>JANEYF010002161.1:0-495955 GCA_029963845.1 Rhamnusium bicolor
TTAGTTAAAATAATACATTATAGCCTAATGCCAATATCTGAAATATATTTGGAGAATGGAACAATTGTAATCATAACAGCAGCCGCAGAAACTGCTTGCATTATTTCAATTCAATAAACGCTTGCTGGTTGGACTGACGTCATACGCTCGCAGCTCAATGGCAGGCGATAGGTCCATTGTACATATAGCGCTGGCACAACGAAACGCATAGTACCATTATAGAATGTTATGTTACATGTTTACATGGTTTAAAAGGGTTAATGTTTGCTTATTACGTGATAAAGAAATGGAAGAAGATTTTCAGAAAGACGATTTGCACGATTTGACAAATGTACACATTATTATAGCGTGTAACTTGACGGTTTTATAAACAATATAAATTGTATTTTGCAACATTTGACAAGTAATCAACAAGAAATAGTATTTATAGAATAAATAGACATTATTAGGTTCCTACTTATTTTATACGCATAATAACAGTACTGTGTGTTGTATACAAGATGTTTCAGAAACAGTATGCCAAACTTCTATAGGACCTAATGGACCAAAATAAGCAAAAAAGTTCTTATAGGCATGTTCGCAAAAATGAACCTTTTCCAAGATACAGGGTGTATAAAGTATTGTCAAAAATATATTCATTGTTTTTCAGAAACTATTGGAGAAAAAATTACAAAACTTGGGATGCAAGCCAAATCCACTGAAATTGCGACTGTTTCTAAATGTTATTATTATTATCGTATTAATCTCCAATAGTTTCTGAAAAAACCAAAAAAAAAGATCTTGGAAGCGGTTCATTTCAGGCCCATAAGAATTTTTTTGCTTATTTTGACCCATAGTATATCCTGTAGAAGTTTGGCATGCTATTTTTGAAACACCGTATCTGGCCTATGCTTTGCAATTTATACTAATGCCTTGAACGCAGTACAGTAGATTTCATGAAATGCTGAGACACTCGAGGTATGTATGTATTTTAATTGTTCCGTAAAAATGATTGTTATTGTCTCTTAACCCCTGTGCCGGATCTGGACGCACGGAAATTGTCCGATGTCTAGTTACAACCGTTAATAAGTTGAAAATCAGTGCCCAACGCCCCAAAGAGTTTTTGAAGATATAATTAAATCGTTTCCTAACAGAAATATTTGTAGTTATGACAACTAGACGTAATTTCGTATGTCGAAAAACTTTTATTCTTTTAATAACAAAAGTAAAGTCTGAAAATTGTGGATTCCGTAATATCTTAATTGCATAAATAAAATCCATTCATCGTTTTTTTTTGCAATTTGGATAAAATTATGAAATATGTTATGTTGATCATAATTAAAATAAACTCCGGCAAATAATTACTGACTTTTATGTTCTAGTAATCACCACTAATCAATGAATGATGAAATAATATTAAACAAAGGGAACAAAAAATAATATAACAAAAAATGCTAATTTAACAAAATTGTAAACAATTCGGTTGAATACATTTTTCCGTTGATTACAAATTTAATTTTTCAGTTCATTAATAATTTTTTTTTGAAATATTCATCATCAGATAGTCCAATTCATGGGAAGAGAACATCCATATTATTATTTTGGTTTAAAAACAGAAGTATAATTAACAATGGAAATTTTATGATTAAGATATTTATCAGCCAATTCAGTCAATCAGTGCCTAACGTTGTTTATTTGCTTCTGTTTTACATGAATACATTCTATTTGATCACAAAAACTGGAGAACAATTAAATTGACCGAAAAATGAGTTACAAAAATTTCAGGGAATTGAAGATTTTACATTTGGCAATTAAAAAACATGAACATGTGTCTATTGTCTCTCTGTGTATCTTTGTGTATGCCTTATTACGTATTACTTAATTAGGCAAAAATAGTAGCACTTTATTCCGAATCAATATTTGGATTAAACATATAGAAAACGTATATTAGCACACATTCCCATTATCCAAAACTCCATCAAATTTTTTTCTCTAAAGAAACCAAATCATCCGCGGGGAAAATTGAGCTCGGATCCATGAGTCTTAATAGTCATTCTATATCAATGCAGTGCCTTAGGTCATAATTGAATGAATAGAAATAAAAATTTGTATACGTGTAATCAAGGACCCTTTTTCATTCTCACTTGGTAAATGCAAAAACTTTCAGAATTGGAAGGAAATGCCGCTATCTTGAAAAATATGCTTCTTTTTGCAGTCTTTGAAACTATTGAATTTATCGAAGTGAACGTTACCATAAAAATGAGTTTATTAAACCAAAACAATTTGGAATGGATATTTATATACCTATAACAAAAAATGATATCCTCGATATATACGGTCTCCAAGCATACATACATAATATGTATGTAAAGTTTGGGTGAATCGAATTAGATGGCCTTACGTCAAAGTTTCGAACGGTATTGCTTATAGCAAAGCTCAAATAATTAGTAGAATAGCACAATAACAAATTCAATAGTAAATATTTTTTTATTATTAACTCGAATTACATACATAAGATGTGAGTGTACTGCCCTTATTTATCTTCTCGACTAGTAATAGTAACTATCGTGGCAGTTTTGTCTTTATCTATGTCCTCATTGGTATGTTTATTTTTATTACTGTTTCATCGATATTTTCCTTTTCCTTTTCTTCAAAAGTTAGACGAAATTGAAACAAAAAATTCCAGAACACTGACCACACAAGATAGAGCATTTCAACCCGACTTTGCTACACCCGCATGATGTCGTCAACCCTTAGTGCAATTGCACGAAATTTGAGTTAATAGACTTTATGGAGTAGGGGCTTCGGTTGTTGTGATGGGTTCTAGATCGTCAGGAGTGATATTCCAACCCCAATCTTCAGGATTCTTCTTGATTCCACACCACTTTTGTGCCTGATGACACACGTGGAAAGAGTACTGCCATGCTACTTATGTCGGTGTCAAAGAAGCTATGTCCCCTTTTTCCTAGTGGTAGATTTGGCAAACTTGACATGTTTAAGAACGTTTCACTAGATAGTGCACCATATAATGCTAGGATGTCCTCGGGTGTAGCGTTCGAATCCATAAAAATCTACATAACGCCTTTTAATTCCTAATTATAATTTGACTTTTTGGAAGAAGCATGATGTTGGATCACCACAACCGAATGCATACAAAAAATGAACGGTGTAGTATATTTTGACAATTCAAAGGAAGAAAAAACTTTTCTCTACATGTGTTTCCTTGGCTTAATGAAAAAAATGTTGCTATCCTCTAGAGCTAAGGCAACCTTAAGCAAACCAAGTCGACATCTTCGCCAGTGATGGGAACTGCTCCCTGATTTGTGTTGCACCCGTTTTCCACAATTTTTTGCAACATTTTAATTAGTCGCTCCTTGTTGTTTCCATTCGCTAGTAAGACATCCTGAAATATAGTAGCGACCATATCTTCGCCAAAAAGTATTGCGAAAACGACTATCAGCTCGTTTTGTGGAAGCACCATTGATCGAGTATCCATCAAAACAATTGCCTTACCTGACTGTACACCTGCCGCACATGGTATGTAAAACACGACTACGAGACGTGAAAACCGGTCATATATACGTTAAGAGAGATATAAAAGAACCTCTAAATTTATTGGACGTTGGAACTATGGCACTTATAAAAAGCGTACCGACACCATTTTGTTCATAATATAATAAACTTTCATTTTTATAACTCATTTAGATAAATCTAATAGTTTCCGAGAAATTCGTGAGAAATTGCGAGAAGGGGGATATTTTTAAGATGGTGGCATTTTCTTTGAGTTCTGATAGTTTTTGTTTTTACCAAGTGAAAGAAGGTTCTTAAATATACATATATACACATTTTCATTTCTATTATGGCCTCGAACGCAAGAATGACTGTGCTGTAAATGCAATGAAGGAACAGCAATCGGTAAATCTTTTGTCAAATTTCTTAGTTTAAGTACACACAATTGTCAAGCAAATGGTTTCGAAGGTGTATTCCCAAAATACACGATGGCCCGAAGTTTATCTTTGGAATTTTGAAACTGAAAATTGTAAATAAAATACTGGGTTTAAAGTGGTACATCTGTAACTCACGATATCCAAGTTACTAGCAAAGGCAACTTTGTCGTAGATATTACATCTTCGTCGAACGCGAATACTGTATTCAGTATTTACACAATATCTGTTATTGAAATTGAATTGAACTGAAATCAGTAATTGTAATAATTTCAATATTAATATCGACTAGAAAAAGTTTTAGACCAGTTCATTAATAGTTGGAGAAAGGTAAGGGTCCTTATTTTGATAGAAACTACTTTATTATAGAGGTCGGATGCGAATATTAGATTCCAGGAACGAATGTACTCGCAACAGGAAATATCGCATATTTTAATCCAAAATAAAGCGGTATAAATTTTAGTCAATTAATTTAACTTTTGATGTTCTTGTAAAACGAATTCACTGTTTTTGCATGTCAAAAATTAAATAACGTAGTCCCTACTACAACAAAGTAAACAAATAAGCAGATAAAAAAAATTTTAGGTATATATCATATGTACAATTCATTAAGTGTTTACAGTATATTATATCTACATAAAAGTCGTCGCAACCTTCCGATCTCTACATTAAAACACAAAATAATATGATTTTAAAAATAAGCAGATATAGAAAAAAAAGGGTATTTTTATCTGGGTCAAGTCTATTCAAGAAATATTTCAGACGATGTATAAAAAGATTCCAGTGGATTTTACCAAGCAACTAATAACTAAATTATAGATAGCCTGTAATTTACAAATTTTAATACAGTTTTTGAATATACTAAGTAAATGGTAAACAGGATAAAAAATTTCCTTTTTTTTTTATCATAATTCTCTTATAAACATTTTTTGGTTGAAATTTTTTTACAATAAACCGTTTAGGAATCATTAGCTTGTTTGTACTAACAATGTGATGACAATTCTTTTAAAAAAGTATTCAATGTTTATTTTATTCGTCGTTTTCTTTTATTGGTAAGTATCAAAACGATTATTAATGGATTTAAAACAATAAAAGGGCAGCAACTTGTCAATTTCTCCTACCTTATATTACCTTTATTTTTTTCTGAGGATTAAGAAAAATCTGAAAATAGTTAATATGCTAAAATTCATTATAAAATTTTAACTCAATCTTAACATATTTGTTATTTACTTTATTTTTAGGTTTTGTGCAATTTCCTTAACACAGTCGTGATTAATCTATTTCCGCCATAAGCTATAAACATTATTTTTCTTTGTGTGATCTATCTATTTTATTATAAGTTTTGTTTATTTTTTTTCATCAGTAGCTATAAAATTAAATTGCCCTTATTGTGATATTGATCTTCTAATTACTTACTAGAAGGACAATAGTCAAAATGTCTGTTAATCAATAATCCATAACACAAAGGGTATATTGTATATACAAGTCTATTATACTGTTATTTTTAAAAACTGAAAGCTAAACAAAGTCGTATAGTGCTATCCGTACGTACCTCCAATATTTCCTAGTGTTTTTTTTAATGTAATCTTGCCTTTTGAAAATAGCCACCTAATTCGATTTTATATCACTTGTGCAAACAGAAACAATCACTTATGAAAACTGCGGTCATTTAAAAGATAATATTTTATTGCTAACATAGAGAACAACAAAGAACTTCTACGTAGTGTATTTTGCAACTACACCAATTGAGATGGGAAAAAAAATGTTATCAAACATTATCAAAAATTGACATAATTGATAAGACATAAATAGTCATTAAGGTATCTAAATACATCTAGCTGTAAAAGCAGGTTCTAATATTTGCCGATAGAATTTTCAGAAAGATTAATATGTATTCATTTCTAAAAATCATCCGGTGTAAATTATTTCGGAGGAAAATGATAGGTCATTACTTTGTTTAAAACATATGCAATCATTTTATTTGCTTTTAGAAAACAGACGGACGCTTATCTTATCTAGCAGATATCGGTGTTTACCTATAACAGTTAAATTTTATTGAAAAAATTGATAACCTGAATAGGAAGAAAAAATTGTGTGACTAAATGAATAATAAACAGCTTCGAAAATATGTATTTATGTAAATTCGGCGCAACATTGTAGGAGATGTCTTTGAAACATATAACAGCGAGTCATAAACATAAAATGGTATTCTGGAAGTTCCTCAATGATCTACGCTAGGACCACTGCTATTTATGTTATATAGTAAGCATCACAATACGTTGGCCGTAACAAGAACGACCTTGTAGCTATCGCTACGTTGATAATAATTCAGTGAATTGGCGTTAGAAAAAGTTTACAATTCTTGATAGCTGGAAATCTCAAAATTTCGTTTTTCGTGTGGAACATTTTCCAAGGTTAAATTTAATTATGCAAATAAGTGCAAGTATGCACATGGGTGTCGTCTCTAAAATTTCCAGAGGAGATGGAGGAACATTCGAAGAATTCGTCTGAACGTACTTCACAGTGGATACTAAAAATATTTTTCTTTTTTAGAATAAAAAAATAAATTTTTTGAAAATTATTTAATATAAAAATATTTGTTTTGTTAGCATTGCTAACATCGGCATTGTAATTTGATTTAATTGCCAAGAAAGCATTATACAGTTTTTGTTTATACAGGGTGTTTTACTGAGGATGGACTAACTGGCGCAGGGTGATAGAGGACCTCAATACACATCAATTTGATCCCCATTTGTGTTATGTGAAATTTGTTTCTTTAGGAGTTATTTAGGTTCTCATGTATCTTTAGCTAAACTCTGGCTTTGCCCACAAATTCATTCCAGCTTAATTAACTATTAGTACTCAGTATCGGAACCGAAACTATTTGGACAAAAAAAATAATTTTCTTAAAATTTTATTCAAACAAAATTATTCCTTAACTTTACAAGACTCTAGCAAAAAATAAAAAGATGGAAACAATTTTTAGTAATCATCTTAAAAAACTTCTGTACTATATTGGCAATCAACCAGACAAATTTCTTTCAGTTTGCCCCATGACCACACTGATAACACTGGCGGAGAAAAAAATTTTTTTGTAACATACCTGAATATCGTATCCCACCGGAATAAAGCCTTTTGATTACAGAAATGATAAGCAAGAAGTCGTAACACGTAACGTTTTCTTGTTACATTAATAAAACATTAGGGGCAAGAATACCATTATTGTTAATTTTACTAATTTATTTATTATTGTATATCAATGATGTATATGACATATATTAGGCTCACATAGATATATCTACAAAGATAGTGAATAAATTTTTGAAAAACATATGCTCAGGTCATTTTTTTAACCGTGAACACATGTGTTTCGGACTTATGGTCTTCATCGGCACGGTGCTGCTAAGTTGAAAGAATGGGCACAATTTAAGACAACGACACAAAGAAAACACTGACAGCCAGCCAGCGTCTCATTTATGACTGCAATTGAAAGACGGACAATCTTGCCACAGAGGCAATTAAAGCTACCTGCGTGAAATTCCCTACCAAGAAATGTAAAATAATAGAGGATATTTTTCCTGGAGTAATATCTGCCATCCTTTATTATTTTTTATATTCCTTGGGTAGGGAACTCCAGGTAGCTATAGTCGTCTCCGTGGCAATATTGTTCGTCCTCCTATAAACAAGGGGGTCTTTCAATTGCAGCCACAAATGAGCGACTCTGTGCCTGTCAGTGGTTTCCTTTGTGTCGTTGGCCTAAGATGTCCTTTTAATTTAACAACACTGTACCGATGAGGACCATAAGTTCTGAAACACGTGTCTATGGTTTGCATCCTTTGTAAGGGGCCTCACTCATGATACCTTCTGCTTTTAATTAAAAAGAGTGTTTTCACCTTTTACACTGCAAACAATTTAGAATTTTCGATGTGAGGTCATGGGGCTAGGTGAATGAAATTTGTCAGGTTGATGGCCAGTAAATTTGAGAAGTTTTTTAAGATGGCTACTAAAATCTTTTTCTATCTTTTTATTTTTCGCTAGTCTTGTTTAGTTAAGGAATAATTTTTTGTTTTAATAATATTTTAGAAAGACTTTCTTTTGTCCAAAGTAGTTTTCGGTTCCAATAAAAAACATATTTTGTAGGTTGATAGGCCCACTATTGAACCACGTTATTTAAAAAAATCATGACGCTAGTATTAATAGTTAAGAATGACGAAATATGTGGGCAAAATCGGAGTTTAACTAAAAATACACGAAAACCTGAAAAACTCCTAAATTAACAAATTTCGCATAACACAAATTGAGGTAAAGTCGATGCATATTGAGGTCCTCTATCATCCTGCGCCAGTTGGTTCGTCCTCAGTGAAACATAGGAGCGCAACACTTGTACAGTCTGCCAAATAATATAAGATAATTATTTTGTTGCCTACCCTTTTTTACTCGTTGGTTTATTACTTTATCGGGTGCTCGGTGGTATTGGTGCTTTTAATACTTAATAATAAAGAATTTTCTTATATATATTGCGCTTACTTTAGTTTGACGAACGAGCAGCTTAGGACTAACCTACGGTTTTCCATGAGTCAAAAAGACTATCATTAGCCCTAGCTAATTTATCCATAGAACATGAAATGTGTGAAGCAATCAATTTGAGCAAAGTTATTAAAATATTTTCTGAAACCAAAACGTGAACATTGAGTATTCTTTTAATAAAATGTAAAGTTAAAAATACCAAAACGAATGCGCAAACTGCAGTTTTAATAAATTATTACATTTTTGAAAAAACTTTAAAAACTTAATTTGTTCGAGCATTTCTACGACTCTACGAGCACATCTTCCACTTCTGTCATGTAAAGTAATTACCTAGTTACTAAAGTTTTAAAAATACATGTATATATATATATATATATATATATATATATATATATATATATATATATATATATATATATATATATATATATATATATATGTATATATATATATATATATATATATATATATATATATATATATATATATATATATATATATATATATATATATATATATATATATATATATATATATATATATATATATATATATATATATATATATATATATATATATATATATATATATATATACATGTATTTTTAAAAACTTTAGTAACTAGGTAATTACTTACATGACAGAAGTGGAAGATGTGCTTGTAGAGTCGTAGAAATGCCGAACAAATTAAGTTTTTAAAGTTTTTTCAAAAATGTAATAATTTATTAAAACTGCAGTTTGTGCATCTCGTTTTGTATTTTTAACTTACATTTTATTAAAAGAATACTCAATGTTCACGTTTTGGTTTCAGAAAATATTTTAATAACTTTGCTCAAAATTGATTGCTTCACACATTTCATGTTCTATGGATAAATTAGCTAGGCAATGATAGTCTTTTTTGACTCATGGAAAACCGTAGGTAGTCCTAAGCTGCTCGTTCGTCAAACTAAAGTAAGCGCAATATATATAAGAAAATTCTTTATTATTAAGGTATTAAAAGCACCAATACCACCGAGCACCGATAAAGTAATAAACCAACGAGTAAAAAGGGTAGGCAACAAAATAATTATCTTATATTATTTGGCAGACTGTACAAGTGTTGCGCTCCTATGTTTCACTGAGGACGAACCAACTGGCGCAGGATGATAGAGGACCTCAATATGCATCGACTTGACCTCAATTTGTGTTATGCGAAATTTGTTAATTTAGGAGTTTTTCAGGTTTTCGTGTATTTTTAGTTAAACTCCGATTTTGCCCACATATTTCGTCATTCTTAACTATTAATACTAGCGTCATGATTTTTTTAAATAACGTGGTTCAATAGTGGGCCTATCAACCTACAAAATATGTTTTTTATTGGAACCGAAACTACTTGGACAAAAGAAAGTCTTTCTAAAATATTATTAAAACAAAAATTATTCCTTAACTAAACAAGACTAGCGAAAATATAAAAAGATAGAAAAAAGATTTTAGTAGCCATCTTAAAAACTTCTCAAATTTACTGGCAATCAACCTGACAAATTTCATTCACCTAGCCCCATGACCTCACATCGAAAATTCTAAATTGTTTGCAGTGTAAAAGGTGAAAACACTCTTTTTAATTAAAATGCAGAAGGTATCATGAGTGAGGCCCTTACAAAGGATGCAAACCGTAGACACGTGTTTCAGACTTATGGTCCTCATCGGTACAGTGTTGTTAAATTAAAAGGACATCTTAGACCAACGACACAAAGGAAACCACTGACAGGCACAGAGTCGCTCATTTGTGGCTGCAATTGAAAGACCCCCGTGTTTATAGGGAGACGAACAATATTGCCACGGAGACGACTATAGCTACCTGGAGTTCCCTACCCAAGGAATATAAAATAATAAAGGATGGCAGATATTACTGCAGGAAAAATATCCTCTATTATTTTACATTCCTTGGTAGGGAATTTCACGCAGGTAGCTTTAATTGCCTCTGTGGCAAGATTGTCCGTCTTTCAATTGCAGTCATAAATGAGACGCTGGCTGGCTGTCAGTGTTTTCTTTGTGTCGTTGTCTTAAATTGTGCCCATTCTTTCAACTTAGCAGCACCGTGCCGATGAAGACCATAAGTCCGAAACACATGTGTTCACGGTTAAAAAAAAATGACCTGAGCATATGTTTTTCAAAAATTATTCACTATCTTTGTAGATATATCTATGTGAGCCTAATATATGTCATATACATCATTGATATACAATAATAAATAAATTAGTAAAATTAACAATAATGGTATTCTTGCCCATAATGTTTTATTAATGTAACAAGAAAACGTTACGTGTTACGACTTCTTGCTTATCATTTCTGTAATCAAAAGGCTTTATTCCGGTGGGATACGATATTCAGGTATGTTACAAAAAAATTTTTTTTTCTCCGCCAGTGTTATCAGTGTGGTCATGGGGCAAACTGAAAGAAATTTGTCTGGTTGATTGCCAATATAGTACAGAAGTTTTTAAGATGATTACTAAAAATTGTTTCCATCTTTTTATTTTTTGCTAGAGTCTTGTAAAGTTAAGGAATAATTTTTTGTTTGAATAAAATTTTAAGAAAATTATTTTTTTTGTCCAAATAGTTTCGGTTCCGATACTGAGTACTAATAGTTAATTAAGCTGGAATGAATTTGTGGGCAAAGCCAGAGTTTAGCTAAAGATACATGAGAACCTAAATAACTCCTAAAGAAACAAATTTCACATAACACAAATGGGGATCAAATTGATGTGTATTGAGGTCCTCTATCACCCTGCGCCAGTTAGTCCATCCTCAGTAAAACACCCTGTATAAACAAAAACTGTATAATGCTTTCTTGGCAATTAAATCAAATTACAATGCCGATGTTAGCAATGCTAACAAAACAAATATTTTTATATTAAATAATTTTTCAAAAAATTTATTTTTTTTATTCTAAAAAAAGAAAAATATTTTTAGTATCCACTGTGAAGTACGTTCAGACGAATTCTTCGAATGTTCCTCCATCTCCTCTGGAAATTTTAGAGACGACACCCATGTGCATACTTGCACTTATTTGCATAATTAAATTTAACCTTGGAAAATGTTCCACACGAAAAACGAAATTTTGAGATTTCCAGCTATCAAGAATTGTAAACTTTTTCTAACGCCAATTCACTGAATTATTATCAACGTAGCGATAGCTACAAGGTCGTTCTTGTTACGGCCAACGTATTGTGATGCTTACTATATAACATAAATAGCAGTGGTCCTAGCGTAGATCATTGAGGAACTTCCAGAATACCATTTTATGTTTATGACTCGCTGTTATATGTTTCAAAGACATCTCCTACAATGTTACGCCGAATTTACATAAATACATATTTTCGAAGCTGTTTATTATTCATTTAGTCACACAATTTTTTCTTCCTATTCAGGTTATCAATTTTTTCAATAAAATTTAACTGTTATAGGTAAACACCGATATCTGCTAGATAAGATAAGCGTCCGTCTGGCGCAGGGTGATAGAGGACCTCAATACACATCAATTTGATCCCCATTTGTGTTATGTGAAATTTGTTTCTTTAGGAGTTATTTAGGTTCTCATGTATCTTTAGCTAAACTCTGGCTTTGCCCACAAATTCATTCCAGCTTAATTAACTATTAGTACTCAGTATCGGAACCGAAACTATTTGGACAAAAAAATAATTTTCTTAAAATTTTATTCAAACAAAAATTATTCCTTAACTTTACAAGACTCTAGCAAAAAATAAAAAAGATGGAAACAATTTTTAGTAATCATCTTAAAAACTTCTGTACTATATTGGCAATCAACCAGACAAATTTCTTTCAGTTTGCCCCATGACCACACTGATAACACTGGCGGAGAAAAAAATTTTTTGTAACATACCTGAATATCGTATCCCACCGGAATAAAGCCTTTTGATTACAGAAATGATAAGCAAGAAGTCGTAACACGTAACGTTTTCTTGTTACATTAATAAAACATTATGGGCAAGAATACCATTATTGTTAATTTTACTAATTTATTTATTATTGTATATCAATGATGTATATGACATATATTAGGCTCACATAGATATATCTACAAAGATAGTGAATAATTTTTGAAAAACATATGCTCAGGTCATTTTTTTTTAACCGTGAACACATGTGTTTCGGACTTATGGTCTTCATCGGCACGGTGCTGCTAAGTTGAAAGAATGGGCACAATTTAAGACAACGACACAAAGAAAACACTGACAGCCAGCCAGCGTCTCATTTATGACTGCAATTGAAAGACGGACAATCTTGCCACAGAGGCAATTAAAGCTACCTGCGTGAAATTCCCTACCCAAGGAATGTAAAATAATAGAGGATATTTTTACGTACGGAGACTTTCGCAGAGCGGTGTTTAGCATATGGTCCGCTAAAATTTTCGCATAAAACGCTCGTACCAATATTGCCTGTACAGTTAGAAATGAGGAATATTTTGTGATTTGTGTTATGTCTTGTGCATGTAGTCTGTCTTGGAAAGTAGTTGTAAATGCTAACTTTACAGGTTTCTTTTGTAAAATCCATACCAGGTTTTCCTTTACCTACTAGCTATACATTGCGTAAAACATATACCAAGTGTGTATAAAAATGTTTTCGGCAATATTACAAATTTTGAGTGTTCAAAAAGTTTTATCTCCGATATTAATAGCCAGTAAACGAGTACAACAAACCACAGCACACTGTAGATGTAATAGTGATACGTGCATTATCGAGTGTTCAAAATAATAATGTACTAGTGGCGGCTGGTGAAATTTAGTTTGGCATATCTTCATGTTGAAGCACCCAAGCGATACTTTTTGGCATAACTATCAAGACTAAACAAAGAAGTTTTGCAGAAAAAAATTTCGATTGAAATTCGAGATAAAAGGTGGAAAAAATTGTGTGCCGTCACGGGTTTTTTTTTAAACAATTTGTAAAATATTTGCAGAACTTTTTTTTTTCAGAATCAGGTGGAAAATATATAGATTTCTAAGCTCATAAAAAATTATTGCTTTTTTATTAAGTTAGATCGTTTTGAAATTTTATTTTTAATTCATTTTCACTGCAAATTTCAAAAAGATGTAATTTTATAAAATATCAATATTTTTTGATAAAATGTAAAAGCTGTCGGTATTTTTTACCTGATTCTAAAAAAAAAAAAAAAAAAATAAAAAATGTTTTGCAAATATGTACAAATTGTTTAAAAAAATAACCTGGTGAGCCACACTATTTTGGCAAATTTCAATAGGAACACGGGAACCTGGGATATAAAACAATGTGTAAAATTCATGAAAATTATCTGTGCGGATTGTCAGTGCGTGCACTGCCTTCCCATGTGAACTATATTTAGGATTTGCACCATTAACCTCGGTAGATGTAGTTCCTTGGATAAACATGTGTACAGACCAAATCGCTCAAATTTAAAAAGCCACGAATGCAGAACGAATAGTTGTGTGCAGCATATATCGTACGCTAATACGATGGCAGACTTCAATCATTCTGAATAGTACATTGTATCAAGCATGTATTTCATTATTTATTGTATACTTTTGCTTTTATTTGCCTCCTTCTCTCAACTATGACACAGTAGTAACTACCGGTCCTGGATTCTGGTCCAGTTTCCTCTCCCCTGCTAATTATTACTTCCTGGACAACTGCAACATCAGTGACTAAATCTAGAAATATCACTTCACTATCCGACATTAGAATTAAGTTAGTACTAAAGAGCTGAGGGGGCTCTACGGAGGGTCCGGGAGAGCTCAGCCCAACAAACGCTTTCCATAAAATTAGCTATAACTCGACTTGGTAAAAGACGAATTTACTTATTGAGGTAGTTATGAAGTAAAATTGACTGGAAAAATACATTTCCCATAGAAATTTACCTAAATTTACGTAAATAATACCATTAAATCTACCTCATACACTATTTTGCTTTTTAACTAAAGCAGCAAGGAAAAACAACTAAAAAAATCTGCCACAACCATAAAGGTAAATTTCTATTAGAGTCGAAATAGGTAGTATAATTAGGTAATATTTACCTTTTTGGTGACTAGAAATCGTCATAATGGTAGAATCATCTAACTAGGTAGATTTTGTTGGAAATCCTACGTAATTTGTAGCTACATAGCAACCTATTTGGTCGCCTTTATTACTCTCCTTTAAAGTAATATTAGGTCGACAATGTCAATAAATTTTACCTAGCTTATCTACCTGATTTCAACCATTTAGTCAATTATCCTTTATAGTTACATTTTTTAAAGACAGTTAACCTTAAGGTTAAATTAGCGCAAGACGCCATATTTTTTTACCACAGTTGGAGTACAATTAGAAATTGAAAATTTCAAAATGAGTTTGTATGGAAACGAACTGACGAAGAGGTTAAAAATATACATAATTATACTTGCTAAGTCATATTGAACAAGTATAACATAATTTTTGGTTCAAACTATAATTATAATTTTTTTTATTTAATAATAACAATTTTCATGTTAATGAATATTTCGGAGGCGCAGGGTTACCTATTTTTTCGAAGTACAGGTGTTAATATGTACGAAAAAATTTTCGGCGCAGTAATTTCAACAAGCGGGAACTTCTGACACTACGAAATTAAATTGGATTTATTTTTATCACCGACATTCATTTATTTTCTATCTTATTATGAATTAGGTGTCTTTTCAATTTTGTAGATGACAACAATGTTGCTACTATTTATAGAGAAAAATACCAAAAAAAGTATAAAACCCTTCTTTTTTTTACTAGGAGTCATTTGCCATTTGCATATAAATTCATAAAATTAGTCAACTCGATGTTGAATTATAATAATAATAATAATAATAAAACTTTATATAAACTGGCGGGGTGTCAGCAGTTGCTGGTATCAATCCCAACCAGTGAATTGACGTTGAAATGAGGTCAAATGTACCTAAATACGTATTAGTAACCAAACATACTGTGCAACTTCAAGGAAGATTTATATGTAATTTTACCCATCTTAGTCAAATTAACTAAATTTCGACTTCATCTTATTCTCCACTTATGTCGATTCCACGTCTCGTCAACGTGAATTTTACTTAACTATGATTAATTTCAATTTTGCGACTAAGTTTGTTATACATAATTTAGGTAGTCTCGATGTCAAATTAAACCAAAATAATTGCTGGACCTCCCAACTTCATAAGCTGCATTTATAAATGAAATAAATTAATTGCGTTAGCAAAAATAAATTGCCAGGAGCTAGGATATACGGACTAAACAATTTTATGTACAGTGTGCGGCCCATAAAATCCAAAGTAAAAGCAAAAAAAATTGGATATGAATTAGGTACATTTGTGCATATTATGACGTAATTTTGAAACTTGTATCACTGTTATTTCAAAAGATGTGGCCAAAGTCATTATTTTTTAATGGCAATAAGGGGTAGTTTTTGGTATTTCCTAAAGGGAGTATTTTTTGGATTACAAAAATGTATCAAAAAATGTGGGGTTGTATACGTAAATTTTTGAAAAAATAATTATTGCAACTTTGAACAAAAAAATTTAATTCAAATGAAAAAAATGTGGCTCGTCGTGAATTTAAGCTCTGCTCACATAATAACATAAAGAAAGGAAAATAAATAATAATAAAAATAGTTATTAAAAATCTTTACAAATGGGCTTACTAAAATTTTTTTAAAAATTTGGTTTTATTTTTTGGGCCCTCCATTTTTTGGGGTCTAGAACCGCTCCTGCTCAAGAGATATAGCAGACGAAAACAATATTTCAATGATACTAAAACTACAAAAAGGATTTATTGGCGGCATGAAGGGGATCGCATTATTCTTCAACAAATCCCAGTTTTTGAAGCGATTGATACTAAAATAAACAAAAAAGCCTGCAACCCATCCCAGTTTTTTGGGTTCAAGTGACTGATAATAAATAAAAAGCCTCCAGTCTGATTCTTATTCTATAATTTTATATATGGTTGAATAGATCAAGTAGGTCTATGTAAAATTTGGAGGTGTGTATGTTCATTGTTTATTGTTAATTTGACACTCTGAAATGACTTACAGCCTCGTCTACTTTCAATGACCGGGGAGAGCCAATTTACAGGTGGCGACTTGTGGCGACTAAGGTTATTCTTGAATCAGATAAGCTTAATGGTATTAAAATAATATATCTCTGAGTTAACCTGTTTCTATAATAAGCTTGCCCCGTCACTGAAAGCAGATATAGATATCAGCATTCTCCGGTCATTTAAAGTAGACGAAGCTGTACGAGCTGTCACCAGCGAAACTGTGCAATGCAAAGAGTAAGTAAATAACATAAAGAGGCATAAATATAAGAAGACAATCACTTGTCTGTTATATAGCATAAATAAAAAACAGAGTGGGTGATAAAATAGATTCTTGTGAAACACTAGAGTGATTGAGAACATGTCTGATTATCAGCCACAACATAAAGTAAGCGCTTAAAGAGAAAGTTCGATATCCACAAGCACAACTGAGCCGATACATCATTGGATGGTAACTTGTTTAAGAGATCTTGGTGCCATAATTTATCAAATGCCGTGGAAATATCTAAAGTGTCGATTGGGACTCGATTGTGTCGTTCCATATATTTGTAACATTGCCAGACTGTCTGGTGAACATATTGGATGGAACGCGTAGCATATTGCCGATCGGTCATAAAACGGAGCAAAAAGTGAGAACAAAGGTGGGTGTGACTACCCATGACATTGTTTCATTGTATGTGAAAGTGGGTGGTAGGTTGTTGTGAGTGGGTCTTAGTAAACCCTCCACTGCGCGCTGCGGCCATCAGCAGGCCTATTGTGGCTCACGCCTAATTATATTTCACCCAATAAGTTCAGTCTCTTAATGAAATTGATAACTTTATTGGGTGAGAATGTGTCCAGATCCTCTGGCAGCAGTTGCTCTTTGCCAAATATTGAGAATCGGATCCTCTCCACAGCTGGACAGGTGCATAAGATGTGGTCTGCCTTCTCATCATCCTCCAGGCATAGACGGCACTCGGCGTTTTCCGCTAGCCGAGTTTATGCAGATAATAGTTTAGTCGACAGTGCCCGATATATAGGTCTGTTAGAGTCTTCAGGTTTACCCTGTTTAACTCTAAAAGTTTCTTAGCTCTTGATTTCAAAGGGTATTTTATAAACGCCTTCGAATAAACTAATCCTGGTAACTCTTGCCAATACTGGAGAGTTTGCCTTTCAGCCCAGGTTGAGATAGCCATCTTGGCAGTACTTGAGGATATGCCAAGTATTGGTTCTGGTCCGATGAATCGTGATCCCGCTCCTTCTCTGGCTAAGGAGTCCGCTATTTCGTTACCTTCCATACCAGAGTGGCCGGGTATCCAGACCAGAGTCACTTTGTTGTTCTTGCTCAAATGATTTAGAGCTTTCTGACAGTTCCATACCGTTTTGGAGTTACACCAGTAGGAGCCAAGAGCTTTTATAGCTGCTTGGCTATCTGAGAAAATTTTTATTGATCTGCGTGTAAGATGCATATATTCCAGCCTTCGTACACACAGTTCAATGGCACGAACCTCAGCCTGAAAAACAGTTGTATGAGTACCTATCCTCACCCTTGGTCTGTATCTGTGTACTCCGGCTCCTGTTCCCTCGGGTGGGTGGTAAATAAAAGAGTACCTACCAGTGGCGGCTGGTGAAATTTAGGTGATATCTCAGTACTGGAGCATGGGACCGAAGCAATACTTTAAAGTATAACTATTAAGACTAAACGATGAAGATTTATAGAAAGAAAATTGCGATTGAAATTTGTGAAAAAAAGTTTTAGACAATTTGCAAAATATTTGCAACAAATTTTTTTTCAGAATTGGGTGGAAAGCATATCGCCAGATTTCAAATTTCATAAAAAAATGTTGCCCTTTTACAATTACACCGTTTTGAAATTTTGTTTTAGATTAATTTTTCACTGTGCAAATTTCAAAAAAGTATAACTATAAAAAAACTATATTTTTTATGAAATTTAAAATCTGGCGATATACCTACTTTCCACCTGATTCTGACGAAAGTTTTAAAAATAGTCTAAAAAATAACCTGGGGCACACAATTTTTACAACTTTTTTTTCGCAAATTTCAATCGCAATTTTTTTCTGCGAATCTTCTTCATTTAGTCTTGGTTATGCTCTTAAAGTACCAGCTAGGGTCCCTTGCTCCAATACTAAGATACGACTAACCTAAATTTCATCAGCCGCTACTAATACCTACAGATATTCCTAAATTCTTTGTCCGGTGTCTGCAATTTAACTGATGGTCGATAAAAACGCATTAAAGAAGATGACAATTCAATAGGTAACGAAATTTAGCATTAAATGAAAGTTAAGAACAGAAACTCCTCTACTTCTACTTCTTCACAGCTTTATAAGCACAGGTGTAAAACTTTCAGACACCACTTTATCAGTCGTGCCGAAACTTGAAACTTTGAACATGTAGAAAATCTTAATTGTGCAAGTGCCGAAACATAAAAAAATCTAGTAAATAGTTGAATGACTGATAGATATGCTTAAGAAAATTCTGATAAATTTTCGAGGCTAGTGATAATCCAGTTTAATAGTTCTGTGATTAATCGAATATAAAAAATAAATACAATGGAAGAAGATGCGGTAATAAGTAAGAACATTTCACAATGTGCTTCGTACGATATTCCAACGATTCACCAATATTTATCAGGTATTTTACTTAAACCAACATAGTATTAGCCAACAATAAATGCATTGCAATGTTTCAAGAGTCAAGACAAAGAATGTCATGCAATAATACAGGTGTACCAATGATCCTTTGACAATTTTGCTATTAAGAAGAATTTTCAAAATGTTA
Organism: Rhamnusium bicolor; assembly: GCA_029963845.1. NCBI lineage: Eukaryota > Metazoa > Arthropoda > Insecta > Coleoptera > Cerambycidae > Rhamnusium > Rhamnusium bicolor. The sequence continues at coordinate 19,287 of JANEYF010002161.1, forward strand.
AAACAACTTGGAAATCTCATTAGGGGATTTCCCAAGATCATGAGATTTCGAAAAATATAGCAGATAAGAAATTTATTTAAATAATTTAAATTTATTTAAAGATAATTATGTACTGTCTGAAATTATGTAAAACAAATAAAACTTTTGCGTTTCATTGAGTTGTGCTCTGTCCGATTGTTGTGAAATTGGTCAATTTGAAAAATATTTGTGCAATTCAAAAATGTTTAAAATTTTGGGTGAAAAATTAGCCCAAAATCCATGTTAATCATGCAGTGAGTGGGAACCTTTGATGTGACCACACTAACACTGGGGTTTTCACAAACACAAACATATTCGGCACTTTACTTGACGCAAGTTTTAACAACGAAGTTGTCATTATCAGGAGATGATTAAAACAGTTTTTTCAATTTTCAAAACAATTTGATTTATTTTCTGATTGAGCCAACTTAGTTGAAGGAACGCGCGTCAAGTATACTAACCAATGTTTTGGATTTTGTGGAAATTACTATTAAGTAGCAAAAATCTATGAAAATTGAGTTGTGTCTAATTTTCTTACTTTTACTAAATTAATTAACTTACACAGTTCCTGCCAAAAAGTGGAAGTATATTCTTTATCGATTTGTCAAAATTAATATAATAATAATATATACTATAAATATTTTATATCCTTTGTATTATACATTTCTAGAAAAAATAATAATGATGATAACATTGATAACAATAAATTACCTATAGTTTCTTATATTTGACAGTCGTTCTTATCTGAACGGGCTCGTATGAAAGTTATAAGTAGATAATAAATTGAACACGACAATTCAAATACATTTTATCGCAGAAACTATTAAAACAACTACTTACTTCACCTAGATGTCAGATGACATTGGATTAAATAACAGTATTCATAATAGTCCTATTAGAAGAAAAAATATTGAGATTAAAAAAAGTGTTGAATCACCAAAAAAGAAAACATATTAAAGACATGAATACCCAAATAATTCATTATTTTTTTTAAAACATGCATAATACGAAGCAAATAAAATATCAGATTTTTAAAATATATAAAAGAATGGGCTTATATAGGTTAGGTTTGATTTCATGAATGTAATTGTGGTTATCAAAAGTTACAATAAATTTATCAATTTAAAATGTCAAAATAAATATGGCATATGTTCATATTTTGAATTATGTAAATATGTTCGTTTTTTTCAACCCCCGAAGGAATGAAAGACGTACAGCGGTCTAGGGGTTTCTGTTTTTGTGTTGTAACTGGAGGGAATCATTTCATGCTTATGTAATACACAAATAATTAATTTGTTATTTTTTCTAAAATTTGCATATTGTTTAAAAATTAACGGTTCCTTTGGAACCTGGAAATGACGTGTAAATTTTGTTACACTCTCGATCGTGTGATTATATTTATAAAACCAAACGAAGAGTTCAAAAATAATAGTACCTACCTACTCTTATTTTTTTTTAAATAAAATAAAATGTTATTAGGAAAAAATGATAATATACACGATGGTCCTTAAGTACGTCAGAATATTTCAAGTGGTAATTCTTGGATTAATTTAAGAAGGGTTGTTTTTGTGGACATATGTATGAACCAGCTTAATAACCGAAATATGCGGATTAAAGTTTAAAAAAAATAGTTCTTTTTCAAAATTCTCCAATACTATTTAAGATACTCCAGTCAAATTTTGCAGAACTTATGTACGTCAGTCATTTTTCTACAATACAGAAATATTTTCAAAAAAGTTATTGTCGTAGGTTCGGGTAACTTGTTCGGTATTTTATTAAAAAAAATAGTGAGTTATTTTTTTTATGTAAAAAACCTTTACTATTTAATTCTGACTACTCAGATTAATTTTTTGTACAAATTTAACATTTTGTCGTCTGTCTTTATAATACCTTGTCATTACGATTTTTTTCTTTTGTAATATGCTTGATAGTGTAAATGATACGAGCGAGGGCCTGCATGCGTCTTCCTCTTCGAAAGGGATGTAAAACTGATAATGGCATATAAATGCGTTGTGAGCACGTTAAAGATCTCTACCCTGTGACAAAGTGGGAGTTGAGCAAAATTTACTTGTTAAGGGAGCCAGTGATTATACAGGTACAGAGGAGTTTATCTTCTGGTGTCTGTATTTGGCCTTAGTAGCAGAAACAGGCCAACGTTAAGTAAGCGATTAAAAAAACTTTCTGTTTGGATGTATATAAAACACTATATCACATCGGTAGCCTTGTTTCCAACACTTTCATAAATATTCTTAACTATTACTAGTAAATCAACATTTCTCAATGTTAGTATTGCATGTATGAGTTTATTAAAAATTAATTATTAAAGTGTAGTTAAATTTGTTTGCATATAAATAACATAACTTACTCGGCAAGTTAATTGTTACACAGACATTTCTCAACAATTTAATGTTATTTAGTTATTTATATTTGGTTTATTTTGGATAAAAAGGGGAAAATTATATATTTATATTGTAAAAGTCAATGATCTGTATTTTCAAAGGATGTTTATAAAAATACAGGGTGTGCAAGAAAATAGTTCATGTCTAAATTTCATTTCATATATCCCAAATGTTTATTGCTATCTAAAAATGACTGTTTTAATAATCTTTTTTGTGATAGTCGTATGGTCCTATATGATATATTCTTGTTTAAGAAAGTAAAAGTTAAACCTCATTTATTTAAAAGCCGTTACAAATTTCAAGTAAGTATCTAAAAACTAAAGTCTAAGTTTTATAAGAACGTATGTAACATTTTCTTTGTCATTTCATTAGCTCGATTGTAATACACTTTTAAATGGAACCCTTTCACACGCCACGAAACCACAGCACAATCACGCGATTGTGTACACACTACAAATCGCGACCTAGACGCTTATGCCGCCACTAAACAAATATTAGCAGTCCTGAAGTGGGTTGGAACTTTTGATGTGAAGATAACACTTCGTAGTTTTCCATGAAACACCAAAACATCATATATTAACATGACGCGCGTTTCTCCAACCAAGTTGGCATAATCTGGAGATGATTAAAACTAACTTTATGCTAACAATTTAAACTCGCCATTTTGTGTTGAACGAGTTTTAATTTTCTAGTCCATCGTCTATTAAGCTTCCCCCCTCAATAAAGAGCTGTTTGAAAAGAAAATGCATTGATTAAGGATATAGTTGTGAGTAATGGATATTCTGTAAGTTTAATTGATAAAGTAATTAGGAAATGAAAATTTAAAGTCACTTCGAAATTTCTCGACCTTTCAAAATGAAAGAGAAAATTCGAAATTTGTATCTATTCCATTCGATCCTCGATTCACCTGTGGTATTGGTAAGATTTTTAAAGATATAGGTATGACAGATATAGGTATGGTTCAATCATCGGGAAATAATTTACAACAACTTTGAGGCAATCCAAAAACAAAATTGAAATAAACGAAAAGTCGGGGATTTACGAAATTAGCCGTAAGAACTGTAATCAGAAGTATGTTGGACAAACTAGTCGATAAATTCAAACTAGATTCAAAGAGCATATGGCTCATCTCGAATATGGTAGAACGTCTAGTGTTGCCCGACATGCGTTTGAGAACAACCGTAAAGTATTCAAATGCTTTCAAAATATTTCAGTTTTTTCAAAATATTTAAATATTCTGAAAGTATTTAAATACTCAATTTAACATTCTGATTATGTTTGTTATTTATTATTTAAATGCTTTTTATCTTTTGAAAAATATTTAATATTTAAATACTTCCAATTTTTCAAAAGTATTTATTATTTAATATTTAAATACTTTTTCGAAGTATTTGACCAGCTCTGACCTGTATATTCTTACAGTTTTGGATAGTGCAGTAATGCTAAATTGTGAGTCCGACAATGTGATGTATTTGACTGACTGTCTTCTAATTTTCATTATTATTGTATTAGTGACATATTATAAATATAGAAAACTTAGTAAGCTTATACAAATTTTAAATATTAATTTCAAACTGGGCTCTATTTCTCCTTTAACTATTTTTTTATTAAAATAAAATAGGCATTTATTTCTGGATTCTTATAAATATTTAAAAATCAAACATAGTAAGATTTTTCTTTGATTTTGGGCTTATAGTCATGCAGCCAAACTCAAAAAGAATTTAATAGTTACTTTAATTCAAAATTAAAATGTTGCAATTTTGATACGGAGATATCGGTATTACTTTTTTGCAGAATAAATAGCCATCATTCAATGGTTGGATGTCATGGAGAAGTGCTTGTACTCTACTGCAGCATTTTATTTAAGTATGAAATATTTTGACCTAAATACTTTTGTTAAACACTATTTATAATTTATTAAATTTTTTCTAAAATCGTTTTGAAATGCCAACTTTTCGATTGTCATTTAATTCTCGAAATGATATTCTTTTACGCACTAATGCTTAAAAATCATTAAAAACCGTAATTTTAACCTATTGTATTTGTTATAAAATACCTATACAAATTATTTAAGTGACAAAGCTTAACATTTGACGATGATAAAATATGATTTTGTTTTTCGTTGAACACTTACTTGAGTATTTGAAGAAAGGGAAGATGATGATGAAGAAAGAAATGCATTCGTAATTTCAGCAAGTATTGGTTTCTTAGATATATTTCCCTTTTTTGCCAATCATTTTCATTGCAATGCTTTTTTATATTTTCGACAAAATTCCCAATGTAACCTTCAGCATAAAGTAACTAGAACGCCAACCTCTATGTCTTTTAAACATTGACATGCCTACTCCTGCATTGACTAATAAAGAGGCAAATCATCGCGAAAACTATAGCCGGCATATTCATTACAATTGGGAAGACTAAGAAAATTTACGATTTTTAGGTATAGTACCAATAATATTTATACCTACAGGTTTCATTTTGATTTTCTGTAAGTACCTAACGAAAAATCGTTGATGGTTAGAATTAGAAAGACTGTAGGCTAGCATACATAATTTGCGAAAAAATTTCAGAAAGTTGAATCCATCATCTCTCTTTATTTCGTTACCACTTATATGACACGTTCTGTAATATTTGACAGGCAATTCATGTATAAATTTTTCTACACTGAAGCAGAAGCACATTTTTCATGCAATATTGTCTAGCTTTCCAATAAAATATAGTGTCCACCTTGAGTTTAGAAAAATTGTGGTAATATTTTTTCACAATTTTCCTTTAAAAAATTATATTTGGATATAATTTGTGATTTCAAGTAAATATCTTTTTTACTAACTTCACTCTTACGGAGAAATTATGTCTCTGTCGCTCCCAAACACACTGTATATATATTTTTCAAATTTTATGGATCAAAACTGTCAGAACATGCCCAATTAGAAACAAGTTTGTTTCTGTATATGTGAGGAATATAAAAAAAATATAACCTTGTTTTCAGCTGAAGTGCTACAACCTGTAGATTTCTTAAACCTGATTCCTTGCTGTTTTTATGGAACTTTTTTGTTATGTAAATCTTATGTAAACATTATTATAAACTGATTATTATGAAAATTTGGAAACTAATAATAATAAAGAAATAGCTTAAGGAATATAATTATTTTTGAATGTAATAATGCACAAGAGGATGTGCCATAACCATAATGACCATTATTTTGTTATTATACCTACGTAGTAGAGAACTTACGCGGTGTTTGTTCTACTTTTACTTAATTAATTTATGTATGATATAATATACATTTATTTATTGTATAATAAATTGACAAAGATTTGAATGATTAAATTCGCAACAAAATTTCTGTTAAGATTCGAAATGAATTAATATATAGTGAAATTGAAATTGCAACACCCAGTAATACATAAAAAAATTAGATGAAAATCTGGTAAATAAATGGTGCAGCAGAATAAGGCTGACACTTTTAAAATGCTATAACTTTTAACTAGACGGTCAGGAGTTATCGCCAAAATGCGAAATTAAGCTTCCAGGAAACAAGTTATGTAATGTGTCTATATGTATAGATTGGCGAGCAACATGTGCTCTGGCCCCATCTTGCTGCAACCACACACCTCCTATTCTTCGCCGATGTAACTCCAGTTGAAGAAACGTTGTCAACATCTCTAGGTAATGTTCTGAGTTCGACAATTCCCAGTGCTCCAAAAGCAAACCAAGCAATCACCTTTGGACTGTGTAATGTTTTTTCATGCTTGTCTAGGATTTGTGTCGGACCAATAACGATAGGTTTACTTATTAACGGAACCTGTTAAATGGAAATTGGCCTCGTCAGATATCAAAAAAACATGTTTGGCAACTCTGGGTTATTCTCAATTATTGTGTTAAGAATATTCTAGTAACATTCCATTCGATTTTCTTTATGACGTACACTAAGCTCTTGGACAATTGCATCTTTTACGGACGGAATTTAAGTTCAGCTGTCAGAATTCTACGCAGACTTTTGTCAAAAATGTTCACAGAAAGAGGGTTGCCTTGCAGAACACCCAGGATTTTGCTGCATTGCAACTCTGATTCGTTCAGTATCTTCATTAATTCTACAGATCTTTGACAGCCCGTCTTTTTCTTGTATTTTACAAACCCATTCTTGACCTATCTGTGAATAGTCGCTCGAGATGATGCCTTTGCCTCTGATGTCCCTAAATTCCAAACGAAGCACACGTTGAACAGCAAAAACTAAATACAAAATTCGAATCTGGGTGACAAGATCTTTTCTTGCGAAGACCAGTGATCCATTTTTACTTTTTGGTACTCATAATGCACCCCATACTAGGAGGTTCCGACAAGATGTAAACGTTCTTCTATGGCCCGCTAGATCACCTGACCTAACATCAATTCAACATGTATGGGACATGCTAAATAGAGCTAGCCTGATTACTGGTCTTACCTATGAATTTTCAATGCTTATGACAAGAGGTTGAGATAGCTTGGGACACAATACCTCAAGACGACATCAACCACCTAAACATTCGCAGAGTTGGAGAGTATATAAGATTGCGCGTAGCACTAGCTCACCACTACTTTTGAGGTAGATATCATTGTGTAATCATAATGGAATTTTAATCATTTGATACTTTTTCTAAGCCTGTTTAGAAAAAAAATACATTAAAATATTTTAGCAGTTACTAAATGTTACATTTATGTCACATAGTATATCATAATAATCATTTATTGTATACCACGTTGTGTTTAATTTCTTGAACGGCTTATATGGGCTAAAAGTTTCGGCACATTTTCGTCCTTGACATAATATCACCAACATGTGAAATGTGTGTTCAGCCACCACAACTGTGGCACGTATGGGTTTAAAAAATTGCAGCATACAACGACAGAACGACACTGACCAATTTGTTTTAAAATAATCTGCAACGTATTTCCTTAGCCCTAAATAAAGAAAAATGAAATTAAAATTATGACCAATGTGTTTTATTATTCAACAATCACAATTCGTTGACGCCAGATCAAGATCGGTTTCAGAACAACTAGAGTTTTTTAAAACATACGGGGTGTTTCAAATTTCAAGTGACATAGTGTCATAGGAGATATAGCTCACTTAGCTGAGTTCAAGACAACTTCAAACATACCCTTGAATGTGAACCGTTAGATACAGGGCGATTTACGGTTTTCGACTAAAACTGTATCCGGACATATTTCTGAAATGGTTTAAAATATTTGGTTAAATTTGGTACAAATATTATACTCGTTTAGTCCAATTAAAAGCATATTTTACTTTGGAAAATTTCCAAGACCGGACTCAATTTTTATAATGTTGCCCTAAGTGCCGATAAAATCACCCTATGAATCTTTTTTTGGTAAATGTTAGTAAACGTTTAAAGTGTGAATGGGAGTGAATAAAATATTGTCATAATATTTGATGACACGTTTATGGTTATTCTCCAATATATTTTTAAAAATATTAATTCACCAAATTTTAAATAAATTCTACAAATAAGGCAATCAACTAGCTAACATCACTTTTTTATTAATTTTACTTAAATACCCTATACCAATTAAGTATCTTCATTATTTTGGACAAGAATACACATTTACTGAAAAATTAGTTATTCGTGCAGGGCTGATTCGCGTAAAATTCCATGAATAAGTACGTTTTTAAAACAAAATAATAGAAATTTTTCCATGTTCATTACTAAATTGAAATACCTACCTTTGAAAATGTCATATGATTTAGTATACGGCAATTTGGAAAACGTCTACACTCTTTTGCAGTTTTTCCATTTCCTATGCAAAAACCATACACAAAAATATTATATTAACCACATAATAAGGCCGTGAGGAAGGTCAGATGTTTATTTAAATTTTCTTAGGTGTTTTGCCAGCTTTATTACAAGGCATCAATACTAAGAGAATGTGGTTTCAGCATGATGGTGGTGGACCCTATTTTTCTACCGGTCAGAGATCAACTGAATCAACAGTGCCCCAACATATTGATTAGTAGGAGAGTTCCAGTTAACTTAGGCCACCAAGGTCTCCTGATCTTACACCTCTGAACTATTTTTTTATAGGGCCAACTGAAGTCAGAGGTGTGCAATGAAGAATTCGATACACGGGGAACAGTTACTAGAAAAAAATATTAATGTATGTGAAAATATTAGAATAAGTCGATAATGATCGATGTATCAGTGACAAACCTTTGAAAGCGTTCTCAAAAATGTATTGACCAAAAAATGTATTGCCGTTGGGAGGGGGCGGGAGGTATTTTGTAAATCTATTGTAATTTTAATTAATTGCATCGTTCTGTTAATTAATCAAGTTTATTTTTAGTTGTAAGTTGTTGATTAATAAATTTTGTCAAAATAAAATTGCCAACCTTCACTTTAATACTTTATTATTATTTTCTATAGGTTAAATACCCGATTCTAATTATTGTGCTTGTTATGTTAATATAAGCAATTTGCAATGGTTGTTCTCTAACCTCCTGAGATATGCTCTCCATTACTTTGGAAGATACGAAAACCAATCCAACAGTGGGCCTAATCTAGCTATTAAAAAGTTCCGACGTCTTCGCCATTTTCTGTCCAATTCACTAGTAACATTTTTACAATTCTTTTTATTATCTACTCACTTTCATCTTCCCTCAAAACAATAAACTACAGTTTCGTTTCGCGATGGAACTTTGTAACGTCAAACCACAAATAATTCTACACGATATCGACACATCTGAAACAATTAAATATATGGCACCTTTTGGTAGAAATGCATTTTTTAAAACAAAGTTAGACCTATTCCTACAAGGGAAGAATATAAGCACTGCGATCCGTGCGGATCCTGTTTTCCAATATAAACAATAAGAACTATAAAACTTATAAAAAGTTTAAGCACATACTCTGTACAATTAACATTATTACGAAATAAAAAAACAAATGGAGAACGAGAGTTAATATATTGGGTGGGTCGAAAAAAAACCATACTTTTTGTTTTTCTTTGCCAAAATTTTGTTTCTAAGCCGATTTTAACGAAGTTAGTGTCAATAGTTAGCTGATTGAATAGGCTGCAAGCACCAAATATTAAGATGATGGAAATTCTAATTCAAGAAGGCGGTTGTAATTGAAAATATACTTTCCTTTGCGCTTATTCTTCTAAACTGAAAGTTGCCAAAATGACAGAACTAAGGACAGATTTCAAATGAATGAGTTCCTCTCAACATTTTAAGACTACGATGAGTGAAATCGGATTATTGATTTTGGAGATATAGCGAATTCAAAAAAGGCCAACTTGCCATTTTTAATCTCTGGAACAAAAAAAAACAAACTGTTTAATATTTTGACGCCAAGGTTTATCATAAAAATTTCATACCCTCTTTCAATCCCCTCCCTTACAGATCAATCACTTCGAAAATTTTAAATGACACAAAAGGTTGAATTATACCCTTGTTTGAAAGGTATTTTAATTCTCTATATGCTGTTTTTTGAATTAACTTAGATAGATAAATTAACTGAGATATCTCGTTTTAAAGATGTAAAATTAAGTATGATCTCGTAAATTCAATTAGTTTGAAATCGCAAATACCGAACGTCTAACACTGAATTTTTTTAATTAGATACAAGTACGTAAGTAAGAGGAAGTTTTACTTATACTCTGTGAATTTGGTCTATTATTATTACTAGATACTGTTTGGCAAAGTTTTATTTAGGTCTAACAAGTTTTATTTAGGTCTAACAGCAAACTCAATCAGTTTGTCTAAAATCAATTTTTAATAAAAAATCACCATGTACGTCTTATGCCTTTTTCATGAGAGTTTTTTCGTTTACCTTTAAAGCAGAGGTTTGCAGAAATTTGGAAATAATCTCATATTGACTTGTTTATATTATTAAGTTTCTGCTTTTTACATGGGTATAAAAAATAAAGGTACCTAGAGGTTTTGCAACTTTGGCGCATTATTGTCATAACAGAGTTATATAGAGAAACGAAAACACTTTCTAACAGATACAATTGAGCACTTGGACGGTCAAAATAAGACTATTACTGAAAATATCCCACCTTACTTTAATTTAAAACACAAAACACAAAAATGGTACGTATTAGGACTCGTTGGATATTTTTTCAGTTAATAGGGAGGTATTAACAATATAAAAACAGTAGTGTGAACTATGTTACAAAAATTGTGTCGGTCAGTGGAATTAATCTAAATTGCATAAACCATTCTAGGAAATTTCAAGAATTTCTCATGTTTTGGTATTATCTCAACCAACATATTATGTAACCATTCGTTATAAGGTAATTCCATTTTACGATAATTTATCCTCTTTTTTTAACTTTCACTTCAGTTTTCTCTTTCGCTGAGCTACTTTTAATGTAGTGTGAGGTTTATTAATACACAAACCTAGATCTGCAGATCATTATAAACATTATGTAATTTATGTAAGGTGTCATAAAAGATACACAATAATTACTTTTTAATGTTTATTGATTGATTTTTATTATTTGGTGGGTAAATATTTATTTAATAAATTATTTAAAAATTGTTATCTTTTCCCTGTGGTGTCTGGATATTCAAATATTTATTTTGGAGATAAATAAGCCCTTGTTTCCGAAATCAGATGTCCTTTTTATAAATAAATTATACTCAAAAAAGCAAACATAAGTAAGTGCTTTTTTTATAAGTAAATATAAAATTATTTTAGCATACACAAAAATAAGATGTAAAAGATCAAAAATTTCATAATTCTGTGAAATACGTGAAATAAATCACACAGCCAATCAAGATTTTATCATGTAAAAATTGTAAATATTGTTGCTAACTTATTTTATTTATGAGGTACATAAAATATGTAGCAGTTATCATCAGATATATCGCTACCTCATAGTCTGGCGTATGAGACTACGTAAACATTTAGAAATTAATATAATATGCCGATATGAAAGAACAATTATTCTGTCCGTGTGTTTGTATGCCGCGTAAGAATATTCTTGATTAATATTGTTTAGCTATTTAGCAAAAAACTAATACCTTTAATACTTAATATAAGAAATTATCTAGTTTTCTATATGTATACAGGGTGTATCATATTTACATATTTACATGTAAAATTATGATTTTATTTTCGAGTCTAGGTTTATAAATTTGGGATTATTTAACCGACAAAATGCAAAATATTGGTCACGAGAAAATCAAAATTTATTACGGGAGAGTAACTTTCAAGTGCGGTTCGGTTTCAATGTTTGGCTTGGAATAATCGGTAGTAGAATTATTGGTCCAATAATATTTGAAGGACCCCTGACTGGTGCCAGATATTAAATTATGCAAAATTCAAAAATGCAATAATATACAGGTATTCCATTTAAAAATCGAAAGTTAGTGTCACTTCCGGCAAAACCGGAAGTGGAAAAAAATCACTTGTATGTCAAAAAGTGATTATGTATATAAGATATCCCAAATTTCAATCAATTATCTTAAAAACTAAAGGAAAAAAGGAGGGTATATCATGATCCTGTTACACCCAGTAGAATCCCCAAAGAAAGAAGTTGACCAGTATTACGTCAGGTGACTGAGGGGACCAACAATCAATTGATCCTCCCATTCCAATTAATTGTTGTGGAAAACGTTGGTTTATAAAATTCAATTCCAAAATGCGCCGGCGCGGCGCTCGTTCATGTTGGTACCAAACAAGGATGGGTACCAAATATCCTTCCAAATATTAAGAACCATTTCAAATAGTACGGTAAATAATCAGTTAAACTACTGCAATATATCTGTATATCTTGCAGAAGTAAAGCGATTGGGGAAAATGTGTGATCCGATTACTAAGTTACCAAGTATTCCGCACCAGAGTTTTACGGACCCTCGTTTTTGGAAACCTCTTTGACGATATTGATGCGGAATTTCGTCAAACCAAAAAACGTAGATTGTGAAAATTACTAATACTTTCTTGTGTAAAGGTTGAATCGTCGCTTCAAAGGATATTGCTTGTAAAGCATTCACGTTATGAAATAAACCTGAGTGTGCTGCAGTTTGGCGAGTGCTCATAGAAGGATCATCTTTGATGCCTACAAGATCTTCTTCCTATTGAATAATATAAACTTCTGGATGTCCCACACTTCTCTTCCGTGGATTTAACTCTCTTCTCAAGAAGCCTCTGTTCTACGCGTAAAATAACTTTATGATCTGGGTGACGACAACGGTGGGGAAATCGTTCTGCATAATGTATTGCAGTGGCTGTAGCATTATCATTACAAGACCCAAGTGATTTCACATATCAACATATTCATGATTGGAATATCTATCCACTTTGATTAGATTAAAGCTAAATTCTAAATTGATTGCTATAATTAATAACTCACGTTGACAGAAACTATAACTCACGTTATATGTCGAAAATTATTTTATCTTTTATTTTGAATTATTTCACTTTTATAAACCTTATTATACACCCTGTATTTTTTTTATAAATAATACTAAAAGAAACTTTATTGCTAAGTAATATTTCACAGAAAATAATATTAGATTTAAAAAAAAATTCTTAAACAAAAAATAAAATGTGTTAGTGGGCAGTGTCTATACAGGGTTATTCACGGAAAGCGGGTATTAGATGTTTCTTGGGATCTGTCGGGTTTAAAAATTTGAAAATTCGTATAAGGAGGTTTTTGGGGTATGGCGAATTTAACGAAAATATTTTTAACTTTGTGTCACTTCCGCTTATACCGGAAATGTCACCAAACTTTGTTATTTTAAATGGAACACCCTGTATATTATTGCATATTTAGATTCCTCATAAAATTTTAGCTTGGGTTTGTGTTCCATAATGCACCCTTAAACCTACTATTTTCCGAGATAATTAATATTTTTGAAAAATTTTGAGGGTTTCTATGCTTCGGAAAAAAATCAATATCTTCTATCATGTTGCAGATTAAGAAATTTTCTTTTCAAACTCATACAAGTTCCCTACGGTCTAACTAAAAGTGTCCTTATATTTTCACAATTTTATACAGGGTGTTTTATTTTCACAGTCGAACATTATTTTAGTTCAAACGTCAAAAAGTCATTTTTTTTAAATGGAACCCACTGCATATTTTTACAGAATCTAGTAGATTATTGAATTCTGCATCGACTGGTATTACCATTCCCTATACCTACCTCCCTTGGTTTTCGCACCATAGACGAATATTTGTAAAATATACAGGGGGTTCCATTTAAAAAAAATGACTTTTTGACGTTTGAACTAAAATAATGTTCGACTGTGAAAAATAAAACACCCTGTATAAAATTGTGAAAAACGTAAGGACACTTTTAGTTAGACCGTAGGGAACTTATATTAGTTTGAAAAGAAAATTTCTTAATCTGCAACATGATAGAAGATATCGATTTTTTTCCGAAGGACAGAAACCGTCAAAATTTTTCAAAAATATCAATTATCTTGGAAAATAGTATGTTTAAGGGTGCATTATGGTACATAAACCCAAGCTAAAATTTTATGAGGAATCCAAATATGCAATAATATATAGGGTGTTCCATTTAAAAATAACAAAGTTTGGTGACATTTCCGGTATAAGCGGAAGTGACACAAAGTTGAAAATATTTTCGTTAAATTCGCCATACTCAAAAAACCTCTTTACACGAATTTTCAGATTTTTAAACTCGACAGATCCCGAGAAACGTCTAATACCCGCTTTCCGTGAATAACCCTGTATAGGAAGGGGCAATATTATTCATCTAAGGAGTGTTCCAATTCGAGTCTATCATCTTAAATCTTTAGGATACATAATTCATATATCCCTAGGCGTTCCAAACAGAATGAAAGAATTTGTACATTTTCTAGGGATTTATGATTTGTGATTAAAGTGAAAATTAATTTTTATGCATATATTTTTTAATTTCAATAAACCAGGTCAAGAAAGGAGCAAATTGTCTTATACTTCCGCAGTATTTTGATTCTGGGACATTAAGTATGTCCAAAATCCTAAAATATAAATATTTTTAACTTGTCATGTACCATGTTTGAGTGAATGACCCACCATCGCTAACAAACATTCTACCAAAGTAAACAAATAAATTTTTTACTTCCTCCAAAATTTCGCCTGGTATGCTAGTATTAATTTGATTTTCTTGATTTAAAGAAATGTTAATAAAAACAATATATTTTTTTTGAGAATAATACAGTTACTTAGTGATTTGATAGCCCTGTCATTAATTTAAATTGGACAGATCATACAGGATAATTGGTTTAATAAGAATGAATTAGTGTTTAAAAAATGACTTACTGGAATAATAAAAATAAATACTAAATAAAAACGTATCCTTGAATTTAGAAAGAAATTGATTATCGAACTGTGAAAATTTAATAATCATGAAAATTTTTTGTATAATGGAATTATTTATCAATTAAGATATATTTATAAATATTGCAGTAATTAATATACTATAAGGCATATACGCCGAATTAATAAATTTTCTCAGGTTGCTCAATAAAAAGATGTGTATACGGGACGAGAATTGCAGGGAGTATCCAGCAGCTTCCTGGAGGTTGTAAACATTTTAAAAATGAAGCCTTCAAAATAATTGTCATTTGGAAGCATTTTGAAAATGGTTTAGTCAAATGATGGTACCCTTTTTTCTGTTAATACTGAGGTTAGTGCTTATCTATTTTTGCAAATAATTTATTAAATTTAAAAAACTCTTCTAATAATTTAAAATTCAAGAAAGTTGCAATTATATTAGAAAATCACAAATAATGGGTACTTTTCGTTGCATGTGGTGTAATAAAACAGTTCAAAAAACATGTATCATAAAACAAATAAATTCTTTATTTTTAACTAAAAACAAGATATATTTTATTAAAAATATAAATAAATAGTGGTGTGATCCACATTGGAGCAAGTGGGTGGCGCACTGTGGGTGTATGTACAGGGTGATCATTTTAAGTGCCTCATTCGATTTCATTACTTCATTTTTTACCTAGGAAAAAAATTCAAAAACTGTATTTATGTATTTTTTTTCTGAGGAATCCAAATTCGAAAAGAAAAATTATTGAACATCAAATAAGAAAGTTATAGCCGAAAAACTGAATAATTCAAAAATTAACACTCTGTGTATTAATGCTGAAATGATCATATGATTTCGGTGATTATTAATACGTATTACTTCATATTTTTCACTTCCGGTTTAACCGGCAATTAGTTTAACTTTTTTTTCATAATTAATAAGATATGGGGTTTAAATTTAAAATAACACCAATATATCTTTTAAAACAATCTATGAAAACATATAAAAACATTTAAATAATTTATTTATTTCAGAAACTTAAGTAATTCTGTATATTCTGTTTACAACATATGTTCGAAAACATTACTATTTTGTGCAAACGGAGCCAAAGGTGATTGATCAAATTAAAAATTCAACAAGAAAAAGTATTAACAACCCAATTATATTAAGTAGATGCAGAGAGAATTTGGTCAAACGCCTTCACCATTGGTTGCAGCAAAATGGTCATGTTTTCAAACAATTTCTGTGGTGCTTATGTTTTTGTTTTGTTATTTGTTTGAAAAACAAATATTAAACAAAACAAAAGTGTCCCTAAATTCGATCCCTGTAGGACACCTGAAATTGGTAATATTTCGTCAGACTTATGACCACAGTATCACACAAATTGCGTTCTATTCTCAAGGTAAAATGAGAACTAATTAAAAAGGTGGTTTGAAAATCCAAAAATGTCATTTCTACAGAAGAATATTGTGGTCAAGCTTATTAAAAGCTTTGGAGTAGTCCGTATAGATTATATTAACTTGACTACCATTTTCAATCACATCAAATTATTCAAAATTACGATGGGTCGATAATTACTTATTATATTATATTTCTTAGACAGGTATAATTTTGGATTGTTTCCAGTGTTGTGGAAATGTTGATGATTAGAGAGATAAATTAAATTTTTAGTGTAAACTGTACCTCCTCCCCTCAATCTGAAACTTAAATAGTGCCAACATAAGTTGTTCAAGTTCCTAAGCTGTAAAAAAGGCGCAGGTCTCGAAATTTAAAAAAAAACTAGAAGTTTATTTCAAATAACTTCTTTCAGATCTTCAATATGTATTTTATTAAAGGATGAATATGTGTAGCTTAACTGAAACACCAGTAAATAACGAAAATAAAATAAATTTACCTTTTTATATTAGCCAATCTTTTTTCTATTCCACAATACGTCTTTACATAATTATTAATTGTTCTACCTTGAATTAATTGCCCAAGGAATTGTTAGATACTTGTTTATACATTATAAGTGAATAAAACACTTAAAAAATAAAACAACAATACACAGACTAGAAGGTAAGAGTAAATAATTCAGACAATTTAAGGTTATTGAACTTTAATATTTAAAATTATTTTAAATTGCAAGTAACGGCAATTTGCAAAGTTACTTTCACACATGTTATGACGTACTGTGACTATTACTTTTAATGAGACATAATTAACGATTTATATTAAAAATATGAGGAAGATTGATGATGAATGAATATTAAATAACAAATTAACATAAGCAATAAAAGTGCTAGTTACCTTATTAGATAATTCCTTTTTTAACCCTCGCCGTTTATGATTACTGGCTCGTAAAAAGAAACGGGTTGATGTGTTTTGTTACCTCATATCTTATGTTACAGTGCAGTTAGCAACTTCATTCCTTTATAAGAACTCTGGGTAATATTTAGGAAGTGTATTTTGCATCTTACACTTACATCTGGTGTTACTGGAAATGACCAAAGGTAAAATTTTCAGCAGATATTAGTAATGTTTCCGCTATTACTCGAAATTAGCGTTTTTGTAAGAATATTTTTTCGACCTCGAAATTTTAATGAAATTACAAATTTAGGTTCTGCTAGAAAAAAATTGTTATTATGATGATGTCTGTATGTTTGTCTGGCGCTCTAACATCCAAACTATTTAGGCTATATCGATTTTCTTGTGTAGAGGGAGACCATCGCAACAACAACAAATACCGTATGATCCAACATGGTGGAATATCCGTGGATAATTTGCGGCCAGTCATACGTCCATACTATGAAGTGTTCTTTTCCGTAGTGGAAAAAGCGTCACTTTTGACACCCTAATAAACGACGGCGGTATTTAGTGGTTTGCAGTTTTCTCGGGTGCCAGTTCCTCTTTATAATGCAGAAACAGCACTTTCCCCAATTAGCGGATAACAGGGACTCGGATAACTGCAGTGAAAACCGGAAATATCCCCCCAATTTTACAAAATGTTTTTATTTACGTAACTGTAAATACAATAATTATTACAATTAACGGTATTAACATAAAAAGAAATATTTATTTTTGTTTTGTGCAAGTTAAACAAACGAAGATTAACGAAAAAAAATACTAGCGGGCAAAACTGCAAGTTAGTGTACTCTAAATCAAAATTGCTTAAATTTGTTTTAGAACTGGTTTGTTCAGGAGTGCCATATATGCGCGGGTACAGGACGTGAGCAGCTGTGTCTTTTTAAGAGCGTAATTATATTATAACCGTACTTAGTTTAACATAAAATCTGAGTGACACACTGTTAGTTCTGGCTTGATTGCTACCGTACGGAGACTCATCGTTAGCTTCAGTCGGGGTCGAAACAGTCAAAGCAATGCACGGTTGCTTAATATTCCTCTGGCGTTATGGCTGCCTGAAGGGTTAATCATTACCTAGGCAGGGTAGTAAGCCCTTTTACTAGCGTATGAGTTCATTGCATTATCTGGGTGACACCTGTTAATCATGGCGTGATTGCTATCACAAGGGAACTCAAATCATTAGCAATAATGGGGTCAAAACAGTCAGTCTTCAGAAAAATGCAAATTGCCAGTGTGTGTGGTCAATAGATATACTCTTAAATGACAAAATTTAATTATAAAAAAACTAGGCTCGTGGACAGACGGACAGAAATGATTCTTCTGTCAATAATTAGTGTAGCTTACAAGTAAGCTAGCCAAAACAGTTACGGAACGCGTATAAAAAATACCTCATCTCTGTTTATGTTTCAGGCTAGCAGTATTTCAGTATAGATTATAGACTAGCATTTTAAATATACAATATAACAATGAATTTAATTTATGAAATAAATAATATTTTCCTAGAAAAATAAAATGACAGTTTGAGGGTTTAAATATTTAATATCAATAAATATTTAAACTGTACAGGGTGTACTCAAGAGATTTATAAACAAAATAAACAAGATACCGGTGTGATAAATAATTTCAACTGATTTAAATAATAGTAAACGGTTGCTGAAAAATAAATACTTAGGTAACTGATATTAACAATGTCAAAAATACATAACTTTACTAGAATTGAATAGGAATAACTATTTTACATTTAGTTAATAAATTATGCAGATATATATTTAACGGTTCCAATATTTTTACCCTCCATGATAAATAATAAATTAACTGATAGGGTAAAATAATTATAATACCTAATAAAAAAATATTGCGATAGAAAAGAATAATATTCAAAGAGAAATAAATTATTATTCAATATTATTAAGTCAGTCGTACTGAACATAATGTGCATATTATCTTTTTTATAATCCAAGTTTCAGCATTTTGACAAATAGCCGGGAAAGCAATTGTTTAAAAAGATATATGTTATACTTATCTGTGATGAGTTTTTGTAAAAGTTAAAAAATAATAATTAGCAACAATTTTTAGCGTCATTATATGTCATTTTATTCCATATTTTAAACTTTTACCAAGAAGAGGATACCTGACTCTACAGGGAATTTTCACTATATAATTTCAATTATTCTGTTCTCTGAAGCCCTTAATATTTATTACATTAGGATTTACAAAGATTCGTAGTTACTTTCTAAGGGCCACTTTGACAAAGCAAAAGTGCAGAAGCACGTGTCGGTGGATGTTTTAAAGTTTTGAGGTGATTGTTCAACTGGTGAGTACTTTTGTTTTATTTATTTTTGATTTTACTGAGCAGATTAGTTAGAATTCAAGTCAGTCGTACTGAACATAATGTGCATATTATCTTTATTATAATCCAAGTTTCAGCGTTTTGGCAAATAGCCGTGAAAACAATTGTTTAAAAAGATATATGTTATACTTATCCGTGATAAGTTTTTGTAAAAGTTAGAAAATAATAATAAGAAAAAATTTTTAGCGTTATTATATTTCATTTCATTCCAAAAAAACACTACGTTGCAATACATGCATGCATACATACCGGGTCATTAATGGTGATTATTGTTATTAAAACTACGACCTCGTCCCTCAGTTTAATGTATTGTTGAGGTAATTAAACTTCAATTATTGGTTTTCGCCAATTATTTTCGTAGCAGTACTTCAGCGTCGATCAAATTCAAAGTAAATTCTTTTCGGAAATCGGGTCGGCAAAAAGAAATGTACTAT
Organism: Rhamnusium bicolor; assembly: GCA_029963845.1. Classification (NCBI taxonomy): domain Eukaryota; kingdom Metazoa; phylum Arthropoda; class Insecta; order Coleoptera; family Cerambycidae; genus Rhamnusium; species Rhamnusium bicolor. The sequence goes on from JANEYF010002161.1 coordinate 39,106, forward strand.
CTAGTTATTAATTCCGGTAAAACCATAGGCAGATAATAAAAAAAAGGATATAAATAATTATTTTGTTTTAATTGAAAAATGCATGAAAAGGACATATCGTTTTATACACAAGAATAAAATATAATCCAATTTGTTATTAATATAAATAAAGATGTACTAAGAGGATTAAAATAAAATAAATTCTAAGACACCAGTTATTTGTCCACTACATATTTCAGTAACACAAAAATATCTTTCAGCAGACATTTTTAATAACAAAGGAGTAACAATTACCTACGTCACCATCAGCTACTTTTGATGACCGGTATATACAAATAATAGAAACTAATAGGTAATGTGTAAATACATCAGGGGCGTGCGGTGAGTTTTGATACAGGGGAAGCAGTTTGTGATACAGAGTGATGGGTAGCGCGAGGCAAAAATTATTTTAAGAAAAGGGACGTGGCTTCCGTATACTCATTTTAAAACAAATGTCGAAAGCTGCAAAGTTATGACATCTAGAACAAAGTACACTTGTAGGACCGCCACTCCTCAATAAACATAAAACATAAAAACACCACAAAAATTAGACAACCCCCGATTCCAAAGCCGAAGCTGCACGGGCGAGGGTTACACTTATGAAAAAAACGCACACACAACCATATCCACCGACATTGCCAGCGCCGGTGGCGAGGATTGAACCCGCAGCGAAATAGAGAGTTTGTTAAGTAGTTAACATGCACATACCTACCTATTTACAATGTAGTTTAATCCGCCTCTCCTTTTTTGCGATGTCGGAAATAACTTCGTCGTAAAAGTTTGAATTTTTTGACATCTTCACAAAGTCACTTTCTATTGTTAACAGGGACAATTTTGAAAGCCGCTATTCACTGGTTAAATTTCTTGAAAAAAGTTTTTATTCTCGTGTCCGTTTTGATGATTTTGAAAAAAAGGCAGCCATTCCACTAATACTTGAAAAAAAACACTTTGCACTCTTTAAGACACGCTGCAGATTGAGCTAGAACTAAATTTAATCGATGCGCAAAACAATGTACAAATATTGCATTCTGAAAAGTCTCTTTTACTTTGGCCTGCAGGCCCCCCAATTCACCAGCCATTACAGCGGCCCCATCATAACTTTGGGCGATAAGTTTGACACCACACTGTAGATCATCGACTATCTGACAAACTATAGTATATAAAGCTGCGGCCGTTCATGGCGTTGCTACGTCTAAAAATCCTAAAAAGCGCTCTTGGAATTTCCCATTTGGATTTATGTAGCGTACTACGATTGACAACTGACTAATATTCGTAACATCGGTTGTTTCATCTAACATAACTGCAACAAAAGGAGCTTTTTTATTTCTTGCTTGATCTTTTCTAAAACAATATTGCTTATCGACTGAATCAAATCATTTTGAATATGATTTGATGTACCGCGAAATATCGTGGAGTGTTCCAGATGGTTACTTAAAATTGTATCGTATTTTGCTAATAAATCAACTAAATTGATAAAATTGCCCCTATTAGCAACGCCTCGAGATTCAGTATGACCTCTAAAACTAAGTTCATTTTCACCGAGAAAACAAACAATATCAATAAGTCCTTTTAACACTTTCTTTCAACTGTTGATCTAATGAATGCTCAATTCGTGATTTTCCAAATGTTTATTCTTTTAGCACCGCTCCCAAATGAGTTTCACACTTACCATGCCTTTTTGTCACTTTGTGAATGTTGTTTAAATCTGAAAAGCCATTTTTATTCCAAACACCTTTTTCATTTGTAAACAGTACACATGGCCAACAAAACAATTTACACAAATTTTCACAACCCCTTAACTACTGATTAGCACTGTACACTTCAATATTAAAGTACCTATAGCATGATTTAACTTTCGTTTTTAAGAATTTTAAATCAGGTGTTGGTTTCCCATTTCTAATAATATCCAGTTTATCTTGAAATGAATATGTTGAAAATCCCCTTTTCAACAAATTGCACACCACACAAACGCAAATAATATTTTCCACAGTGCTAGAACCAGCTTCCAAATTTAATAAGTAATTCTAAATCTGCGTACACGCGCACTAATATTCAACGTTTTAAAAATCACTTGTCGCCGCACCACAGGTTTAGAAACACCAAAAAAGTTTTTACAAATATAGCACAAAAGCTGAGAATAATATTAGGAAGATTAATATTAAGTATAATATTAAAATCGATATTAAAATCGAGATTAAAATCTATAAAATAAAACGTATTACGATGCTATACAGCTCAGATATCAAGATTATGAAGTGGGATGGGATGCATTTCAATAAGTTACCTACTTACCAGAGACAGTTGTCTCTCCTTACATATATCGAAGTTGCGCGAGTTCGTGTTGGCTCGATTAATCGAGTGCGTCATCGTTACGGTTTTAGCGTGCAACATTATCTCAGCTGCATAAAAGCAGGGCCGTATCTATTGAAATTGGGTAAAAGTAAATTTTAATGATTAATATATGTGATAAATAATAATTAGGTTCTATTTATGTGTTTTTTTAAATAATCCCAGGGGAAGCACTGCTTCACTTGCTTCCATGGACCGACCGCCACTGAAATACATGAACATAAAAGTAAAAACCATGTGGTGTAATATCCAATATTACATATAAAGATAATACATGTAATTATAAATAAATTACTTTTATTGCAAATTTTCTATTCACGTAATCGAGGGTAAATGTTTCATCACGAATTCATTTCACTTCTTCTCAGTTTCCTGTCTTGAATAACTAATCATTGTTAATTATGCATCTATGAAATCGACTGTACTTGAACTTGCACAGTGTGTTTTAAAATAAGGTGGACCTTGAAGGCGTTATAGAAAGTGCCACTCTTAATAAAAATTTGAACAGTGTATCTATCGCATTAGGTGTATTAGAATCTCAGTAACTTGAACTAATTACAGACGGTGGTGTTCACGTTTTCAAAGAGTTTACGTAATTGAATAGGTAGTATAATAATGTAATAATAAATTGATGTAGTTTTTATAAAATGTACTTGGTTTGAAAACTCCTGGAAATGGATAAAATTACTTTCTTTTATGAAACGGAATACATATAAAAACAAAAAAAGTCGTCCCTTGTAAAATGTTTCAACTAATATTTTGTACATATATGCAATACAGTGTGGAAACCAGTTACGAAATAAAATTCATAATTCGATGAGTATAATAATTGCGTCAAACGCCTGGGTATGTAGCCTCTAGTCATCTGTTCCGATTTTTTTTGTCCAAAACTCCCATTTACCCGCCACCACCTTACAAGTTAAGACGCCATCTAACTTTTTTGTGGTAACCCTTTTTTTTACGAATAATAGATAATACTGCTTTTCTGGGTTCGGCAATACTGCGGACGTCAAGTCTGAAGTGAATACAAGATATATGGTGTTGAAATTAGGTCATGCCATCTGAAATAAATAATTTTCAAGATATTATGGTAGATAAATTCAATGGCGTAAATGCTCAAAATGTTCACCATTCACTTGCCGACAATGGACAAGTTTTTCATAAAATTCTCTTCGACGTTCTTTAGAGTCTGGTGAAATATTCCTAATTTCATTTATTATTTTATCCTGCAAATGTTCAAGATTATTCGGCTTCGTCGCATATACTTTGGGAAGTGCTTAGTGTGAGCTATGTGTGAGTAAATCGCCTAGTTGAGTTCCAGTAAAATAAAAATGGAAAGAAATTAGAAAGAATAGATAAAAAGTTAAATGAAGTTTCTAATTCTATGAAAAACCTTAATAAAATGGTGGCATCAAATAATTAAATCATCGAAATCATTAAGGTGAAATGTGATTCTCTGGATCAGCATTGCAAGAAAAATGCATTACGTTTTCATGGCATTCCAGAGAATGAAGAAAAAGTAGTCTCTGATCTCATTATATCATTAATTACGAATACGCTTAAGATACCTTGTACCGAACAGGAACTTGATTTTGCTTTCCGAATTGGTAAAAATATCAGTGAAGAAAGGTTACGACAATACTCGTAAGTTTTACCAGTAATATTAAACGCTTTCATGTCTTTAATGCAAAAAAAATCTTGAAAAGAACTGAAATTGCTATCTAAGAAGATTTAACTTAGGAACGTTACCAAATTTTTGTAGCCGCTAAGAAAAAATATGGTCATGATAAAGCTTGGCATCGTCACTTGATTCGGTGTTAAAATTCGTACTGAAACATTTCCCACTTTATTGTCTTTTGTATTCATCCTTTCATCAACAGTTCTCCATAGTTATTTTATCACGTAAGTCCGATCGTATGTTATTCTCAATTTGTGTTTTTTTCCTGAGGAACATGCCGTCGTAGTCTATTTAAATGCATATTTTTTCCAAAATAAACGAAAATGTTCGTTGTTAAGTACATGCGGCAGAATGTTACACACACAACATAAAAATGAGATCCTACAGAAAAGTTCAGTATAGAACCTGTAACTGACGATTTTTTGTATTATGACGTTTGCTTTGAATATGTCTTACAATTACTGGAATTCTAGCCCACCAAATTCGTCCTGCACATAAAACACTTTATACCGCTCCATCGTAACGTAATTCAGCAAAACGTTTAGGAAATCGATGGATCTGATTCACAAACGACAAAATTCCCGACCAGCGTGACATCTTACAATAGATTATATCACCAACACACATTGACGGTCATCAACCAATTAACACCTGTAGAGTGTGGACTGTGAAGTGTGCGTGTGTGTGTATGACTAAACAGCACTCGTGCCGTATCGCCTACGCTGACCTTTTTACCTGAGGTAGAGAATTCAATCCCAACGTTCTAGCCTTAGTTATGTTCCAATTGAAAAAAAATATTTCACTTTCGCAAAAAGTTGACGTTTTATGTTTTTTATTTTAAGTAACTTTCATTCTTTCTTCGCTTGGAAAAATGTGATATCGTTCAAAAAATCCAAATCTATCGATACTCAATCGCTCGGTGATTGGAAAATGCCTAACTGGAATAATTTTGGTGTAATTTATTTATATAGACATCTGCTTTAACCGGAACTGACCTTTACTTTCTTATTTTAAATGGAACCCTAATATATTAAGTCATGTTTCTGATAGAGATTTTGCTTGTCTTTGCAGCGCATTTTTCGTATTTTAAATCGGTTCATAGATGACCTGGGAAAATGAATTTCTTGTTTCTAGGAATATATCATATTGTATAGCGCTAAGTGTGGTAAGTTAGAAAAGGAATACGAGGGATGGCTACGAACTAGGATGAAATAAGATGAAATAAGATACACACAGCCACAATGTAGTCTGTGCACACAGCGAACATAGGTACTGGCTCAGTCTATGTCCCACCAGCCAGCTACAATACACTCACACTGTTACGTCCATCTCTTTTGTTCAATAATCGATCTTTGTTAACAGTTGGCAACATTAGCCGTTTTACACACGGTATATTTATACATATAGAACACGTAATTATAAGACAAAAGTTTTCTACAAACATGTATTGAAAGATACTTCATAAGCCCCTTTTAAGAATAAGTTGCATCGAAATAATGCAAGAGACCAGTTTTTTTTATAAAAAACATAAAATTTTAGGTGTTGCTGATAAAATGGTAAGAAATTACAGACAAAATAGAGGAATTGTTACTCTGCTCTCCCCTAGAGGATGCCTCTGATTATAATTTTTAAATTTTGATCTTAGAATTCGCTTAGATGCATACAGGTTATAGTGTACAATATTTCGTAATTTTATCTAACGGTTTCTGAAATATTGGGAAAACTCATTAACAGAAACCTTTTTGAGGGGACGAAGCTCCCTTACGAAGTATTTTCCAATACATGTTTATAGAAAACTTTTGCCTTAAAATTACATATTCTATCACCTGTTTCAATATGTAACAATAAAAGCGGAACTCCCTGTATAAATGAATAAAAATTAAAGTATTCTTCGGATCTCGTCTAAGGGATATTTTCTAAAATTTCTAATGAACAATTGGAATTCCTCATTTATTTACTTATTAATTTTCAGTAAAATTTGTAAACTTTTCATTTCCAAAAATTCAGACAGCTCTTATTATTTTTTTTTAATAGGACACTGTACATTTTATTACCTTGTTAGTACAATAGATATTATTTTATTTCTTTATTTTGCTATGTATCATAACAAAAACAAACAGCAGGTGTTTTTTCGTCAGCAAAATCACACCTGCCATTTTCAGGTGTTTTCCGTATACTTTGGTGTCTTCTGTTTAATCTGGTGTGAGAATTGACGTTTCAAGTAGGTATCTGTTTGCAGCCTAAGTACTCTTTTATTGGTGTGAATGGATGCGCCATGTAAGTAGCTGGTTCTAAATTGATTACGCGATCGATTTCTTATTATCATTTAGGACTCATCTGATTGACTGTTGATTGTGAATTAGTTGTTCGATCAAAGCTGTTCAACACATCGATGAAGATCCTTGGAAGCAGTCGCATTTGATGCTATGAAGAGTATAAATACCCTTTGCAGTCTTAATCATGTCTAATTATTCAAGAAGAAATAGGCATCTTCGACATTTAGTAAACTTCCAATGATAATTAAGGCAGCATATTTTTTAATGAAAAATTTGTCGGGAGGCAAGTTGCTTGAGATCTTCTATAAATAACATTTCACTAAAAAAAAAAAAAAAAAAATTTTGCGACATTGCAAACGATCTGTGCCATGATCTGCGTAGCGGACATTTGGCGGTCGTTGCCTCTTTGATTTTAATACAAAAATAACATCGTGCGAGATGTCCACATTCAAAATGTGACTTCTTCGCGATGAAAATGGAACGTTTTTACTGGCTGGGTTGGTAACAACCATTGGTAACAATATATTATTACCGAGCTTATTACAACTATTCTTAAGCTAAAATGAATAATATATTTACTTATTATAAGTTTAGTACTAGTTCAAATTACACGTACCACAGAAACAAAAGAAACAATTTCTTTAAAATCAATAACAATACGATAAAAGCACATGAGCAAACTTTAGATAAAAGTAAGATTGTTCAGGGGAAATCCCTGTTCAATCCTATTGTTATCCAATGTTTATTGACAACTAAGAACTTTTAGGAATATCTACTAGCTTTCTATAAAATGATGTCTTTAGATATGTTAAAATGTATTGCCCTGGAGACTTCCTAAAATATGACATTCTAAAATGTACATCCATTTCATTAATAAACTCGAATCCTGGGAAGTCCTGGTACTTTAATTTGTCGTCTCATATCCCAATTGTGCTGTGTTGGGATAGAACCGCTTTTTCTTTTGTTTTTCCTTTTTTTTTTTTATTTAAGCGTCACTAATAAAATCGTGTAACCCAAAAAAATTGGTTAGGAACTCACCGAAACTCACTAACACGAAAACTACAGAGGCAATTTCAATTTTAAACTAAAAAGGAATATTTTTGGTTTAAGGGAAGCTAAATATTAATCATTTAAATCATTCCATTTAATGTTTAAATTGATCGTTCTAAAATCTGGAGTTCAACATTTTCATATCGTTGTGAGCAGTGCCTATTTAAGATTTTGTTAGTTTAGAATCTGTAAAATTGTTATATATTACTATTTATACACATTTGCTATGTCGTAATTGACAATATCGTAAATAGACGTTGTTTGTGTGATATAAAAATTTTGGGGTCCAGGATTTGGTGCGACAAATATTTACATAAGGATAGACTATTTATGTTTATTTAATCTATGCCTTTTCTGATGTTAAGTGAATAATCTTAAAAAATCTTTTCTTAAAATGTTTTTTTTCTTAACTGCCTCTCAAATCACCGAAATAACCCCTTCAAAATCCCAGTATTTTGTGTTAGGCAAAGAGAGGCGAGGCATTACAGTTTATTGGGGAGTCTGGACCAAATCTATGGCATTCAAAAGTTCCCTCTCTCGTCTGAAACAAATTACAATCATAATCAGAATTCTAGACTAAATATCTAAAAAATGATTTTAGATGTGCTTCATTGAAAAGTTGGTTCATAAACAATAGTTACGCCTCAATAAATTTCTAATTTCTCACTATGACAGTCTATGATTCTTGGAAAATTTTTGTCTTTAGCAAAATAATGAATGATTCAGTATTTTAGATAAACAAAGACGATAATTCATTTACTAAAAAAATATCAATTAGGTGTTAGATGTTATTACTTTTTTAATAATATCGTCATCACATCACTCATTGTCATGACTATCATGAGCCTTGACTAAAATATGAAAATAAGTTGTTTTTTAATAAAGTTGACAGATTTGACTTAATACGACAATTTGTAAAAAGTTCGCGCTTTGCTTCTTTCAAGTGGAACTAAATGTATTCAATTTAAAAGATGGTTTACAAGGTCATCTAATACAAACTTTGAAGAACAAATATTGATTCCTTTCAAAAAAAGTTTGAACTTTGTCAGATTCCTTTTAGGGAACGAGAGGGAAAGACAGATTGTAATTATTGCGGATTAATATATACTCTCATTATCTTCCTTGCAAAGAACATTTTAAAGCAGCAAAAAAACTTTTTTCAGAATCCACAAAAAATTCTTCTTGTTATCTCGAATTCGCATGACCAGTGCGAACGCGCACAGTGTCTGTTTAGTTTCAAAATAACCGAAAACATCAATTACACAATTTGGCTAATAATATAATCAGTCTGGAGTAATAATAAACACAACAGGTGGTCAGACTATCGGCTGTCGACAATATCAATAAATTGATTGTGAGTATAACATACTATATCTTATCTAATGTCTAACTTTTGTAATTTTGAAATAAAATGTTTTCATGGTCAGAGTCAGACTAGTGTGTGGGTTAAGGGGGCGGCGACCGTGGGAGCTACTCGCAATACAACTTTTAGTATCGAAATACAAATACATAATGCAATTTTCGTGATTTACAATAATTTTTTTCTGAGAAACTTTTGTTGAGACCCAGATCAGTATGTCTGGAAATCCTATTGAAAATCACTTAATGCTTACCATTTTGATCGGTGTCAACTAATTCACTAACGTAAAGAATATTTTTTTTAAATATTATTAGAAAAAAATAAAACGATGTATTATCTGAAAGGAAAATGAAGGATCAAATTAAAATTTCGCTCCTGTCGGTCTGAAGATCAACTTTCGCTCCGGACGCAATTTTGTCTTTGTCCTGCTCTGATCATAATCCGTAAAATATTGTGCAACTTTAATATCAGTTTAGGCTGGGTTTTTACATATTTTCTAACAAAACCGTTATATACAAAAACAGTGTAAATCCCACCCACAGATTAATAATTATCTTATTGTCGCTTCAATAATTGTTCCAGTTGTAGTTTATGCTGTTGTGTTTTAACTATTAACATCTAAGACATCAGCTGTACTTTAAAAAAAGTTATTTAATTACAAAAAATCATAATATTTCCGATACTGCCTTTCATTTGCTGCTAGGTACTTCACTGCAACTTTTTTGTATTTGTTCAAATGGAATTAATTTTTGTTCAATAAATAAAATGAGTTCATGAAAAAAGCCATCTTGAAATGAATCTATTTTTTTGGGATTTTTGGTAACATTGTACATAATCATTAACCTAAAAACAGTGTCAAATGATTCTTATTATTGTAAAAATCATTTAATTTGTATTTCTTATATCTAGTATAAGAAAAACTACACTGTTAGCGAAAAGCTATTGGAATAGTTTTTAAACTATAATATAATCGGCAGATTATGAGATACAACTTTTAAAGTATTTATCAAATGTAAAAAAAAAAATCAAACAATGATATTTTGATACTATCTAAAAAAATTAAAACAAAAAAAAACTACTAATCTAAAACGAATTCTAAGTAGCACCATACAAAATAATCTCCTGCATTCAAATTAGGATTATCCGATGGCCAGTAATCATGCATGCTGATTCTAAACAAAGCAATAATTATTATGCTTAGTTGAAAAAAACATTTTAAATTCGCAACTCTTTACTTAGGTATTCTGACCTGAACTACGAAATACAAACAGTGCGGTGTGTTAATATATTTATTAATATCTATCAATCAAAGAGAAGTCACTGAGATTAGGTATATTACCAAAAATTATTTGCACAATTTTTTCGTATAATCTTGAACTTATTAAAGAACACAGCTGAGACTTGTTATCTATTTGTACAAGATTAGAACAGTTCTCGTGAAGTCTAGGAGTAAAATAAACAAACAATTGATATTGTCAAATATTTAAAAAATTTATGATAAAATATAGTGTGCATACTTATTAAATTTTATAATTATTTTAGTACAATTACGTAAATTTCTCTACATTATCAGAGGTAATATAACTTATATTCAAGTAGTATTTTTACATTGACCTATGATAACTATCTCAAACCAGATCTTTGGGGTGCACATACTTCTGTGGTAATAGAGATCTAGTGTGATTAATATGGACATAGTAAGATCGATTCTTCAGATAAAATTGTCTATACTACGGCAAATGAAAAAAAAGAAAGAAACGTGATCCGTAATTTGGTATTTCTTTATTGCTGATAATGTGATTAAATCAATATCCTATCCAATAAAACCGTATTAATGGAAATAATTAATCAATAATCGTTTTAGTTTAAAAAAAGCAATGACATATATAAAGAAAATCCTAGGTTGATAAGTAGATTTGTTATGTTCAGATACAAAGATGAATGAAATTAGTCGTGAAAAGCGCTTAAAAAATATCAAAGTATATCCGCGCAAATTATATTGACAATATAACCAATAATTCGGGTCGATTTCTTTCTTTCTCTTATGACCATTATTAAAGTGGTTATATTAAATAAAACAGGGCCATAAACCACCTCTCTTTAAAGTTAACACTAAGGATAAATATTTAAAACTCGAAAAGGGAATAATGAAGGCATTTCTCTTAAGGTGAGATGATTGTAGACAAATTTCAGCGCCAGTCAAATTAATTTGATTATTTCAATTGAACAGTGTAGTATGGAGTATGAAGGTATAACAGATTCGGCAGTTCTATTTTACCTATAACATGGCTACCGAAAAAAGAAAATATTCTTTTATTAACTCTTTCTTACCTAAACTGATATATATGCTGTCATCGATAATCTCCACAACCACAACCTTTTACATGTCTTGACCTTTGCAGCTCTGATGGACGCACCACTATGTATACATATTTCGACTTGCTTTTGTTGATTTGTGTGCTTTTTATTTCTCCTCTTCCTGGTGTACATTTTGTCCTGTGGCGTACCAGTTCGCATCGATAATGAAAAATATGCGCTTAGTCCCGTCCAAATTGTAACGCGAATCCTTTCAAATTGGCCATGCAAAAGTCGGTTGCTGAATCCTCCATACTCTTGCTAAAACACCTTAAATAGCCACATCAAGGCTAGTTAGAAATCATACAAGGATTTATTTCTCAAATTAGTCGTCATTGCAGTTCATCAATATCTTAGATATGTTAAATTTAATTGTGCCTTTCGTTATATCCCTTGTAACTATTGTTCTCAAAAAAATGCCTCTTCTACTTCATTTGTGCTTATTTAAATTTTTCAAACAGTTTCAACTTTAATGTCACTATTCTCCTATTCTTAATATAATTTCTAAATATTGTATTTAAATATGATTTTACTATTTGGCAAACGTATGTAAATTGCAATTGTATAAACGTATTTTACAAAACGATATATTGTCTACATAAGTATGCACATACTTTGATTTCATTGGCAATAAAATAATTTAAGTGTTTGTATTAGCACCGTGTGTAATAAGTGTGTTATTACCTATTCAATTTTGCAATTTAATAAGTATTAAGTGTTCTATTGTTTTTTCTGCCAATTTGATGTCAGTGTCTCAACAGTGTTTACTTTAATATGTAGTAATATTTTAAAACTTTTAATTCATTGTTTGATTTATTATTTATTGATTACATTATTTATATGTTTCATTTGTTTCGATAACTTTAACATGATGATAACTGGTGTTGGAAAATGTGATTAAATTGAGATTTTAATTCAAATCTCCATCTAGAACGCTTTTTGAAAAACACCATTGCAGACAAATAATAAAGTAAATTAAGCTTAGAAAAAAAAAACAATAAGAGGCATCTGTCAGTATCTTGTCAATACACCGTATGGACTAGGCTTCCATCCTGTTTCATTTTCACTAATATGTACAGGAACAGAAGCTGTTCATTTCTTTCTGCCTCCATCGTGAACTTAATTTGGTCGTGACTACTGTTGAGGTGGTCCAGGAAATTATTTAAATGCTATATTCCGCGAGCCCAAATTATGAATGTATCATCGCCGTAAGATTTGGTTTTAGCGGTGATGGTTTTAGAGCTCGAATGTGTAACTCTTCTATGAAGAGATTGGCAATGAGTGGTGACAGAGGTTAGCTCATCGGTGATCCTTCGATTCGCCTATAGGTACGTTGGTAGTTACATGTGAAGGAATTAAATTGCAGATGTGCTCCGCTGAACGGGGTCATCACGCGAAAATGTCCTTTTTTGAAATAATCATACATGTATAAAAATCTCCGCTAACTGTTTTTTTTCGCAGAATACAAATATGTAATCAAAAAAACAATTGCGCATCATGTTTAGGAAATATGACATTTTACTTTGTTTTTTAAATAGAACACCCTGTATATTTTAAAATATATCGATATTCCTCATTTTCCTGATTTCAAAAATACCAGCATGTGTCATGTTATATCAAACAGTTTTTGAGATATTTGAATTTTGGTATTAATATATCGTTAATGATTTTGTTAAATTAATCATGATAGATACTGATTTTTGAAAAACATTACTTTGACAAGTAAACTGCATCTTTATTTCAGAAATGCAGCTATTTTGTTTTCAAAGGCAACTACGTTTAACAAAATCATTAATGATATTTTAATACCAAAATTCAGATATCTCAAAAACTTTTTAACGACATGTATGGGTAGTTTAATAATCAGAAAAATGGGGAATATCGAATTATTTTAAAATACACAGGGTGTTCTGTTTAGAAAAACCTAGTAAGACGTCATATTCCTTAAACGCGATGCGCAATTTTGATTTAAAATTTGAATTCTGCGAACAAAATTACTTCATGAATGTCTTTACGCTTTTTTGGAATAACCAAGTTATTCCAAAAAAGGACATTTTCGCGTGATGACCCTGTACATTATTTGTAGATATACGGTATCAAATTTCACTAGAATATGATCAGGTTACATGGTTTCGTGAATTAAGAAATCGAAGTGTTCTTTGTTCTTCACCTAGGATGTTGTTTTTTCAGCAAATGGATGCAGGTGTCTGCCAAATATTTTGTTAACGGCCGTAGAGGTAGTCCTACCGAACTGGAAATCGGTGTTAAAAGAGATCCTTCTTTATGAATCAAGACAAACTGTCGCGAATGTACTTTTTTTGGTGTTTAGACATATTTGCAGGTTCCTTTCGTTTTTCAAATGTTGTATTGTAATAAAATAAATATAATAGGGGAAAAATAGATTCGTGCAACAACTATAATTTAAACGACCTAAAATAATGCTTTTTTCAGATACTCTTAATTTATTTTGTCCGAACCACATTTACGTCTATGCAAATAAAAGTATAATTATATTTCCAGGTTAAGAAAAAGTCTAATATATTTGTTCAACTCACATTTTTTATGTGTATCTAGAAGTGTTAGTCATAACTTAATAGGGAAGTGAACACTTTATACATTATTCAGATGCACTGATTGTCTATACAGAGTATTTGAACGATACATAGCATAAAATCAGGAATTGACTCTGCTTACCAAAATAACAAAAAATGTTACTATGAAGATGGACCCGAATATGACTCCTACGGGAGTTACAAAAATAATTTAAAAAACCTGCCCTTCCCCCGAAGATCAAATTAAACACTAACATGTCCTATGGACATATATTAATTATTATATCACCCATTTGCAAACTCACACAGCGAAAGATTAATAAAAAAAATCACATTCGGAAAAACACAACCGTGTGTTATTTCATTATATCCTTTCTTGTTTTTGGTGAATTTATTTTAAATTTTTCGTATATTCTGTATACATTTCCCCAAGTTCAAACTTTCTTTCTAGTGCTGGTTTATTATTTTTTTTCTAAATTGTTTCGAATTGTTTCTGCCCAAACAATTTAAATAGATTACGAAAATTGAACTGAGTTAATTGATGTAATTTACTTTGAAAAAATTCGTTCAAATCAATGAACTGGAAAATTTTGCTTCATACTGAAGCCACGACAAAAATATAAGAATTAATAACTGGAACTCCGATAATTAGTAATGTTTTATTTTCTAGTGTATTTTATCACGGTCATTTCCCACAATAAGAAATGTTTCCTAAAACGCTCAGTACACTATAATATTACTGTACGATCTGTTGAGCGATGTGTGTGCAAATTCAGTACAAGATGTCCTACCCTTAGTACACAATTTAAAATACGCTATATTAGTGCTGACGACATGGGTTGATGTAAGTCCATTACCCAGATAAATTTTCCAAGCATTTGTCTTTTCGTAGGAGAGTTTAAAAGTGCAATATATTCATTTTATTTCACAATTTTAATACAATCCAGGTATGAACATTATAAAACTGATCTTTGTTAAGTATGTATCATTACTTGATTTAAAACCTACCCAGTTTTAGGTTAAGTAGCATTTTTATTAATACAGAATATTTAATAGAGCTAACTTTAATAATTTACATACCTGGCTTACTCCCAACAGCACTAAACTGGTATCGGAACTTTAATATAGTAGGCATTACATAACTGTCACTAAATTTGAGATTTTAGTGTAAAATTCACCTTGTAGTATGCCTGTGTTGTAACAATTACGTAGATTCTACTGAATTCAGGTACTGTATAGTTATTACACTTTCAAGTAACTGCTGCAGTATGTGCAACGTTGCGAATACTACTCTGTGTTACTTGAAAGCATTCTCAACTTTGAAGTGAAAATTGGTAGTAATGCCGACTGCATTGTGTTACCAAAGAATCACTTCAAAGTAATGATGACTAAAGTGTTCCATTTAAAGTTCCTGTGACGTTGTCGAGAAATTTTCCTGAACTCTAAAGTTGCGTAACTCATTAGTGACATCTTGAGTAAAAATAACGTTACTTCTACGAACAAAGAGACTTTAAAGTAATTTTTACTACTCCCCACTAGTTCAAAATGACTACAAAGTTACGTACACCTTGAAAACCTACTATAAAGTGATATAAACTTTAAAGACATTTATGTAAACAGTTTCCCAACCATCGAACAGCGTCGAAGTGCGGTAAAATAAAAAAAAAAAAAAAAATTCCGGCATTCATTGACATTTACCTTACCTTGACCTTACCACCATTTCGTGGGTCGCCACTTGAATTTTGGCAAATTTTATTTAAAATTGAGAACATGCCCGAGTTAAAACCATTAGCGCCGCAATTCATTGTGGTGAAATTTATAAAATTATTGGTGCAGACGGTATAAGTAAAAAAAATCTTGGAAACCACTAATAAATTTAATAATTGAGGGGGTCGATGGGTAAATATATTAATTTGCAAATTGCTAATATATCAGAGAAAATATTTTTACCAAACTTTATTCACCAGAGACACTTAGTTATGTTGTTTCTAAACTCCTTTATCCATTCGAAATTATAACATCTACCTCAATAGGATACTCCAATTTTTGAAGCAATGTCAGTTAATATCTTTATCCATCCACCCCTTAAATTGTGTCCTGCTATATGTGGTTGAATTAAAAGCTTGTACAAATATGTTAAAATGTACTAGCTACCATCAACAATAAAAAAATTCATGTCACTTCCTAAACTAAACAAGAAATTAGATTAAAATTTGTATTTATATTTAAAAATTTACATTACATTTAAAAATGTAAAAAGTATAATAAATAATATTTGTACAATAATTGTACTTTTTTTAATCTGACACTGACACAACTTTCATTTCTGACACATCCTGCGCCTGGGGATTATCAAATATTTCCGTTAGTTATTCTTCATGTCTTGTGGATCTGTAACAAGTGAATCTGTAACTATCATGCAGAGTTATCATGTTTATTTTTAATAATAATACGCTTATTAAGATATATACCGTCTCTCATCAAAATTAGCAAAAAATAAATATAGTTTAAAAAAACTAAAAACACGCTTTTAAAGCACATCAAACTAAAAAGTGAAAAATAATTATTAATATAAACTGAAAACAATAATGAACGAAAAATACTAGTATTATTGTGAAAAAACCGTGGGTTGCTCGATATACGAAAAATATGGCACAAAGCGCCCCACGCTTTTTCACAATAATACTAGTATTTTTCGTTCATTATTGTTTTCAGTTTATATTAATAATTATTTTTCACTTTTTTAGTTTCATGTGCTTTAAAAGCGTGTTTTTTAGTTTTTTAAACTATATTTATTTTTCACTTTTTAGTTTGATGTGCTATGAAAGCGTGTTTTTTAGTTGTTTTAAACTATATTTATATTGCTTATTGATGCTGATATTATAACATATTACGATCCAACAGATATTTCTGAAAAAAAAAATTTTTTTTATTTCAGCCGTGGGATTTGAACTCACGCCCGAGGAGTCTGTCGTTTCGCGTCGACTGCCTTAGCCCGCTCGACCACCGCGACCAAGCTGAAAATTGCGGAATGTACTTATATATTAAGCCTTTGGTCTCACGCAGAGGGTACGTGAGGAAAGGACTGGCGATCCTGATCAGGATAATGATATAAACTTATCAAATTATTGTATTGTTACCGGTTCTTCGTAAGTGTACAAAGTTTCAATTAAATCTGTCCGTTTAAAGTGGGTCAAAATCTAGTCCAAAGAGTCGGTTACAAACAAACAAGCAAACAAGCAAGCAAGCAAACATATAGGTGAAGCTAATAAAAGCGTGTTAAAAACGAAAATATTACTCTAAAAATATAGTCCTGCAAATGCAAAAACATACTAAAACATAGCTCAAAAACTAAGGATATTAAACCCACATAAAACGTGAGGGTTATTTAATGTAGTATCATATGTAAAAATATACATATGATAAAATTATGAAAACCCGAGCCACTCAAATGTGGCACACACAGTGTGTCCCGACACACTGTATACAAACAAATATATTTGAAAATTGAGAAATAGTCTAATACGCTGACAAAATGAACAGTTTTTCTGAAAGTTTTACTGCTTGGTTGTAAGGCTCTCCTCCTTCACCACAAAATCCTATATAGCGTTTTGATTGTAGCACATAGATATTTTTCTATGTCGTAGCATACAAACTACATATGTTATGCTATTTAATTTCTATTATAGTTTCTTTTAAAACAATTTTAACCTATAAGAAACCAACGTTGAACGTATAAAAGCTTTTTATCTGATCATTATTCACTAATACCACTATAACAATAAACACAAATTTATCTATGCACACAAATTAGTAAAACGCAATTATTAAAATTGCGCGAGACCCATAAACATAGGATATAAGTTTGAGGTCTGTGGTGGGGCCGCGGGTTGAACAGCTGACGGTTGACGTTTAGTATGTGCGTGTTGCAATACCAAACAATAAAATTATCCTTACCAACTTAAAAATAAGTTAGGTTTGTAAGGTCTATGAATCATGAAGGTTATGTTTGTAATACTAAAAATGATTGTCGTACACAGTTTTATAAAAAACGACACAACAATATATGAATATGGCTGCTATAAAAGAAAACTTTGCAGTAACCTTTCTATAGCAGAGTAGTAGATGCCAGTTCAAAGCTATCGAGATAATGACGTGTTTGGTCGCACTTGCTTGGTAAAACAGAACTACACAGTGAAATTGTTATAGTTCCCATCACCACTTTTTAAGTAATGGTAATGGTGGCGGAGGCTGACGCCTAGCAAGTAGGCCACATACGGGCCCTTTTTACCAACCTCCAGCTCTCCCCTCAGCCATGTGCTTCTCTTGCTCCCTCATCGAATCTTTCCGACATTCTGATGAAGGTCAGGATGTCACTCATTGCGAGGGAGCTCATCTCCTCCCTTAAAAGCGCCTCAGAACCGAAGATACTGTGTCTCAGGCACCCAAACGCTTCACATTGTCCCAGGAAGTGGTAAGATGTTTCTTCATTTCTCCTGCACCTTGGACATGTAGGGTCTTCCTCAATATCTATCAATGATAGATGCCTCCTAAGTCTGCAGTGGCCTGTCAGAACACCGATTAATAGATTCAGAGTTTTCCGACTCCGTCCCAGCAACCAGGCCGATCTCGAGTTGTTCGGCCCCGTCACAAAATCTCGGGTTTGCCTGTAGGCCCTGTTGGTCCTCTAGTGCGCCCTCAGTTTCTCGTGGGCCCACTCATTGAGGGCCGTTGTGACCTGCCTTCTTGAAATACCTAACACAGGCTCAGGCCCGTGACAGGGTTCCTCGGCTCCGAATCTAGCCAATTCATCAGCCTTTTCGTTGCCTGGAACTCCCATATGTCGCGGGACCCATACCAGTCTCACTTGTTTATGCTTAGCCAGCTCTTCTAGGGCATCCCCACACTCCTGGACGAGAACTGATCTCGTCCTGGGGAGCACACCGCTTTTAGAGCAGCCTGGCTGTCGGAGCAGATGTATATTATCTGTTCCGCCCCATTCCTAACCTCATTCCTACCCGCCACCGCTAGGATGGCGTAAACCTCTGCTTGGAAGACCGTCGTGTACGAGCCTAGAGCAAAACTCTCCTGTACTTCTTTGTCTTCCAGATATATTCCCGCCCAGGAAGACGGTTTAGTGCCACCCGAGATCCTTCTGTGTAACACACCAGAGGGGAAAAGTGAGAGTGTAATTTCTTTCCAACCTTACCTGATCTTTCGCTTCTCTCACTTCAGGACAGAGAGAGGGATTTCCCTCTCCGTCAGTCCAACAATTGCTGTGTGACCCTCAGCTCTGCCTGAACACTGCCAGCTCCCAGAATCCCGCGTTCTCAGATAGGTCGCCATAGCCTCTCTCTTTATCTACGAGGGAAGCGTTGGCAGGCCTAGCAGAACCTCCAAAGCAGCTGTCGGTGTTGTCCTCATTGCGCCAGTGATCCCTAGGCAGGCTAGTCTTTGGACTTTTGCCAGCTTTCGGGACGTAATTGCTCTATCCACGCTCGGCCACCAGACCACAGATCCATACTGGAGCCTCGGCCTGATGACCGCCATGTACATCCAGTGTAGGATCCGTGGGTTGAGACCCCAGTTCCTACCTACCGCTCGGCGCAATTGCCAGAAGGTTGCAATCGACTTTTTGATGACGTTGTCGATCTGCGGCCCCCATGACAGTTTGCTATATACGGTCACTCCTAGGTACCTAACCTCCTGCACAAGCGCGAGAGGTTTACCGTACATGGTTGGTGCCCTAAAATCCTCTATTTTTCTTCTCTTGGTGAAGAGAATCATCTCAGTATTAGATGGATTGACTGAGAGACCTATTTCGCCGCACCATATTTCTATTATTCTATAAGCTACCTGCGTTCTGTTGCAAACGAAATTTAAAAAGCGGTCGATCATTAGGCCAGCCCGTCGTCCGCATATGCCTGCGAATAAAATCCTTCCGAAGTTAGGCGCTCCAATAGACCATTCATTATTATACACTATAGATGGGGTGATAAACAGCTGCCTTGTGCACAGCCGCTCCTCACCCCGACGTCCAATTGACAGTCTCCCAAAGCAGCACTAATTCGTCTCTCTTCCAGCGCAGATTTCACCCATCTGATTAGTACTAGAGCAGTATCTCTAGTCCGAAGGGCATTGCAGATAGTAGTAGTCCTTGCTTTATCAAAGGCTCCCTCAATATCGAAAAATACTGCTAGGGTGACCTCCTTATGCAGGAGGGACCTTTCTACCTTATGCACAACGGCGTGAAGGGCTGTCTCCGTGGACCTCCCTCGCCTATATGCGTGCTGATTCTTGTGGAATGGGTACCTGGCTAGGTCCCTTCCAGCAGATATCTGTCCACTATCCTTTCCAGTGCTTTTAGCAGGAAGGACTTGAGACTGATCGCCCTAATGATTTGGCAGCTGTGTAGTCCCTTTTTCCCACTTTGGGGATGACCGCTTTAGCTGACCTCCAGGTCAGGGGAACATATCCCACTGGCCACAAATATTTCTCTTAAAAGCGGTAGAAGAACATCCAAGCCCTTCTGAAGCAAAGCTGGGAAGATCCCGTCTGGCCCCGCTGCTTTAAGGGACTCGAACTCATTCACTGCCCAGGCTACCGCTCCGTCCTTTACAATCTCCTCGGCAAGCCGCCAGTCATCTGGTGACATTGGCCTCTCCGAGGGTACTGCAACGGCAGCGCTTTCGCCCGGGAAGTGAATCTCTAAGAGGTGTCTTAATGACTCCTCCCCAGAAGTAGTCCAAGTCTCATCTTGCCTTCGTAGTGAACCTTTTTTCTCCCTTGTCTCGCAGCTGAGTACTTTCATCAATCTGGCGGTTTCCGGTAGGAAGTTCATTTCCCCACAATACTTCCTCCAGCTTTCTCTCTTGTTGCGCCTTAGTTCCTTTTTAAAATTTCTCCTAACCTCCTTGAAGTCTTTCCATGAGGAATCCGTCCCTCTCTTGACGGCTCGATTGTTAGCACGTCTGGCCATCCGGTGTAGGCCATCAGGCGACCTACTCCAACATCGGGCCCTACGTACTCCCATCGCCTTGAGTGTGCAGGCTTCCTCATATGCTGAGACTATATGACTTTCTAGGCTGGCTACCTTTATGTCCAATTCCTCAAGGGAGATAATCCTCCCCCCTGGTTCGTCTTGGAGATTTTCCAGGGTAAGGAGATACCTCTCCCAGTCAGTTTTTCTTGGATTTCTTAGGAGGGTATCCTCTGTCCTTTCAGACCCAATCTCGAATCTAATCATCCTGTGATCAAACATCGAGATATCCTGAGTTACCCTTCAGTCAGAAATTTTTTCCATCAAACTTTGAGAGACCAGCGTAATATCTATCACATCCTGGCGGATACGGTTGATAAACGTTGGCTCTTTTCCTCTGTTCATAACTTGTAGGTTTGTCGACGCCAGGTACTCTAGTAGAGCTTCACCCCGGGTGTTGACGTCGGAGCTGCCCCACACTATATGATGAGCATTGGCGTCGCATCCAATTATTAATGGAAGACCTTCATTCCTTCCAAATGCAACTATATCTTCTAATTCCTGAGTAGGTGGTAGTCGCACGTTATCATATGGAAGATAAATCCTGCTAACTACTACCTTATATTTAATATTTCTTACCTTATATTCCAGGACGACTGTTGTAGCATCCCTGGTTCCAAGTTGGGGCAGTGGCACCAACTGCAGATCCTTGAAGGCTACTATACACGTTCTTGGTCGGTCGTCCCCTCATTCCTTTCCGACTATCACCTGGTAGCCGGGCATTCCTAATCCCCTCACTCGATTCCTGAAAACGTAGGGTTCCTGGATTAGTACAATTTCTCCAGTTTTACCTGTCAAGATGTTCACCAGTTTCCCAGTGGCATCCTGACTGTGCTAGAGATTTATTTGACTCATCCGCAGTAGGTCCATGGGGGGATCTGCATGGTGCGGATTTGGGTGACCTATTTCCCTTTCTCCTCGGTCGGCCTCGACATGTCGACCCCTGAAGGCCCCTGGCGAGTGGCTTAACCCGAAGCCGATAACCTGCGCATTGTCAAAGTTACCATCTCATAGTAGAGCATCCATCCGGCGCACTCCAAGTGTCTGATCGTGTCTTGGCCAACCATGAAAATCAGATGCCACCTACCAGGACCTCCTGTTGTCTCTAGATACCGCCATGTCCCAATGTTGAAGGAGCGGTTCTGGAGAGCCAACACTCGGCTAAGGTCAACCTCTTGGCTTCTCAGCCAGAAGCCAACCCTCTCCGGCCATGGGGCATCAGCCGCTCGCAAAGCGCGGAAGCTGATGTCTCCCTCAACCAGAGTTGCCCAGTCCTCTAGGAGCCAACGTCTGGAGGTTTGATCCTCGGCAGATATCAGGAACCAGCCCGGTTCTACCCGGCCCGAGTTCCTGAAATGAAGTTCCGGACCTTGAGGACCCCCGTCGGGGCCCGCCATGGTCCGCAACATCTCCCTCACGAGATGTCTTCTCAGGCGCTCTGCCGTTTCGGGATAATACCAGCCTCGCGACTAGACATTATAACGACCTGATTTTATCTCCTGGCAGCAGAACTATAGCTGCCAGGAGCAGAAGGGAGTAAGATGGGTTGCCTTTTGGCCTCTGTTCTCTTCTCCCTTTTTACCCACCTTGCTTTAGGGCCCCTCGTGTTAGAGGGTCGGTCTCTATACGCCTGCCTACCGGTCCGGTGCTCCTGGCCTTCCTTGACTCGGGGCCGCTTGGTTGGCGCTCGCCGAAGCAGAAGAGGCTAGAACAGAGCCCTCCAGCTCTACTGGTCGAAGTGAATCACCCGGCACTGAACTTTTGGCCTTCTACTCCTTCCTCCTGCTTCTGACTTTCTTCTTGTAGGCTTTCCTCTTTTCTCTCGTTTTTCTGAGGGCATCCTCGGTGACTTCGTCCGTGGTAGAACCTTAAACAATTTTTACAGGGCGGGTCTTTTTCTTTTCGAAGTACCATAGCAACATTTTACAGAAGACAAGTACCAGTTTTAATTTCCACACTCAGGAGTGACTGCAAAACATTATTGTTTATTATCTGTATTTGATTTAATCAATTTAACTTGGACATATTGACTTCAACTCAACTGGATAAGTCCGATTACAATACATTATACTTTGCTATTTGAACGAGAGAGAAAGCAAAACATAGTTTACTCTTATATCACTGACAGAGCTGTTACAAAAATAGTCATTACTACTAGTTGGTTACGTTCCGTTTATGTAACAACCTAGTTTTCAACAGGTAACAGGGAGGGTTCCGGAATAATAATTGCTATGTAATAACTATTCCCCATTTTGGTGAATGCTTGGTAGAAGGATCGTTCCCATTACGTAAGAGTCGTTAGTTGCGAAAACCTTTAAAGTTCCACTGATAGTAGCTACTACGTAGAGACTACTAAATGTGCTGCTTGGGCTTGCTGTTTTAAATCGTTTACGCTAAAACAAACGCTTAAGAAAGTTGTTTGGATAATGAATCATGATCCACGCCGGTCAAAATGACGTCACACTAATATAACGTATTCAGTACACCAAATTAACATCAAAGATGGTCTACAGTATAAACACATAGTAAATGAGAAAATCAAATGTGTACAACAGAAACAGAACCATACACAAGTATTACACGTGTTAGAAAAGAATAGAATAAAAAGAGGTAGCGCAATTTAAAATTTGCTTAACAAACATCCAAAGAACACCTTAATGTTTCAAATGCAACATAATGAGGTGACTTGTTTTGTTTTCCTCCTTCGTTTACAGTGAAGTTGTTTAGAAATCTTCTAAAAATATATTAGTTCTTAGTCACTTATTATTATTAAACACCACAGGTATTACAACTCTTGTATCCCTTAAGGTACTTCAAGGTACCTTGTGTGTGGGAGAGGGAACTTTCATAGTTTTCTCATAAACTGATTTCAAAGTAATTTTAAATATATGATGACGACAAGCCAAATGCAAGACAGACTTTTCCATTTATTTCTCCAACAAAATTATAGGTTCCCTAGACGCGCCCATTATTGGTCGAAGTGGTATCAATGCACATAGCATTGACTTTGTAACAAATAATGTTCAATTTGACTAATAGACTATGTATTGTAGGTTGGATGCATGGTCAGAATATTCCCTTAACAGATTTCTTACCAGAACCTTTTGAGTTTCTCTTGACAGCGTTTCTGTAAAATGCGCGCGTTTAGCGAATGCAACTGCTGAGTATTAGCGCTTGGCCCGTTTAGTTATTATTAACAGTTGTAATTACCCTGAACGGTCTGGAAGGAAGTGGGTAATATTACCTGTGTTCACTAGAAACAGCATAAAATTTGTCGCTGACTACGTTGAGCAGCAGCGTCCAATTAGCGCATAGTCAACCGTCTCGTTTAGAGAACTGCTGCCGGTCAATCTCTCAATGGTTGTGTCCGCTAAACGCAACCAATGTTTTCTTTGTTCTCACATCTTTTATATTTCAAACATAAATTTCTGTCTACTCCTGCCATAAGACCTATACGGTCAGGTTCGCTTTGTAACTAAATTAAAATAGGGATTACATATACACATACAACTACACAACATATCAGTGTGGTGTATAAACCTTAAATGTCGTCGCGCGACATTTAAACATTTTTCTACTTTGGGAAAACTGGGTTAAGGTTTCTTTTTTAAGATTAGTAACATTTTAATAAGGCGAGAGGTTAAAATGTCAAAAGTTGGAAAATAAGGGCCACCTTAGTATACAGTTGCTAAAGTAAGGAAAAATTTGATAAATTCTTATAAGAAATTTTCGAAAAAATGTCACGATCGTCATATTTTTTTAATGTCATTTATTAAGACGTCTTTATTATTTAGGATCATATTTGTCAAAATTATCACCGATATAAAAATTTTGAATTGTAATTTTTACACTAGTATACCTAAGAAAATATATTCTATGAGAAACAACATTTGATTACTCGAGCGATTTTGTGCGAATTTTATCGAATTTATATGTTGGTACTTTAAGAACATATAATAATTAATAATTATATTTTTATATGATTTGCAAAGGAAATATGAACGGCCAAAGGTATTTTTAATATCACTGATATTTTAAGAAAGTGACAACTTATCAAGGAACAATGGAAGAGTGCGTCTTGTACATCAGATTTTCTCTGGTAATACTTGCAAAATATTTAAAATTTGCATTTAACATGTAACCACTTAATTTCACTGTCCAAAATCCTAGAACTGCCACAACATATTTTGCAATTAGAAATATTACGTGAACGACCATGATCGCTAAAACAAGAAAGATATCTAATTATTTCTTAAGATGTTAATTAATTATAACAACTTTCGCGATATAACGGAATTTTTTTTTGAAAATAGCTTTTCGTTATTCCAGGAAAAACTGTCATATTCAAATAATTTCTTAGAGATTTCATTAATATGAGATTTTTCTTGTATTTATCTAATATAATATCTCGTTTGTAGAAAACTTTCGGAAATGTAGACACCTTGTCAAAAAAACTGTTATAAATTGAAATTCGGAATTAAAAACTAATAATATGTTAACTGAAGTTATAAATAATAATAATAATATAATAATAATAATAGTAAATGATTTTATTCATAAACCATATAAGTAGCATTTGCAATATTTGCATATTAATACATTTTAATATAAATATATACAAATTGCAAATGGGTACCCAAAGGTGAAACTTTCGCTTGCTCTTTCATTCAACTAAACCAGTAGGTATTTTAACACAAAACTCGTACTGTTAGTAAACAAAAAACAAATAATAATGAAATAAAGTTAGATTTGTACTTCGGTGAGGATTGGATATAAAAAGCGATTTTATTATAGCAAATTATATGCAATATGAAGTAAAACGATTTATACTATGTTTATTGGAATTCTTGCAAATAGAGTTTGTAATTCCCCCTAATTCCTTTCCATTTTTTCATTCCCAAATTTTATTGTGGTTGTTTCTATTTTGCTCTTTACCTTAGCAAATTACTAAATATATGTAGCTGGCTAATGGCAACCACTCAAGGACATTATAAAGAAAAAAAATCCTAAAAGTACCCCAAATTGAACACACCTGATTAAATTATGGTCTTCTTTATGGAAAAAAAACATGAAGCTTGTAGAGCACAAAATTATACATAATAAGTGTGTGTCCCTTTTAGTGACCCTCGTATCTTCCTTAGCCAGTAAAACAATATATGCGCAATGTTTTAGGAAATTGAAACCTATTTGCCAAAAAATCCAATATATTTTTATTCCATATTGAAAATAACATTTTTTAAATGTATATTAGTTAGTCGACTGATTCCTGATTTTGTTAAATACTAACAAATATAAGGTTGTGAGAATTGTTTTTTTCATAAACAATTAAAGTGTTTGGACTTAATCTACTAGATTTAATTTATTATATTAAGTTTAGTGAAACAATTTAGTTTCTTTTTAAAAAATTATTTTTTAATTGCGTTTGGGTTAAATTCGTTAGAGCCATCTAGTGGTATTTACTTGGGTATTTAACACTAGATGATATTTACCGGAAGATATGGTTGACTAATTAGTATATTATACAGCGTGTTTGAAAGTTAAATGCAATGTTTGAACCTAATCTACCAGATTTAATTTATTATATTTAGTGAAACAATTTAGTTTCTGTTTAAAAAATTATTTTTTAATTGCTTTGAGTTAAATTCGTTAGAGCCATCTAGTGGTATTTACTTGGGTATTTACCACTAGATGATAATTACCAGAAGATATGGTTGACTAATTAGTATATTATACCGAGTGTTTCAAAGTTAAATGCACAGATGCTAACTCTGGATAGAAGAGACTAGTGGTTCCAATTACCCACCATTAATGGGTTTTTCTCTGTTACTGAGATACAGGACGTTTTTGATTTTGGCCAAAGTTTTTTTTCACTTTTGAACCACCGTGTATATTCGATTCATACTTGTTATATATATTTTACTAATTTTACTTGACAAACCTCCATAAATAAAAAAATCAAAATCTAGGTTTGGATTTAAGAAACATGGTGTTTTGTTTTCTTAAAAAATAACACCCTGTATAGCATAATTTTGAAAGTATGTTTAAAGATTTGAAAATATCATAAAACAATTCAGTCAAATGGCGTACTTTTTACATTTCCCACACTTTGGTCATTTTCTTTTTAGTAATTTTATGATCTTTTCAAATCTTTAAACATCCTATAAAAATTATGCCATACAAAGTGTTGTTTTTAAGAAATCAGAAACAGTATATTTTTTGTAATCCGGAGCTGGATACTGATGTTGGCATTTATGGAGCTTTGTCAAGTATAATAAGTAGAGCTCGGAATTTAGGTACTGGTGACGTCAAAACCAGGATCGGCTGTAGGTTATGTGTCAGCGCGTAAATATATTCATGCATGTATGACGTAATATATCTTACCTTGTATTTTTTTTTTATCGAATTCCGTAATATCCAAAGTTGATAAAGTCAATTTATTAGACACTCCTACCGCTACGTAGCCCTTTATAAGGAAACAATCAAGTGTCTTTACAGTAAAGGCGTAACTAGCAATTAAAGTGCTTGTAGCCCAACAAAAATCTATTTGATCTTTTAAAGAATATTTTCAAAACTTTTTGTTTTTCATCCAAAGGGACTGATACTTTTACACAGGATAGTGGGCTGTCAAAGTTTGAGGGAGTGTTTTTCATTTATTTTTTTGGATATCTACGTCCCTTCATAAGTTATAAGGACTTTTTGGTTTGTCAATTTATGCTGTACATATTTAACATCTATTCCTTTCAAAGATTTTAATTTTTCTTTTTTTTGTTTTTGAATTTCTCGGGCATCGGTCTGCGGGGTGGCATATGAGTTTTTAAAAGGCAAAGAAGTAAACTTTTCTACTCAAGACAAATGTGGTGTCTCTAAAAAAAGGTTTACATATTTTAAGTATGCGCCAATTACATCGACGTTAAACGGTCATTCTCACAATACAAATGGTTTTTTAACGAGAGGCGCAGAAGATTAATTCCGGAACATTTACAACAAATATTAGTAATATACTTTTGCTCTTGTGATCTATAGTTAAAAATACATGTGTGTGTGTGTGTGTGTTAGTATTACATTCACCAATACATTCACCAATATATTTAAATATCTTTACAGAATTTAAGATCTTCAGCCATTTACGAGTTATAAGGAAAAACATAGTGTGACGTTAAATTTGGCTATTGTAAAAAATAACTTTTTTGTTTTTTGCCATACGTTTCGATAAACCTAGTTTACATATTAACATTTTAAAATGAAATAAAATTCTCTTCTGCGTAAAAGCCGTCATTCATGCGATATATCCATTCGAGCTCTCATAATATGTACAATATGCGTAACAAATATACCGATTATACAGGGTGGTTGAAAAGTTATGACCAAAGAAAGGTTTGGCCAAAATCAGTAAAATTTCCCGTATATCAGTAACGGAGGACGATGGTCTCATTAATGATGGGTAATTTGGAACCATAAATGTGTCTTCTATCTGCAGCTAACATGCATTTAACTTTTAAACACCATGTATAAACAATGATGTAATAATTGTACACCCCTAGCTAAATTCCAGTTTTTCTCCGAAAGGATCTCCTTTACGTAAAAAAGTAAAGCACTACACTTTACGTAATATGTGGCGTTCATTGAAAGCGGAATGTTGCTTAGGGAGAATTTTTAAATTCTAAATTTAGGTTCATTATTTGTAAACAAAACTTAGAAATCAGATTTACTCTACACGTACCAAATCCTAGGACACGTAGATTTTTATTTTTAATAACGCATCTTTTATTTCATTTATCTGAGATGTGATGTCATTGTTGTTCCGTACCATAGATTTAGCAGGAATAATGGACACATCTGATATCTACATACGTGAAAAACTAGATGAGAAGAAAATTAAAAATAAAACAATTTTCAAAGTTTCCCATTAAGAAAATTAAAAAGTAATTAAATCGATAAACAAAACGAAAAACATAAAGTATTATCACTTTTAAATCATATACAAATTTAGTAGGTGAATTTATAGGCAAAACTAATGTCCTTTTTTTTTGTTTGAAAGACAAATTTAATGTATTTTATTTAGTGATTTTACGAAAGTTACTTTTCGTAGGTACAAATAAAAAATTAGGCGTCAGTTTTCCCTGTAATTTCACCTACTAAATATAGATTTTATGTACAATGAATTGTAGTTACCTATACACGTCCACCTCGTAAGATGGAGAGAGAAGTCACAAGCAATTTGGACTAGTTCTTTGTGTCTTCTTTCTCCATAATTGTTTTTGTTGTTGTTTGGTTATTATCAATAGACAATTTTTAAAAGCGATTTAGGAATTAATGTTGGCCACCTGATAAAAATGTACCCTATAGCCACCCAATTTGCAATTTAGATAGTTCACAAAACTTTAGAATAATAATAATGATTGTACTTTAAGCTCTTTTTTTATTGTTTCAGCAACAAATGTATACGGCATAACGCTGGTAACGATAGGAACTATGGCGATGATTCTAGTTTTGGCGTTGTTCATAGATACTCTACGATATATTATGAAAAATTCCTCACCAAGAGTAAAAGCGCATTCAGCTTTCGTTATTGGTGTATATCCGGTAAGTAAGAACATCTTTGTCAGTTCCACCCCTAGACAATATCCAGAAGGGGAGGGAATACGTAATTTCACCTGGGACTCTGACTAAAATAAATAATACAAATTATTATTTTCAGGTGACTTCTCTTGCAACCTATTTTGCTATATTAGTACCGAGAGCCCATTTATTAGCTGAGGCTATTACGCAAGGAATGTTTATGGCGGGAATGTATCAGTTGTTCTGTCTTTTTGTAGCCTACTGTGGAGGAGAAGCCGAATTAGTTAAAAAAGTTAAACCAACACCCCTAAGCCTAAAAGTGGGACCATGCTGTTGTTGGCCCTGTTGCTTCATTTTGCCAACTTTCGTCGTATCAAAGTATGTTTAGAATTATTATAAAATTATGATTAACCTAACGAACTGTCACTCAGATTAATTGCAGCTTGAAATTATGATGAGGCCTATATAACAAATGATATCGATGCTTATAATTATTTGGATAACTATGTTGTAATCTTAATAGGTAAACAATACTGTTTTCCTCAGTGCAGTTTTCCTGCTGTAGGTGGCAGCATGATTATTGCAATAATATATAAGGTTCTACCAAAGAAAGTTAGAGATATTTTGGCATGTAATTCATCAATGATGGTACTTCATTCCCCCTTTTCTACAGCCACTCTGAAATATTTCAAAAGGCATAAGGAGTTGAGTGTTGCAACATTTAAAGATCTTTCATTACACAGCCACACAAAATTTTTTTTCTGATCTGGGGGTCTGACCATGTTTACTATATGTTTTTGGGGTCGCTGAATCCGAATCCTAGGTCTATTTAACTCCATCACATCAGGATTTTGCCATAACCTCAAAAAACCCATAATTTCAGCTATTAAACGCATCTCACCCTAACAATGAAGTTGTAATCTGAAAACCCAAGCTCTTAAACCCCATAACTCCAGAACCCACTTAACCAAAAAATCTCTCAACTCCAATAACCACGTATATCAAACATTTAACTTGATATGTACGCGTATCTGTCAGGTCTCCAAAAATGCTCTAATTCTATGCACATTCATTCATGAGTTTTTGTATATCAATGAAAAATATCAGTGATAAATCTACGTATTTTGGTACGTGGTTCTAGAAAATATTTTCTTTCAAAGAATTCCAAGTTCAGGTTCTATTCAGAGCGATTATATCTTGCGTGCGTCTGCATCCAGGGTACCTCCACGTGGTGACGATGGGCAACCTACCCGCGGTGTACATCGGGTAACGGTAAGTTAAATGTCTGACGTACGTAGTTATTGGAGTTGATAGATTTTTGGTTAAGTGGGTTATGGGGTTATGGGATTTAAGAGCTTGGGTTCTCAGATTACAACTTCATTCTTAATTATGGGTTTTTTGAGGTTATGCAAAGTCCTGATGTGATGAGGTTAAATAGACCTCGGATTCGGATTCAGCGACCCCAAAAACATACAGTAAACATGGTTAGACCCCCAGATCAGAAAAAAAAAAAATTTGTGTGGCTGTGATTGATATTTGTATTATTTTACAACGCGTTTTTTCGTTTTCCCAATTAAAACATCTTATTCCAAATGCGCAAAAATCGATTTTAATTAGTCTAATTATTATTTCTTTTTTCAGGAAAACTGTTAGAACGTTAAGAATCCTAGTCCTGCAGTTACCTGTAGTACAAGGCCTAGTTTATCTAATACTGTTGGTAATGTGGGCAGAAAGAGAGGTAATTTTATTATTACTATTTTTTATTTAGTAAGTAGGTGCATGGATTTTTTGGAAAAATAGTTTTAAATTACCTAGATCTCAATGAACAACTCAGGTTTTTGTATTTTTTTACATTTTATTATTAAATACAATTATAGTACTTATTATTTAAGTTTGCTTGCTTGGTTGAACGTTTACGTATTCGCTTTATAATTAGTAAAAAAAAAGTTAATGGCATTTTAGAATTTATTTAAGATTAACATTTATGTAACAGACATATTATGTTATTATTAAAACCATTAATTCACCTTCAACCCAATTTTGTTTGTGGAGATTCTATAAACAGCTTCGTAGTAAATCCGGTGCAAATTGATTAATTAAGACAACTTTTTATCTAAGAATATTTTCATCTAATTTTAACTTTTTTTTTCATTTTCAGAGTTTATATCAAATAAACTATATGTACATCCAGCCGCTGATAATTACCTCCATCTTGTTTGGAATTTGGGCAATGTCCATGACAATAAATCTGTTAAAAGCGTCCTGTGAAAAATACTTTTTAATTGGAAAATTCCTTGTCCTTCAAATGGTCTTAATTTTTGCCAAATTGCAAGGTCTTTCTACTAGGGCATTAGTATGGTTTCAAGTTTTGCCGTGTCGGCCACCAATTACACCTCAAGTTTACGCTAACCGTAAGTAGTTTTGTTTGTTTCTCAAAATAATACTAAAGAAAATATACAGACTGATTCAAATTGGAACCCCACCATGGGCAACTCGCTTATTTTAAGATATAGATGGTGGGCTTAACTTTGGCAAAATTGCTAAATTTTCATTTCATTAATAAATAATAATCCCCAAAAAAATTTCAAATATCTGTTACTAATTCCTAGCATTTTAAAAACAAAAAAAATTATCTTTTTCATTTTTCGGCCATACCTTCTTAATCCATGAGAATTTTTTTAATTCTGCAAAAACATTCTCATTGCAACTTTTTATTCTAAATTTAATATTGTTTTTTATTTTTTTTTTTCGATGTCGATTCATTATTGTTTTATTCATAGCAACTTCGTTTTTCTTATGGCCGCCATTAAATAGCATTTTTCTCCCAAATTCAAAAATATAACACACTTTATAGCTTACGATTACTTTAATAAGGTTTTTTGCAAAAATATACAAATTATTTTTAGTGCACTTCGTCAAATGTGACTTTTCTGTCGTCATGGAAACGTTTACAAATATGTTTGTTTGTAAAAACTTTTGAATTTTTACGTTTTATTGTGCCATATTGTTATAAATTCTTCTACTCTTATCTATAATAATATCTTTCTAAAACGAAGGAAAGAGATAATTTTATTTTTACAAGAAAGTCAGTTTTAATTACAAAGAGAATTTTGAAACAAACCATAAAACAAACTGACAGTGATTACAGAAAATAATATCTAGTGTTAATGTAATAAGTAAATTAAATAACACATGATCAAAAAGTTCCGTGATCAAGGCAATATAAAGTTAACGATGGCTACCGTGCTTGAATTCACCACGAGAGGCGCTAGTGTAGGGTAATGTAAATGTCACTGAACGTTAAAGTTTATTATGGCCTTTTAACGCAGATTTTTATTGATTTTTATAAAAATTAGCTGAAAAACATTTAATACAAAAATGGCAGAAGAGGAAAGTAGTAATTTACTTGCTCAGTAGGGAAATTATTGTACCTCTCAGAGGTGTCTTATGTCATTAAAGTTAGGTTATATCAAGCATGAGCATGATGAAAACAACGAATTTGCATGATTATTACTTACGATTTTCTGTAGTAGGTTCCTTTGGTAACGCATAATCGTCAGGATTAAAATGTTTCTTACAAACACGCGATTGTTTCGAAAGAGTAAAGTTATCCCTGCGAATCACTACCAACCACTGTTTTAGGTGACTTTTGTCTCTCGGAAACATATGACCGCCTTTGTTTCCGAACAAAATGGAATTGCACAACACTGAGGCATAATTACCAAGTTTTTTTATTTACTGGTGTACGAAATAATTGTAACAAAACCCTATAAACTTGTTCCGCACCTAATAACTTTTGACAGCTACATTACTCGCCAGTGGCGCCAACTGGTGAGGTTGCCCTCATTGTATTTTATTACCTCGATTCTGGATAGCTTTGTTAGATTTTTAATTTAAGGTAAAGTTATACAGAAAATGAATGTAATATCAGGCAGCAATAGGTGCCCAAAATGCTTATTTTCATAAAAATTGTTAGTTACCAGACACCACTCTAGCAAACACAAGTTTCATTTTTGGCCAAAGTCAACTTTTTTGATTAAACGTACATTACAAATAATGTATGTATTAACGTTAAAATATCACAACAAAACTAAAGTAAATAGTCAAATAGGAGCTCCTGCTCATTTATATAACTGTTAACTGTTTCTTAGTATTATTAATCGCTCGCTGAATAGTTCTTCCGAGAATTCTTCTTAAGGCTTACGTTAAACAATTCCTAAGATCCTCTACGTGTTCAAAATTGCTCCTATAAATCTTATTCTTAATTGTTCCCCATAAAAAGAAATTCAGAGTATTGAAATCAAGTGACCTTGCAGGCCAAGCAACCGCACCACGCATTCCAATCCACTTATTTGGAAAAAGTTCCTGTCACTATGCCTGCATTATGCGCGGGAGCACTCTCTTGCTACCACCATAAATTTTGAAGTTCATTCAGTGGTACATTTGCGAAATAATTTAACATTTCAAAAGTCTAAATATCGTTGAACATTTAATGATTCCTCAAATATGTATGGTCCTAATATTCCTTCTTTCCACAGTTCCATCCAAACATTGATGCCAAAACGATGTTGTGGTATAACTTGAATAATAACTCGAGGATTTTCTCTTGCCCAGTAATGTTTGTTGTGTTTGTTAAAAATACCATAGTTGGTGAATTGTCATTCGTCAGTCCAAATATTTTCCAAAAGAGCTTCCATTCTTTTCAATTCTCCCTAACAACCATTGACAAAATTTAAGCCGGCGGGGTGCAGCCCATCACCTGGTCGTACTGTTTGACTGCGAATAAGAATACGGTTTAAATTTTTTCATCTTTTAAGAACTTTTGAATTTGAGAGTAAGGTATATTAGATTACTGGACATTTCTCGAATTGAAATTGTCGGATTGTTAACCTAAAAAATTCTAAAACAATCAAGAATTTAAAAAATCGATATTTTTGCACTTAGCGCTTGCAGGATATTTCCTTTATTTTCAAGTGTAAAGCTGTGCCCATACTTCACTTCAGGTTTTGCAAATGATCCATATTCAGATAAATTTTTATCTAAATTTGCAAATAATGTTCTGTCAGGTTGCTGCTTTTCTGGATATATCTCAAAATATCGTTTCTTTGTCAAGACTGAATTTCTGTGCAGAGAGTAATATAATTTGATCATATTTCTCTTTTCCTCGTTAGAAAAAGACAATTTATTTATAACAGTAGACGAATTTGTAATAATATCGCACAATAAATCGTAAACATTCAAAAGTTTTTAAAAACAAGCATGTTTGTAGATGTTTCAATGGCGACAGATACGTCATAGCTGATTAGAAGGGCAATAAAACGAATTTTTACATTTTTGCAAAAAAAACTTTGTTAAGTAAGCGTAAGCTATAAAGTGTGCTATATTTTTGAATTTGAGAGAAAAAAATAATATCGAATGGTCCTATATGAAGGCCATAGGAAAAACGAAGTTGCTATGAATATAACAATAACGAATCGATACAAAAAAAATAAATAAATAAAAAACAGTATTAAATCTAGAATAAAAAGTTGCAATGAGAATGTTTTTGCAGAATTAAAAAATTCTTATATATAAAAAGTTATGGCCGAAAAACGAAAACATAATTTTTTTTACAATTAACCCAGTCAGTAGAAATAGAAAAAAGGGCCTGGGGCAGAAACAATTTTGATATAATATGTTGTTTAGGTCGGGGCGCTGATGAAAATCCAAATTTTTGACCTTGGAGGCGGGAGGCGCGAGCTGTCATCTTGAATAAAAGGTGCAAAAAATAGTTTTTTTCTAAATAATTCGGCAACAGTTGATCCCACGACAAAAATGTCAAGGACGAAGACAAAATTCCTTATATTTTTTGTATAAACATTTTTTTTTTGTAAATGTAATATGTAATGAGTTGCAGCGGAGGAAAAATGATTATTTTCCAAAAAATCGTGAAACTCCGTTTTTGTTGGTAAATTTGTAAGAACAAATTACACTATAATTTTTAACGTTTTTTTACACATTATATAGCTAAATCGATTTCAAATTACAGTGATTTTTCTTGTTACATAATAAAGTTTCTTACCACCGCGCCGATCGTGTTGGCGGTAATTAGTACAGAATATTAATATTAGTGTATGGATGTTTCAAGTTTCATTCTATCTTTTTTTGTAGCGGATATCTCCTAGTGCAGGTATAGACCGTCTTTCGTCTTCCCTTGTTTTATTTGTAATGATCGAAAATGGCGCCCCTTTCTCCATTCTCGAGAGAGAGACCAGCAAGGCAGCATACCGCGCGCCCGCAATCCTGGTTTATCACACGCAGAGTCAATGTTAACTACTGATTTTTCGGTAGATCTACCAATTTTCAGTGAATTCTACCGATCTACCGATTCACACACAAATCCTACCGAAAAGCAGAGAGAAATTAGAAATCTTACGACATCTATTTGAAAAATACTTCACATCAATTTGAATCTGTCTTACAGTTTACAGTGACCTGTATCCGCAATTATGCGTACATACGTAATTGTATTCATATAAACGTAGTGAGTAATAAGTGTATCCATCTGGTGATCAGTGCTACTACCAGTCAGACATCACTGATGTCTTAATGACTAATAGCGACCTGCAAATCAGGTACCAAGAGCTTCGACCTCTAACCCTGGTGGGCTAAACTATATATTGAAAAAAGATTTGCAGGAAACAACTACTCAGTGGACAAAAGCTCCGACCTGCATTGATTAAACCTGCTGATCTTAGCTACCAAACAAGATTTGCAGGTTTAATTATTTGTACCCCAAAAATTTTACATTCAAGTTATTAGTAGTAATTTTTTTATTACCCAGTTCAATATCAGGCTAGCTATATTTCTTTTGTCTGTTATGAAACGTTAAAGTCTGGGTTTTTTCGACATTAAAGTAAAGAGAATTTTCTCTAAGCCAATCACATTTCCTCTCTAGGGTATTAACGTTTTGGTCTGATATAATGATAGAAGTGTCATCTGCATAAAAAGTAAAGTGTGGTAAGGTGTTTAAAACATCAAGATCGTTAATATATAACAGAAAAAATATAGGCCCCTAATACCAACCCTTGTGGTACGCCTATGTTAATTTCTATAGATGTTAAGTTAACAGTGTAAATAGTATTATGTTTGGCATCAGTAACTGATACATACTGTTTACGATGTGACAAATAACTTACAAACCAATTCAAAGAAAGGCCACTTATACTACACTTATAAAAGTTGTTCTATAAGTTTATTGTGATCGACGCAATCGAATGCCCTGCTTAGATCGTAAAGGATACCAACAGGACATTCACCTGCCTCGATATATATATTATTATCTGTTCATAGAAAGATTGTATTGCTGTAAAAGTTGATTTATTATTCAACAATCCATGCTGGTATTTGAAAACATTATTTTTAATCAAAAAATCAAGTAATCGGTTTAAAAAAAAATATTCAACAATTTTTAAAAATCCAGAAGGTATGGTAACGGGTCTGTAGTTTTCTAATCCTAGTTTCTCACTTTTTTTTATGAATAGGACCCTCCCAATTTTCAAAAATTCTCCTTTAGAAAACGATAAGTTTACTTTGTAAACTAAAGGTTTTAATATATGTCATTACATTTCTAATGAGAAATGCGGGCACATCATCATGCCCGGATGAGAATTTATTTTTGCACCTTTCATTCAAAATGGCGGCTAGCGCCTCCCTCCCCCCAAGATCGAAAACTTGGATTTTTTCATCAGGATCCTAACTAAACTATATATATCAAAATCGTTTCTAAACCATCTTTTGTAGGGCAAAGACCTTTATTGACTGGATTAAATATGTTATTTCAATTATTATGCCAACTGTTGAATTTTGACTAATTTAAGTAAAGAAAAACTCAGTTGGTCATTATAAAATGATTCGAGCTTTGAGGTCTAGCAGATAAAACAGTTTTGCATGCATTATTTATGCATGAAAATATCACTTCTCATTTTCTTTGTTTTAGTAATACACAACACATTGATGTTGTCAGAGATGGTTCTACTGGGAGCCTTGGCAAGATACCTATACAAAAGGAGTATTCCAGAAATAGTAACGGAAAATACAAGAATTAGCACCATTGGGGTATCATGACAGGAGAAACATTTAACAACAATAGTATTATTTGTGATAATTTTAATAATAAACTAAACACACAAGATAAGAAATTAGATAGCAGTCTAAATGGATTTGATAACATAGGAGCAGACATTAAGGAATAATTGAGGATACTTTAATATATGTGCGTGCGATATGCTCAAATTATATAATATAAAACAATCTCATGCTACTATTAAAAATGTATCTGAGTTCTGAGGTGTACGATGTGTTCATTTTCATATAATTAATGAATTTTTTTGACTGATGTAAGTAAAAACTGTCAGAATAATAAAATGGCAAATACCAAATAAATATCTAATGTTCATTTAACCAATCTTACCAAATTTGTAATAAATATCCTTTAACTCGACAATTACTAGGACATAATATTATTAAGGGAAATTTTGAAAATAACAGATGTTAAAATTGATGACAATTTATTACTGTTTTCTACGAAGGCGTAGAAAGGCCAACAACTTTATTTTTTTTTAGATACGTTGAATTGTCACTTCGAAGTGACAATTGCCACTTCGAAGTGAGAATTCTGACTTCAAAGTGACAATTGTCAATGAAAATCCCAATACTTTTTGTAATACGTTCACATTTGACAAGATGATAGAAAATAAATATTCCAAGACACTCTATTTCAGATGTGAAGAAAATATGAATTTAAGGGGATAAAACACACCGAAAACTATTTAAAAATTATATAACTTTTCCCTTACAATTTGTAACACCTTCACGTTTGACAAGATAATAGTAAATAAATATTTCAATACACCCTACTTCAGACTTGCTCAAAATATAAATTTAAGAGGGTAAAACACCTCAAACACTATTTAAAACTTTATAACTTTGGTTGTACGACTTGTAACACCTTCAGATTTGACAGGATGGTAGAACACACCCTATCTCAGATTTGACGAATATTAGAATTTAACGGGGTAAAACACCCCGAAACATTGAAAAATTTATAACTTTTGTCGTACAATCTGTAACACCATCCCATTCTATGGGAGTCCACTGTAAAAATTCGTTTCTCGATTCTGATTCTATCTTCAGCCTTTGGCACCTTCGAAGTGGCAATTGTCACTTTGAAATGGCAATTGTCACTTTGAAGTGACAATTCTACGTATAAAAAAAAATTGCTGGCCCTTCTACGCCTTCGTAGTTTTCTCAGTTGCAAGGTACAAATGAAATTCAAATTTCCAATACACAATACAATAAAATTAAGCTATAATTTACAGCTAATCACACAGGGTCCTATTGTCCAGTCTTATTACAACCTACATTCCTGCATAATAATAATAATAATGTAAATAATACATTGCCTCATATCATAACCACACCACTCGGTCATCCTGATTATTGTGTTCAAAAGTAAAAGCCACGCTTTCCTATCTCTTTTTAAACGGTTCGCTGCCGATCTTGATTTGTAAAATAGCATTTGAGTAATTATTCAGCGGAACAGTGGTTGGCTCTGTAGAAGTGTTTTGTGCCGACAACGACATGTATACGTTCTCATATTTAGGTTTTATTCAAATGTTTATATTTTTCGAGAAAAGTTTCGTTTGAATTGATTATCTTCGGAAAATCATTTTGTTTCAACTTTTCATATTCTATTTAAAATCCTGTTTCAATTCAAAGTAGTGATTACCTATTTTATAAATAGTCCTATTTCAGCTCTCTCCAGAACTGTTTTTAATGATCAGCTTCAAGTTCTACACAATACGTTCCACTTTAGGAGAAAAGAAAATTTAGAGTAGAATTTAATATCTCTGTGCGAATTATCTGTTATGTGTTGAACAATCAATTCTAAAGCAAATATATATATATATATATATATATATATATATATATATATATATATATATATATATATATATATATATATATATATATATATATATATATATATACGTACATATGTTTGTTTATAAAACAACGAAGAGCACATAGCAGTGCATTGTGCGGGTCATGGACATTGCTTGTGTGCACTTCCCATTTATATTTTTCGGCATAAATTTGTACTTACAATTTACTGAATTAACACGTGGCACACAAAAATCCATATTTCATTTCATATATTACCATCAGAAATAAAAAGAAAACCAACATTTACAGTGGTGTAACAGTTAAATTCTCGAAAAGTACATACGGGAGCTTAGTTTAATTTTTAATACAGTTTTACCCGGAAAATATAAGATAAATACAGACAAAAAATGACCTATTTATTTTCACAAATTAATTTAAAATTTCTAACAGAGATTAAAAAATATATCAGTTATTGCAGAGACCCTGACAAACAAGCTCCAAATTAAGTTCGTAGCAAGGGTATTTATTCTTTATCACATGTTTTTCAACAAATTAGTCTCACTGGTTTTCTAGGCCAATTTAAAATTAGTTTTATTTCTTATGTAAATGCTCGTATGCGTTATATCACAGGTTCTGCAAAACTTTTTTTGCTAATGAATAAAATAGTTCCATTATTCAAAATTAACATTTTTTTGTTTTTGCTTGCGATGAAATACTAATAGATCATTTTTATTACACCAATTATTATTTGATATCAGGTCATATAAAAAATACTTTAAATTATAAGGATCTAATTACATATCAAATGGAGATAGTTTTCAAGGCAGAAAACAGAGATCGGTTTACCTTTTATAACTATAAACCCCATTCCATGTTCGATGGCCAAACTCCCTGAATATATTGCGTACTGATAGGACACTTACTGTAACCCCATAATAAAGCGTCCCAAAGATGTCGTGTGATCATCTTACGTCTTAAAATGATCGTTTTTAATCTCGAATATCCTATGCAGGCAGTCGTTATCCGGGAACTTCTACTGAAGTCACCTTTTGCATTTTCCAGTACAAAATGATGACACGGTTATTAATATTTACTTCCGATATTTATAAAAAATTCAACCTTTCAAAAATGCCGATTGCGCCAAACTCTATTATTTTGAACCAATAAATGGTCTCTAAATTAAAATTGATATATTCTGAATTTTATATACACTTATTATATTAACCTACTTCTGAAATATAAATGTTCATGTACAACGTCCCTGTAAGAAGAACAATCTTGTTTCAGTATTGAATAAGTTAGGCTAAGTTTTTCAAATATTGCTGACCTCGCACACTGTGATTTTCACTATTTATCTTTTATACTTCATATTAGCGGTACTAGAAGGTCGCCCGGAGGAGTAAACATTATCAGTTCAAAATCATAAGAAAAAGTTTATAATAACATAATATTTTTTAAATACAAGTCAATGAAATAAAATGAACTTGAATTATAAAGCTTAGCTCAGACGTGTATAACAATGTTATCGCTAAATTTTTTTCTTTCAAATTCAATTAGTCATTTCATTATATTTTCAATGAAAGACAAACTGGGTTATTTTAATTTAATTCTAGCTAAAGTTTATTTCGGTTACTATCAGAAAATAAACTTGTGTAACAATATTTATACCAAATGCCATTACTTGGTTAGTTTTCAGTTCCTGATTTTATTTTTAATCAACGAAAATAATACACAGTTTTATGACCTTAACAAGAGTAGTAAATGCCGCTAAATAATAAAAATTTAAATTTTTCCCCTCCGAATCTTATTTTTCTTTTTTATTTTATTTCTTCTTCTTCTTCTTATCCCATTTTCGTTTCATTAAACTTCTTTCGTTTTCCATAAGAATCAAAAAAAAATATTATTACTAGTAGTTAACAAGCATAAACATAAATTCGAAAATGCTGCATCATATACAAGTCTACTGGGAGTAAAATTTTCGTATGTAAAGGTGAAAACAGTTAATAACCTTTACCAGGGCAATATGTATACAGGGTGTCCGGAAATTTTTTGAAAACATTAGGTCTTACGACCTTGGGAAGAGGCAATCTTTTTTGTGTAAGAATGAGTGGGAAACCATATTACGATGATAAAAGTAAAAGAAAAATAAAGACAAAAAAATAAGAGTGTAAAGTATGTAGACAGACCCACCCCAGTTCCGCACGCCTCTGTTGTCAAATTGGTTAACACCATTAAATGGTGACCCTCATTAATAATGGGCAGTGTGCTAAAGCGTGCCTCTGCAGCTTGAAGGATTCCCCCATAGGAAGAATTTTCGGCCACATATTTATAGAAATATTTTTATATTTTACTATAGTATATACAATCGTTCCCTGTAATATGGTAACGGGATTTCTGAACACCCTGTATATGAAATATGGTAATAATTAATCACACTCCTTTAGGGCGTCTATAAATTTCAATTGTATTCTTTTTCCCAAGCACCAATAAAGCATCTTTTAGTAGATCTAGTTACAGTTGGGCAAATAGATAAGCACTTTGGCCTCACTTTATATCTGCCGCCCTGGCTTGATGTTGAGCGCGAGAGCAAAAACGTGGTATTTTGATTTCCCGCCAGCTCAACTTTTGTGGCAATTAAGGAAATGTAAACAAATCCTCTATATTTCTTCCCAACTACATATATTTCAAACAGTTCAAATTAAATTTAAATTGTTCTCACAGGTTCTAGGGCCGTGAGCTTTTTGCAACATGTTTGGTATCCCTATTTCAATAAAAAAAACAATTCAATGACGCATCCTCCTCTTCATTACCATCATCCAACTAAAACACTCCGAAATTCTGTCCCATATCAAACATTGACCGATAAGAAAATAAGGGATATTTAAAACTCGATCATTTTGTATAACTACATCATGTAGAACGAACACTGCAATGATTTTAAAGCATACGTTTAGTCTTTTATAACCAAGAAAATTGCCTATATTGTTCTATTTGGTTTTTTTTTAACAAGTCCATGTATGATGCAATTAAAGCCCTTTAAACTCGGTGTTTCGAGGTGAGCCATCGATAATTATTGTTGAATACTTTATTAGGCAGTGAAGAATCAACGTCAACCTTGAAATCAATAACAAATATTAGATATTTATTTTTGTACTGATTTTACTCTAATTAACGATTCCTTCTCATTTGTTAATGTTCATGTTATAAATGAAATGATATTAACATAAAGTTAAATCTATCAAAAGTGGACAATTTTAACCAATAGTGTAATTTGGTGACATGATCAAAATTAAGATTAAGATTAGAAATATTTTTATTTTTACATAGATAGATAGGTAGTTTTTAAGAAACTTTAGGAAATTTATGTGATTTATTAGTTACCATTTTTTAAATTATTTAGGTTAATTATTCTATTTCTATGCAGTTTTTATTTCCACAACGTTCAGGGTGGATTCTTGGCCTGAAATGAAGAAAAAACAATAAAGATTATTTTTTCTGATTTTTTTAAATAACATAACTTATAAACGGATCTAACTATTTTTTATTAATTCCGTATTTAACAGATGTTGTCTAGGGCCGGATTAACACCCTTGGGGCCCCTGGGCAAAATAACTACTCAACATTAGACAAGACGATAACAATTATGGGAATGATATAACTTTTTAAAATATATTTTTTTATTTATTAAAATAAATATAAAAATACCAGTACTCTCAGAAAAGAACTACCTATTAATAAATAAACATTCCGTTATTCCTAAATTAGGCGAAAATATGGCATCACCTGGAACTTATCTTATAGTTATAACTCATATTAAGTAGTGCTTTTTATTAGTCCTCGAAACAAAAAATGTATTCTTGGATGATTTATTGTGACTTAAAGTTGTGTCAACACTACTTTTTTTTGTCATGCAACGGGGCCTTTGGGTAATTGCCCAATTTCTTATATACTATAATTTTAGAAAAAATAAATTAATTAAGTACTACGTAAGCATTTTTCCTTATACTCAAGTTATGAATCTATCCTGTTTTGGGGATTAAAAACTGTATCATCCTGTATAGAAGTAAAGTGGCAAATGTGCAACATAATATTAGTAGTTTTTCTATAACCCAGCTCGATTAATTTGTTCTATAAGCACAACATTTTTCACTTGAATTCTAAAATTCGAATTGCGGTTAGCACTTTGTAAAACCAGTTGCGGTTCTTCAGGAAGTATTATAGAGCTGTACAGAGTGCCCCACACGATTTCATTGCTTGATTTTTCACCTAGGAAAGAAATTCCAAAACTATACTCTTGTAATTTTTTTCTGATGAATCAGAATTTGAATAGAAAAACAATTGAACATTGCAAAAAAAGTTATATCCGATAAATTGAGAAATATAAAAATGTACACCCTGTATATTACGGATATGTACAATGTGATATCCCACTGATTATAAGTACGTGTCACATACATGTTTTTCACTTCCGGTTTAACAGGAAATTATTCAACTTCATTATTTAAGTACAGTTTTGAAGTATTAGGCAATCTGTACGTTACTACCAAAGGAAAGATGAAAATGACAATGTATACATTTATGCTATTTTATTATTATAAATTCATAATAATTATTATGTTAAACGTGAAAAAAATATTTTTCTCCCTATTAAATCTACTACAGCTATGTGCAGCTCTGTAGCATATATTGAACAGCCGCTGCTAGTTACAACCCACATATTTTCCCATGTTTATTTATTTTATAACTATATAGGGTGTTTCAAAAAAACATACAAATTTTAAAGCATAATTTTTTTGGCGAAAAATAAGTCGAAAACTTCATATACACATAATATGTCCTGTATGGTTTCGTTTATCAGTGTCGAAAATTTAAGAAGAAAATCGGTTTTTTCTAAAAAAAATGTGAAAAATGTTTAGTTAGAATATTGAATCTTGGCACATATTAGTATCTAGTAGACGTTTTT
This sequence comes from Rhamnusium bicolor, assembly GCA_029963845.1. NCBI lineage: Eukaryota > Metazoa > Arthropoda > Insecta > Coleoptera > Cerambycidae > Rhamnusium > Rhamnusium bicolor. Next base: position 83,232 of record JANEYF010002161.1, read on the forward strand.
ACTTATAAATAGATTTTTTTACTTCCACCAGTGGCGTGATTAAATCAACATTAATAACGTTATCATAGAAAAATATGATATGGTTATCTCTTATGTTTTTTTCAGTCTGAAGTAAGTACAGTTTTGGATAAAAATTTAAAGATATGTTTCACTGCTTAATTTCTGATCTCAGCCAGGTTTGCAAAGAAATTAAAAACATAGCTAGAGAAATATTCATTGAATGCTATGGATTAAACAAAATTTACAAGCTGTCGTTGTCAATTACGTGTTTTTAAATGAAAAAAATAAAAATAACTTTTTTATTTTTAAATTTTGGGATTTTTCAATTCTTAGCATTTTCAATTGTTTTGCAAATTCTGTGTCGTATAAACGATGCCGTTTAGGATATGAGTGTATATGAAGTTTTCGACTTATTTTTCGCCATAAAATCAGGCTTAAAGTTTGGCGGATGTTTTATTTTATAATACCCTGTGTAATCTGTAAACCATTAGGCAAATCAACCACAACTACCCCATAATTTTAAATTAATGATGAATTTCATTTCTCCTCATTACGCTGCTTTACAAATATCATCATCTTTAACCAATTAGTTTATAACTAACTAATTACCATGAAATGACCAATGTTTTTGCAATAATAATTATTATAATTCGAAATTCATTAGGTAACAAGTAAAATTAAGAAACATTCTCATAATAATAATGATGATTTTTACGTTACAATCTTGCTCAATATTCCCTTATTAATAAACAAATAATTATTATTGTAAATATTAGATTAGATATAAATCAATACAAGTATAAAAATAATAGATGTAAATAAGTCTTACACGCTATGTTAATTGTATAATTTTATTTATGGTATTTTTGCTAGTAAAATATAATGTATGTTATACTGATGAATTTTATTCCCTTATTTTCTTTCCATATTCAGTCCATAATGTGCAGTTAAAGCGTTGCATCACAGTAAGTTCATAAAATCAAAAATATTCTTATATGAGATTTTTGACGACGCGACGGCCAAATTACGTCAAAAACATATTAAGGATATGTTTTTGACCTAATGTATTAACACCACCACTAGAGACTGGCAGAAATAAAAGAAAAACTAATGAAGAAATTAATAACTAGGTAATTTAAAATAAAATAAGTGTTTTCAGAGGTGTTTTCTTTTTTGGCAAATTTTGGTTAAGGGGTCTGAGCTAATGATGGGCACTATCGATTAAGTACTGAATGAATGATTCCAACTATCGAATGAATTCATTCGAATAAATTCATTCAATTAGAACTTTTCTAGAAAACATCATCTGAATGATACTGTTAACTTGATAATGCTGCTAAGTAACATATAATAAAATGTGTCTCTTATCTATGAATAAAATACCGTATCTGTCTATGCATATTCATAACCTCCATTCTTAAATCCAACATTTTTTTAAATTCATTCAATTGTAAATCAACTATCGAATTATTCGAATAAGAGATGGATCATGCAATTGTTGTAAAATAAAAAAAAATTTTTGATTACAGATTGTATTTTCGTAAAATAGAATAAAAAAGCACTTTTTTTTATTCATTTATTTAACGTCGGCCTATTTTCGTTTGCTGAACCAATTACCGCCGCCAAGACACGAGTTATCTCCAACTTGGAAGTTTTGCCAAACTTCTCTATCGAAGGGTAGGTATTTTTTACTTGCTTAACATCTAATAAACAAGGAACCGAGTACTTTACATCCCTCTGAAGGATGGTAATCAGTAATCACCTAGACAACCCTCGCCTAAGATTGCATAGCGTCTGCTCATATGCTGGTATACAAGCCGCTAGAAGACGGGACGATGTCATCGAGTTTCACCTGACTGCGACTACCGTTGTTTAACTTTCGTGTTGAAATACGAGTATATTAAGTCGGATCTACGCTCATCTCTTAAGTAATTTTTTATGTTGCGAAGTTTTATTTAATTTGTATTCTTTTTTCATTAATAATGTTGGCCATATAATATGTAATAATGAAAAGTCTATAGCTGCTATAGCATGTGATTTAAAATTCCTAAATGAAACTGATAATGCAACTCGTTGATGTATGGTGCATCCCGGGTTCCTGAAATCATATGTCTCCAGGATCCATACTTAAATCATTACTGTTATGTTTGTATGCTTTTGACTCTTTTCGAATACAGAAAAAATGTAAAATTACCTATTATTTTATGTTGATAAGATAGTAATAATAATTAATCTTACGATGAATAATAAAGAGCTCGAATGGAGATATCGGTTTCCAGTTTCCAGGTTCTTACATTAACCAAATTTAGAGGTGACGTCACACTATGTTTTTCCTTATAACTCGTGGATGGCTGGAAATATCTAAATTTTGTAGACATTTGAATTTATTGGTGAATGTAAGACTAACCACATGCATTTTTAACTAGCGGTCATAAGAGTAAAAGTGTATTACTAATATTTGTTGTAAATATTCCGAAATTAATCTCAGGCGCCTCTCATAAAAAACCATTTGTACTGTGAGGAACACCGTTTAATGTCGACAGATGTAATTGGCGCATATTTAAAATATGTGAATTTTTTCAGAAACACCACATTTGTCTTGTGTAGAAATTTCTACTTCTTTGCCATTTAAAAGCTCATCTGCTAGCCCGTAGACCGATGCCTGCGAAATTCAAAAAACAAAAAATTTTTAAAAGGTCGAATAGATATTAAATATGTAAAGCATAAACTGACAAAACCACAAAAAATTCTTATAATTCGTGAAAGGATGTAGATATCAAAAAAATAAACGAAAAAAACACTCCCACAAGCCCCCCGTCGAATTTTACAGCCTACTATCCTGTGCAAGTCTCTTCATTTGGACGAAAAACAAAAAGTTTTGAAATCCTTTAAAAAAATCGAATATATGTTAAATATGTGAAACCGACAAAACCAAAATGTCCTTATAATTCGTCAAGAGATATAGATATCTAAAAAATAAATGAAAAAACACCTCCAAAGCCCTGCGTCGAATTTGGCAGCATATTATTCAATGCAAAAGGCTCAGTCTCAGATATTTGATTGATTCCTCATTAAAGGTTACTCAGAGGTAGGAAGTTTCAACCCCGTACCTAATGCCCTTCTGGTTCCTACATTTTTTTATAGGTACATAGAATACCTCCAGTCCTCTTCGAGTGAGTGTATATAAATAAATTGACTTTTCAACTTTGAATATTACGGAATTCGCTAAAACAGTTACAAGGTAAGACATTATGTTATATTTTAATAACTTTTTCATTTAAAGAAATTGTAGAAAACAAATGCTAAAATGTACTTAATAGAATAAAAAAAGATAAGGTCATTTTTCTTACCAGATTTCCGCATGAGTGAATACATAAAATATTTTCTGTTAGTCGTATTAATTATTGGTCCATTTTCCGTTTCAGCTGCAAGATTCTACGAGGTTAAACTATGTATGAATTAATAAGTTCAAGTTCATGTTTACCGTAATATATTTGCATTAAAAAAATTCATTAATAGATATAAATTCAGCATAACGACAAGGTAATGTGAATGAACATAACATTTCATTTTAAACCACAAATTAATATAAAAATACCCTTCTACATATACATTATCTTGTTTTTAAGATTTATAAATAAGCACAAAAAAACTAATTATTATGATAAAGTGAAATAGAACAAGGATTAAATCATTGTCAAAAATAATGAATTATGATAGAAAAATCATAAAATCTTTGTTGATGTTCCAAATAGTTTTCTGTGTTTGTAATTTATGACTGTGTTACAAATTCAGCTGTTTTTTATTATTATAGTGTTCATGAGTTTTATTTTGAATTATGATGTGAAACATGTCGATTTTATTTTCAAGATGGACACATATTCACTATTTTCTTTAATACCAGCTCAACTCTTAAACGGGAGTCACATTTACCCTCAAAATTTCAAATGTTAAGAGAGGTCAAGTGACAATAGTTTAAAGCCTATTAAATTCTCTTTATAACGACATTTTACTTTTTAAAATTGTGTTTAATAAATTTAGTACCAATAAAGTAGATTTCTTGTGCTAGTTTATTAAATTTTCAAAGTATTCCCCCGCCAGCTTCCATATAATAAAACCTGGATGCATTTGAAAGCTTGGAAATCATAAAGTGTAAAAATAGTATAAATAGTGACAGAGTGCCTATCCCAAATAGCCCGCTTTATTGGTTAGTGGGTCACGGATCACCGAACCGGGACGGTTCTGTGAACCGTGACAATATTATAGGTATAAATAGGGTAGATTGTTAGCATAAGTTTAGTTTTAATCATCTCCAGATGATGCCAACTTGGTTGGCGAAACGCGTGTCGAGTGCAGTATATAGTGTTTTGGTGTTTCGTGGAAAACTACGTCAGTGTAATCTTGACTGAGATTGTTTGGTTCAAGTAAATCCTTAAGTTCATGGTCTGTGGTATTGGAACACTTGAAAATAATGAACAAATGACAAAGGAGAATAAAATGTTATCTTTCTAACAATAGTTTATGTATAAATAGGATATAGGTTAGTTTTAATCATCTCCAGATGATGCCAACTTGGTTAGCAAAATGCCAGTCGAGTGCAGTATATGGTATTCTTCTGTGTTGTAGAAAAAGCACGTCATTGTTAGCTTCACATCAAAGGTTCTAACCCACTTCAGAATTGAGGGATGCATGTTTTTTGTCTAACACCTAAAGAATTTTTCTTCAAATAGAGGAGCAAACAAAAATGTGTGATTTACAAATAGTAATAAGTAAGATAACAAAGTCGTCATCCTCTCATTTTATTTAATTGAATATTAAATAAAATTGCCATATACACTTCTTGACGATTTCAAATTGTTATCATATACTAAGATAAGTGATTAAGCTTTAATTGCGATTGTCCACTAGCAAGAGATTTTTACCAAATAAATGGAAATCCTTCTTGAGGCCGTCGTCGCGTATACCATTCGCAGACCGGTTTCGGGTTTTTGTCTTCTTCAGTGCCAGAAACCGGTCGGCGAATGGTATACCCGACAGCCTCAAGAATTTATTTGGAAAAAATCTTTTACTTAGGCAATCGCAATTATTTTATCTTCAATTAAATAAAATGAGAGGATTGGTACCTTATATATGTAGGTATTAATTTTATTATTTATTAGTTATTACTATTTGTAATACTTTAGTATTTTAATTTTTATTATACCTTTATAAGTAAAAGTGTATGTTTTTTTTTTTAATAATAGTCGATATGTTATTAATTATTCATTACAACTAGCCCTAAATGCGATCACTGCCGAAATTAAAGGTTGAGAAGTTGGTAAATTATCAATCTTACACAATAGTTCTTTATATTTACCTCAAAGATATTGCTCCCTATTATTACTAATATCATTATGTACAAAGGAAAATATGATTAGTAGCGAGAATAGTAATGAAATAAGATTTATTAATATAAATAATTATACATCCCTATAAAATAAAATGACTTATTACAAGAAAATATTTATTAGATTTATATTTGAAGTAGTCGAGTCAGGAATCCAAAAGACTAATATATAATATATGATTGTCTTGCTACCCAATTTTTTTTCTAAGGTGAGAAATTGCTTATTTTTACCATTTTTTACGATAGTTATATTAGTAATATATGGGTGACAATAATTATTTTCATAGATTTAATTTATTTTCCAGTTATTTTTTTTTTAATGTTTTGGAGTAAATTTATTTTACTGAGATAAATATTTTTTGTTTTTGAAAAACTTGTATCTGTTCAAATAGATGCTATTCTTGCGAGAATCGTATAATACAGAGATGGTTTGGTGCTATACACTGTCTGACAAGAGGGAAAAAATGCCGCCTATCGTTCCGACTTGTGCGCCAGAACAAACGGTGTTCTTTTATGTATTGATTAGTGATTAATGACACTATCCGCGTGTCGCAATAAACAGATTAGCAATTAATATCAAGTGTCATATCTAATTGTGAAAAGGGCCAAATTATTTGTATACTAGACTATACACGTTATGCAGTCTTTTGAATTATTAATTTTATAAAAACCGAGCTATTGGGGGTTTAAAAACAAAATAAAAAAAGGGTTAGTGCCACACCAAAAAAAAAAAAAAGAACACTATGCAGCTACGGACACGTATTTCAGATTTATTCCTCTTTATTGGCGAATTGTAGCTAAGGAAATGGATCTAGGATGGGATAGATTATGAACAAAAACTAACACAAGGCTGGAAAGTACAGTACACAGTACTCAATTAGTGCCCTCGTGTTGCCATGTGTCACATTTGGGGCTTTGATGAGCACAGTGGACACATAGAGTTTTACGTGCTACTGCCGGTTTCCACCTGCTGGCCAATACAACCAAAATAAAGACAGAGCTAATTGGTTTCAAACATAAAATAAAGAAGGGCTAGTGCCATACCACGAAAAAAATAACTATGTAGCTACGGAGACGTGTTTCGGAGTTATTGTTCCTCATTGGCGTAGCGTAGCCAAGGAGTTGGATCTAGGATGGGATAGATCAGGAACAAAAAGTAACACAAGGCTGAAAAGTATAGTACTTTGTACTCAATTAGTGCCTTCATGTTCCCATGTACCACATTTGGGGCCTCGATGAGCATAGTCGACACATAGAGATCTATGTGTCTGTAGCTGCATAGTTGTTTTTTTTGGGGATATGGCTCTAACCCTTCTTTATTTTGTTTGTATTTGCCTGAAGGTGGAAACGGGCAGTGCACATAGGCTTCTTTTTTTACTTCTAATTGTAAGAAACCCCAAATTATTTCCACATTTGACTATACCATTGCGGTCCTTTATATAACTTCGGCTTCGTTAAGTTTGGGAAGCGCCAACAAAAAATTTAACACAGAATGAAAAAGGTATAAAATGTTTCTAGGACCTCTAAACTACTTAAATTTTTGCATCTAAATTAACACATACTAGGTATTTTATTCCGTTAATGATATTAGTAATATTTGTTATAATTTGACAACAGCACCTATATTATGAAAAATCTTTGGGTATTATCAATTACATAATTAGGTACATATAATTATCAGCGAAGAAATTATGCCCTATTTCTAAAAAGTCTAAGTTATTTATGTGTTTGGTATGTGGTCTATATTTTCTAGTCCATAAAGGTGAGCATGTAAATAAATATTAACACAAATTATAAGTGAACATGTAATAAAAAATAATTTAATTTCAAAGAGGGATAGGTACCAATTTCTGCAAACAGTTCTAAAATATTTTTGAACTAATTTATTTTATTCAAGCAACTAGTTTTTGTCTTAACTCTGCAATACACGTTTTTTTTTATGCAAAAAAACTGTTTTTCAATTGCAGCAGATATGCTACACCATGCATTAAGGAGAAGGTTTCGGTGAAAAACGGTTTTTTTTTTTTTTAAACAAAAGTATAACTGACATTTTTCCCAGAACATGTGAAAAGCAAGCACATCCTGGAAAATTGTATCGTTGTTGACACAGCGAATGATGTGAGCATCATTTCATACAGGCCAGAGGTTTTATTCATTTGAATGTCTCTTGGTGGGATAGGAGCGGCATTTGCTTTTTTGTTTTGTTTCCCGAAAGTTATCTAATGATGATTTTCCTCGTTTCACCACTAACAAGACTCCAGAACGATACAAAGATTCTGCTATTTCATACCGAAATGATGATAGATCCATAGTTCCTGTTGACCTTTTTTATTCAACACGTCAGTTCATTAAATTTTTTATATATTTGGTTTGAGGGCTTAAGGTATCACTTTACAGTCCGCCTGGGGCTTTATTTTTTACACAACATTTTCGACTTCTAAGGCAACAAGTCCAACGTCGCAGCCTCCGCAGCTTCGGTAATTTCTGATAGGTTACAGGAAAATAAATTTTCATCCCCATCCGTTCCCAGTTCAATTGAAAAACACAAAAACTTCAACAAAAGAATTGTAAAACTCTGCGAACGATTCTTGCCACAAAACTACAATATGGCCACCTTTATTTACATACGTTGTTGCTTGGTTACTTGCATTTATTTTTAATATAAATTCAAAATCAAATTTCTACTTGTACTTGTCATTGTGACAATAGAAAAATTGAACGGATTGACAATTTTTATGAAGTATGTGCAAGATAGCCGACATATATTTATATATTATGTATTAATTAAGACTGATCGAGGCGATAGCTGAGGGCTCTAACACGATAAGTGCCATAAACGCTAATTGTTCTAGAGGTGTATACAAAATGTTATGTACGACCAGTCTTAATTAATACATTATAATTAAATATATGTCAGCTATTTTATACCTTGAATCTTTTCCAGTAATCACTGACGGGTAGTAATTTCTAAATGGTACACCAATGTGTCTCCAGAAATAATACCACAACATATTTAAATCTGGGGATCGCGATAGCCAGGCTATTAAACGTCAGTGACCAATTCGTTTGTTTGTTTCATTTAAACAATTCCTTATTTGTCTTCCTCAATGTGGAGGTGCGCCATCGTGTTGAAGCTACGTATTCTGAATGATATTAAGTGATACGTCGTCAATTAAATCGAAAAGGGTATTTTCCAAGAAATGTTTGTGCACATCAACATTTAAGCGATCATTTATCACCTGTACAGGTAGTAAATTATTGTTGAGAATGTCATCTCAAACGTTGAAACTGAAACGTTGCTGAAATCATCGTGACCTAATTGCCCGTGGATTTTGCAACAGTAACACATATTCATTATAAAAATCATTTATGCCATCACTAGTAAAACACGGTTCATTGGACCACAAAACGTATGTAACAAAGTTAACGTTTTGGTCGTGCTGTTGAAGAACCCAGTGGAAAATGCTAATTGTTGCAGATCGTCTCCAGGATGCAATGATTATCCATTTTTACAATGAAAGAGATGTAACATTTTTCGATTCAATCACGCCACACACAATTTTGAGACAGTCGTAAATTGCTTGCTACATTTTCGATTCAGAACTCTGGCAGTAATAAACTTTATGAATATGACACAAAGAACATTAAACCGTATGCATAAACAACTGCTGTATTATCGTAGCCAACGATATGTTCTAGCTTAATCATTTGTTATCGCGATTTTTGATCACAAATCTTTAAAGACTTGTAACGTCTTGAACAAGATGAATCCGACAGAAGTTCATATAACATTTATTGACAAACCGCTACTGTTAAAATATTAACGTGTATAATGATAATGAACCAAAAGTTTTACAGGATTTTATTACTGTGAACTTGTTTTTTGGCACCATAGGCCTATGGCATTTTAAAGTAGTAAAAATATTTACTATTTCTTGATTTTTGTAGAAAGTATGAAGGATCATGTGCACATGAAATTTGCCAAGGCCCTGATGACAATTTTGGGAATTTGGCCCATTAAATTAACAGGTTATAAACTGAAGCTTTACAATGTATATTTTTACATCAGTTTCACCTATTACATTCTTTATGATATCAGCCAAGGAGCAATGGTATTTATCACCACAGGGAACTTTGTGGAAACAGCTGGAAATCTTGGTGTAACCATTATCTATGTCATTAACATATATAAAGTTTTAATATGCAGATCTGAGGATATTAAGAAAATTATACACCAAATCGAGGTCAAAGAAAAACTTATTATGGAACACGCCGATGAAAAAATTAAAGAAATATATCACGAGCATGTTAAATCAGCATTATTATCTGCAAGTTTTTATGTATCTTTGGGTTCTATAGGAATTTCTTTGTATTTTATAACACCTGTTGTGAAAAACATTATGGAAATAGAAGATGAACATGGATTTAAACAAAAACATTTAATTTTTTCTAGTTGGTTTCCTTTCGACTCTAACAAACACTATGGATTAGCATACATAATACAATTTTTTGGTGGATTTTATGGATATGCTTATATCGTATATGCCGGAGCGTTCTTCTTCTGTATATTAAAGTACTGCATAGGCCAAATTAAGATATTACAACACATATTTAAAAATCTAAACCACTACATTGTTAAGTTCTCTGAGAAAAATCCTTTGATAGAAGAACAGTCTCACCAATTAATGTATACAAAACTTTGCATAAAAGAACACCAACATATAATTGAGTAAGTAGCAAGAAAATGATATGGATAAACAAATTTGATGATTTTTTTAAAATTATCTACAATACTGGGTTAACAAAAGTGGATGATGGTGACGTAAGTAATTGTTACTCCTGTTGTTATCAAAACTGCCTTTCGATTTCCGGTCTTATGTTACAGAAAATAGTAGTTGCCAAATAATCGATGTCTTGATTTTGTTTTATTTTATTTTCTTCTATTATGTTCATGTTAAATTTTTAGTTTCTCCTGACAATATTTTTATTTATGACACATATAGTTTATAACAAATTGAATAATAATTTATTCCTGTTTATAAAACTATAAAAAGGTCATCCTTGCTGGCCCATTACAATAAACATGTATATACATCTTTGATATAAAACAAAATATATATATACTTCCTTTATTTATTATACTTAGAATTGAAACGATATTATGCTTGACAACATATAAGCAAGGCCCAGTACTGCGGCGTGACGTCGCAATTACAAGTCCTGAGCCCTTTTACATTGCATCCCATTCGTTGATTTTTTAATAGGAAAACAAAATTTCAAAGCAATAACCCGGCGGAATTCATGTACAGTAAGATTCCTTTTATGAGTAATAATTCGTTACCTTTGATTTATTATCAAAGAGTGTCACCAACTATAAAAAAGGTCATCCTTGCTGGCCCATTATAATAAACTGAATGCAGACAAATTGCAGACGCCACAAACTAATAGAAGGTGGGTTGCGTTGACTTTGGGCCAAAACTTTGACCAATTATCGTGTATGTGCTATGAATGAGAAGCATTGCGTCTACGTGTGCAGTATCTTCTTAAGCTTTACCGAAGTTCCGCCCAAGCAACAAAAATTGAATCAGCATGCCTTTTTAGCGAATTGTGATTTATATTTTGAATTTTACTTTACACATGTAAGAAATTACTGCTTCGCGTATTAAATTATTGTGAAAATGAATATAAAAATAGTTTTTAGATTTAGATTTCAAAGACATAAATTGGAAACTCGATATGATATAATAAAATACATTTCAACAGGAAATTTTAAACGTTTATGAGAAAGTGTTCTATAAAAATATGTAAAAATATATACGGTATTCAATTTAAAAAATTAAATTAATACTCCAGCCATTTTGTGTGAGCTGCCGCCTGCCATTGTTTATCTACTGAATAAGACTTACAGGAAACAACTACTCAGCGGACAAAAGCCTCGACATGCATTGAATTAAACCTACAAGTTTTGTTTGGTAGCTAAAGTCATTTGTCAATTCCTCACTAGACATAGACCGGTTTCGAACTTGTTATGTTCTCGTCAGTATGCCATAAGTTATAGAAAAGACAAATAATAATAGCAAACCAGGCTAGCTTAAAGCAGACTAAGCAAGACAGACATTGTGAATGATAAGTGTATCCCTCTGGTGGTCAGTGCTACTACCCGTCAGACGTCATTAATGTCTTAGTGACTGATAGCGACCTGCAAAGCAGGTACCAAGAGATGTGACTTCTAACCCTGGTCGGCTAAACTATATACTGAGTAAGACTTACAGGAAACAACTACTCAGCGGACAAAAGTCCCGACCTGCATTGAATTAAACCTGCAAGTGTTGTTTGGTAGCTAAAATCATTTGTCAGTTCCTCACTAGACATGGACCGATTTCGAACTTGTTATGTTCTCGTCAGTATGTCATAAGTTATGGAAAAGACAAATAATAATAGCAAACCATGCTAGCCTAAAGCAGACTAAGCAAGACAAACATTGTGAATGATAAGTGTATCCCTCTGGTGGTCAGTGCTACTACCCGTCAGACATCATTAATGTCTTAGTGACTGATAGCGAACTGCAAAGCAGGTACCAAGAGCTGTGTAACAAATTCAATTTATTCAATTACCCCAAGTTAAGCATCCCTACTTTGACGAATAGATAAAGAATTTGAAAAATATTCTGGATAACCCGGAAATTTAGTAGGTATTGCATCTGACTGCAAGCGAGAGTACATTAATTTTACGGTTACAATCTGACCTAGACTGGAATCTTGTTCAGAGATTCCGTCATGAATTGCTCTTTGACAATATGAAGCTCACTCACTGCACTTTGAAGGTGTAAAACCTTTTCTTGGAGTAGCTGAAAATCCTTTGGAAAAGAAAACACTCACTACACTTTCCAACCTGGTACATTAAACAGCATGTTTACAAACTTTTATATTAACAATTTAATTAAAATACATTCATTATAGCGTAACAGCTCTTGGAAAAAACAAATAATAAGCTAGGATGTCGTAATCTATATATAACACGTGTGGCACTTATGATGTAAAGATGAACCAATAACGGTTAAACAATTAAAGTTTAAGTGTCCTAACAATACAATAAACTGGTGGGACAAGGACGTAGTTCTGATAATGAGAGTTACTTTTGATGATTCGGTATTGTGTTACTGCTCTGCTAATGTTGTACAGTAATATTATTCATATTATTACATGTTTGCTATCCACACAAACACCTCTACTCGTAGATTCGTTGATTGAAAGTCCAGGTAACACTTACTCAATACTTTATTTGATTACTGTCTTAACTATAATCACACTTGAACACTTATAAGTCTTTTTTCTTATTTCTTCTTTACTCTTTCACGTTCAATTTAAGATTGAGGCTCGGCCCACCGTGTGTCTTATTTATACATCCGTTCACAAGGTCTAGGGCATTCCAGAATATTCCCGGCCGTTCGCGTACAATTCCAGTCTCACCTAACCAGTCTACACAGTCCAGTGGCGTAACGCTGCCCCTTCCTTAAGCCTGAACGTCCCGATTAGGCAATTCATTGTTCCCTGCATACTTGGCTAGTCTCTTTATATGCACCACCTTCATGTTGGATTTTAGACTTTGCTGAATTCTATATACAACGTCGTTTAGTCTGGTCACAACAGTGTATGGTCCTTCCCAAGGGTGGTGAAGCTTCGGGGACCTGCCTTTGTTTCGTTGTGGGTTATATAGCCAACTCCCACCTGGTACCCTCTTGAATTAGCCTTAAGATTATAACGAGCCTTCATACAGTCACTTGTTATTGCAATTCGCCCTGGCGTTATATTGCTTATTTCTTATTTGTGGTCCCATTCTTGCCGCGCAAACTTCGCATTGGCGGCACCAAGCCTCCACATCTTGGCGACTGTTTACCCAGTAGAAACGTTCTCTTGCTTTAGTCAGGGTTTTGTTGATGCTAAAATGTCCGCCAGACGTTCCATTATGCATTTACTGAAGTACATTTGCTACATGACACCTAGGGATTAACAATTTCAAAGTAACTTTCCTCTCATCTGGACTTTCCCATGCTCTCTTCAGCAGTCCATCCTCTACTATAAAGGAGTCCCATTGTGCCCATAAAGCCTTCAGCTCCACTGATTTATTTGAAATGTCCTTCCAATTGGGCCGGGTTCCTCTTTCTTTCCATTTCAGAATAGGACCAGTTTTCTTATCGTTTAACTGGGCTTCTCTTAACGATTCTTTTGTCCAATAATCCGGAATATCAATCTTAACGGTCTTCATTATTTGTACATTTTGCTGTTTTTCCTTACGGTGGCAAGGCTTGCAGTCTTTCTGACACGGTCTTTTGGAAAGGCCGTCTGCTATATTCCGCGAAGTACCAGCTCGTCAGTTTTCCTGCGGCTTCTCCATTACTGCGACCCTCTCAGGGCTGCGCTGACAACAGTTACTCTGAATATGGCCCACTCTGCCACACTTATAACAACGTATGCCTCCTCCACTCTGTCTTTCACTACTTTGCTGTTGATTTTGTCTCGGATCTTGAATGTTGAGCTCATGACAGTTCCTCTTAATATGGCCTAATTTGCCACAATTATAACAATGCCTCCATTCGGCTTCCCACTACTTTGTTGTTGGTCTTGTGTCTGCTGGGAGTTCAATTTTGACAGTAGTTGGGTCATCATCTTGTGTAGATCAGATATCAGGTTTTGTGTTGTGTTGTCTGGCTTGTGTTCCTCCACACTCACAGCTCGTATTCTCTGATTTGGTTGTGTGGTATCCTTATAGGCAGCCTCAATCTCCAGTGCATGTACAAAAGCCTCACTACTAAGCTTATGCCTGGTCCACTTAAGAATTCGCCTAACTTCCTGGTCCCTTACTCCATCAACAAATGTACCAACTGCTAACTGTTGTTGAAATTCCATTGGTGCATCAGGATAGGCTAGATGGGCTAATCTTTCTACTGCAGCCTCGAACTCCTGGGGGCTTTCTCCACCTCGTTGTCTGCGTGATTTGAGCTGAGCCTGATATACTTGGGCGAGATGTTGATCGCCATATCTTCTAACGCTGCCTCCAAAATGCTAAAGTTTTGTTGCTATGCGGCAGGAATTGTTTGGAGCAGGTCTAATGCTTGGCCCCTTAGTGCTAATACCAATGCTATTGCTTTTTCCTCATCGTTCCAGTTATTTGAACGTGCAGCTGCCTCAAATTGTCTCTTATAAGTTGACCATGAACTTTGACCGTCAAAGGAAGGTGGTTGTAACCTAGCATCAGACGACAGTACTAACTCGCCACCCTTCTCTCTTAATTGTTGTTTGAGTCGGGCTACTTCTCCTCTGACTTCGATTATTTCCCCCTCAACTTGGCTGTGTTTTTCTTTAACTTCACTGACCTCAGCCTATACATCTTCCTTCAATTGTTCAGTGACCGAGAGCAAGACTTGATGCTGTCCTTCCATAATTTGTCTTAATTCTTCCTGGCGTTCCTTTCTTTGCTCTTCTTTTTCTTCCTGTCGTCTTCTCTCTTGTTCTTCCTTTTCTTCCTTTCGTCTTATTTCCAGGCCTTCCATCAATTTCCTTAAGTCATCTTTTTCTTCCTGTCTTTTTCTCTCTTGTTCATCTTTGTCTTTTTTTCGTATCCTTTCTTGATCGTTCATCCGTTCTAATAACGCTGCTAGCAAATCCTGTGTTTGTTTCTCCGCCATACTTCTTGTTATTGGCATTAACTCATGACACGGAAATCAGTTCAAAATAAAGTTGACGACGGTATAATGTTCATAAAATGTATCTATCACGTCTATTTTAATAATGGAATGTTCCAGAAAAATCTCGAAACAGCACTAGAAAGTCTTATTTAGGGTTTGTTACTTTTGTGTTAACAAAATTCACTTATCCCCACTAATTGTGCAATAGAATGTTCGAGAACTTTCACGAAATGTCACAATTAAGTCTTGTTTTGAGTCTATAATACGTTTCCGTCGACACAATTCACGTATCTCCTGTAGTTTAAAAATAGAATGTTCTAGAATTTTCCTGAAATTGCATTAGTAGTCCTTTTTCTCAGTCTACAACATGTTATTACTAGCGGCACTCGCGTATTTGCAGCTATTTCTAAATCGAATGTTCTAGAAAATTCTCGAAAATCCACTTCAAAGTCACTATTCAGTCCAGAAACAGTCCTCCAAACCCTGTCCAGTAGATTAATTCTCCATGTTACCATTAATTTCTGAGGAGAACACTGTAGAACCTTTTCGAATATTCCAGAAATTTCTCTTCCAGTTCACTTCCGACACCAAATTGTTATGTGTTTGCTATCCACACAAACATCTCTACTCGTAGATTCGTTGATTAAAAGTCCAGGTAACACTTACTCAATATTTTATTTACTAATTAACAATTAACAACAATAGATTAATTACTGCCTTAACTATAATCACATTCTTTCTTATTTCTTCTTTACTCGTTCACGTTCAATTTAAGATTGAGGCTCGGCCCACCGTGTGTCTTATTTATACATCCGTTCACACGGTAAAGGGCATTCCAGAATATTCCCGGCCGTTCGCGTACAATTCCAGTCTCACCTAACTAGTCTACACAGTCCAGTATAACAATATTCATTATTAAAAGCCTAATAATTTCTAGTTTTAATTTGCATGTTATTTGCAAAGGAAAAAATTGGTTAATAAAGAATCGAACAAAAAATAACCAGAATTAGACCCTTGAAGTATACCAATTTCTACGAATTATTGTAAATCAATTAGAAGGCAATACTTTTGGTCCGTTTCTCTTCCTCTTTCAAGGTGCTGTTTTTTTTCGCAGGTGCCGAGAACCCCATGACATACATCACCTTGAGTTGATGGTCGAGGAGGACTGTCAGGCTTGTTGGCTTGGATTAGCCTGACCGTCAAGAATGAGTAGTTCCTGTAAAGCAGACATTTCTCGTTCTCGACAACGGACTCAATATCTCCGGGGACATAAGGCAACACTGGTATCTGGTCTACCCAGTACGAGTGCCTAAGATGGTAGTATACCATTCGTAGCGCCGTGTTATATCGGTGGATGTAGGCCAAAATCGTGTATACGGGGCACGCAGATAGTATGTGCATGAGAGATTCTGGCGCTTGACGGCAGGTCCTGCAGTTGATATCAAGAACCTCTACACGCCACACGCGGCTACGGTAGACCAAGGTTTTGAAAGCATCATCTTGGCAGGCCATAATGAATCCCTCGATCTCCGACTTAAGCCCGGCTGACCTTAGAAAAGCGAATGTCAGCCTGGTCGATAAACTAAGTGTTTCAATGTTCTTATAGAAGACACCATGCTGGGGTTTATCGACGTGTTGCCGAAACAGATTTTCCTGTTCGGCAGCTGTAATTCGGGTTTTCAGGCGATTTGGCTGAAGTTCTGTGACTGACTCTATATCAACACCTCGCCGGCCACCTCATCTGGTGTCGAATGCGAGACCGAGTTCTTCTGCTGCTCCTTTTGCTGCCTTGAACAATCCTGCTACCACTCCTACAGTTTCGTGATGTTTTACAAACCGCAAGAGGGGATTTGAGCTCCTGCGGATCTTACATACCATACTCAGCACCACTATGACATGCACATATTCCAAGCTTAAGAATCCTCGACTCCCCCTTTGACGTGGGAGGTACACACGAGGAACAGATGATCTAGGATGAATACCTCTGTAAACATTCATCATCTTGCGGAACGGCAAGAGTGTTAGTCGCAGACACCTTGTTCTACCCCGAAAGTTCGGAAGACCAAATCTTTCGGAGGCGGTGTCTGTACTTGCCGCGGATAGTCTTTTATTTGTGTTACATCCTGGATGTGCCTTTGTTGCACACCCAAATATGTATAGGTCTCTCTGGCATCCTATATTCCTAGCATACAAGATACGTGTAAATATCTTGTAGCAGGAGTTGAGGTAAGTGATCGGCCTATAATTCCTGGAATCGGAAAGCTCCCCTTTTTGGGGATAAGCACAGTGCATCCCTCGACGAACCAGTCCGGAATCTGCTGCCCCTCGTTCAACCATGAGTTGAAAACTCTCGCCAGACGGCGGTGAATGGAAGGAAATTTCTTCCACCACCAGTTGTTAATGCCGTCTGGGCCCGGGGCAGCGAAGTTCTTAGTACCAATAAGTGCTTGTTGGACTATCTCCGTTCTGATTGCCGGGCATACTTCTTCTGGCTCTTCAAGATGTCTGTGGCACAGAGCCTCGAAGTGTGCAATTGCTGGAGTGTCGCTGTTGAATGGACGCGTCGTTTCATAGATTCCCTTCCAGAAGGTTTCGACATCTTCTACAGTCGGTGGATTATCTACAACACGTTGTGGCTTCTGAAAGAGGAGGGAAGGATTCCTACGGAACAAACTGTTTTGCTCCATACTCCTTACCCGCCTCTTCAACGTTTTCTTTATTGCCATAAGCGCTCGGATCCTATCTAGACAGTGCTGCTTGATGGTAAGCATCACTGTCAGATTTAGAGTATGGTGTTAACGTCTTAATCCGGCGGCTATGCGCCGGATTTTGGGAGTAAAAACTCTACCACCCGTCTTGTATTCCACCACACTCTGGATCCGAGAAGCGGTATTATTATTATTATTACCATTATTTATTATTTTACTCTTGTTAAATTTTATGGAGGAATTGATTAATTTGATGTATATTATTTCAGTTTCGTGGCGAGACTGGATAAATCTATTAAAACTTTCATGTTATTGGAATTTATAATTTCGTCATTTCAGTTATCGTTAGTTGTGTTCCAGATTTTACAGGTCTGTATCAAATCAATATTCAACATAAGTATAGACAATATTTTTGTTTCTAATACACGTACGATAACCAGTTTCAGTATACAATAAGCGGCCCTTACACGGTTAGTATTAGTGAAAGTACTTTGTGTTCAATATACTATCAATATTTATTAAACTAAGTAAAATCAGATTTGAATCTGTTGTTCGTTATAAATGATACCAAGATGGTGAACAAAATATGTTTATTCTACTTTACTATAAAACTGCAAAAATAATATAACTTCCTTATACCACAGAACTACACACTTTCCGTTCATTACCAGAAGTACGCAAACGCAGCTTTTACTAACATTCATGGGAAAAGTAACAAATCAAATACAGTGACAAATCATAGATATTACAAATAACAGAATTGTCTAACAACACCCCCGAGCAATTCTGTGAACTTTGTACTTCCACCATAACAAAAACTAATCAAATATATTCCTTAATATACTCAGTAATACAAGTTCAGTAAATCATGTTACTCTAAAACAACATTTAATAATTCTCTGAAGTAAACAAATTTCTTAGCACTTAATGCTTTTGTAAACATGTCGGCTAATTGCTGACCTGTATTGACATACTCAATTTTAATTTTACTGTCTTACACAGTCTCTTACAAAATGAAATTTGACATCTATGTGTTTAGATCTTTTTGTTTCCAAAGTAGATGCCACTCTGATACATGATTTATTGTCCTCATAAATACAGATAGGATACAAGTTAATATACAATATCTCATTTAACATTTGACCAACAAACAAAACTTCAGCAACACAATATGATAAAGCAACATATTCCGCTTCACAACTAGATAATGCGACTACATTTTGTTTTTTTGTTTTCCAATTAATTACATTATTATTTATTTTAACTACAAATCCTGTTACACTTTTTCTATCTAATGGACAGTTTGCAAAATCTGCATCAACATATGATTTTAATTCAAGTATCTTATTTTCACTTTTTGTATATTTTAGTACATAATTTTCTGTTAACTTAAGATAGCGTAAAACATTTTTCAAATAATTCCAATGTTCCACTGAGTAACAATTTTGATATTGGCTAAAATATGTAATTGCAAAGCATAAGTCCGGCCTACTGCCTAACATAATATACATAAGCGATCCAATTAACTCTTTATACGGTAAATTTTCATCATTATTACAATTTCCAGAACTTAAATCTAATTTTGGCTGCATAGGTACATTTTGTGTTTTACATTCGCTCATATCAAATTTTTCCAAAATTTTCTTAATTAAACCTTTCTGACTTATTAACAAATCATTATTAATTTTTTCTATTTCCAAACCAAGAAACAAAATTTTTCTATCGTTATTAAATTCTTTCATTTTGAAATTTTTCATCAAATTAAATTTAACATCATTTAAATCATCTAAACTTTTTGCCAATACAATAACATCATCTACATAGATTAATATAAAAATATCCCTTTTAAAATACAAGCAAGGATCTTTCTTAGATTTATTAAACCCTAAACTTAACATAAAATCGTCAAAATGAGAATTCCAGCATTTAGGTGACTGCCTGAGTCCATATAATGCCTTATTTACTTTACATATCAGTTCCGGTGATTCACTAATTAAACCCTTTGGTTGATACATGTATACTGGTTCCTCTAAAGTTCCATATAGAAATGCCGATTGCACATCCAGCTGCAATACTACGAGGTCAAATTCCACACGTAAACATAATAGCATTCTAATCGTTGTCATCTTAGCTACTGGAGCATACACCTCATCGTTTAAATCACTTTGTTGATAGCCACGCGCTACTAACCTTGCTTTTTTCACTCTTTTATTATTCACGATTTTTTTCACAAAACACCCATTTAGAGTCGATAATTTTTAAATCTGGTTTTGCACTCACCAATTCCCAAGTGTTGTTTTCATTTAACGAATTGTACTCTCTATCTATAGCTTCTTTCCATCCATTATCTAACTTTACTGCTTCTTCATATGTTTCCGGTACTTCCGTTGGTAAACAGCCTGTTGAGAGAGCTGCTATAAAATTCATTTCATAATCGTCATATTTTGCAGGAACTTTTGTACTTCTCTTTTTCTTGGCATTTAATTCATGTTCCACTTCTTGATTTATGTTCAAATCTTCCTTTTCCACGTTGCTTTCAATCGATTCAGCCTTTTTATTTTCTATACCTTCTTTTCCTACATCATTTCCATTCCTATATTCAATTTCCACAATTTCTTGTCTCGTGTCTTTATAACTTGATGTTTCATCGAAAATTACATTTCTACCAACTACAACACATTTATTTCCTGTATCCCATAACCTATAACCATTAGGACAATATCCAATCATTATAAGTTTCAAACTTTTCGGATCTAATTTTGTGCGTTTTTCATCTGGTATATGTAGAAAAGCATAACAACCAAATAATTTTAACTTTTTCACATCAGGTTTTCTCTTGTACCACATTTCTGCCGGTGTTTTTCCTTTGAACTGAAGAGCTCTAGTCGGGCAACGATTGTTTATATATGCAGCTGCTCTAACTGCTTCTCCCCATAGATATTTTGGTAAACCTGCATCTATAATCATAGCTCTCGATTTTTCCAAAAGAGTTCTATTAAACCTCTCAGACACACCGTTCTGTTCAGGATTGTATGGCATAGTATATTCCAAGTGTATTCCTTGCGACGAACAATATTTTTGAAATTCTTTCGATGTATATTCACCCCCATTATCCACTCTCATTCTACTTATTTTTCTTTCAAAATGAGCTTCTGCTGCTATCTTGTACTTCTTAAACAAATCAAAAACTTCACTTTTGTTTTTCATCAAGTAAACTGTCACAAAGTGGGTATAATCATCAATAAAGGACACAAAGTATTTATATTCATCATAAGTCGCAGGTGTTATCGGCCCACAGACATCTGAATGTATTAATTCCAATGGCCTTCGTGATCTTTCTTGGGTATATCTAGCGTGTGGTAGGACAGTTTGCTTTGCCTTTGCACATACTTCACAGAAACCTATTTCCTTATTGATTATTCTCGGTGCACCTTCCACCATTTCTTTATTAAATAGCTCCAACAAATAGTTCTTACTTAAATGACCAAACCTTCTGTGCCACATCATCAATTCATTTCCATCTACATTTAAATTTGCAGATTCAGGACACTGAAATTTAAAAATAAGTTCATAAAGTTTTCCTTTTCGAACAGCTACAGCATTACCGCTTGTCCATCCTCAAATGTTACTTTAAATCCATTTTCTTCTAACTTACATACAGACATTAGATTACATCTTAAGTTTGGAACTAATAAAACATTTTTTACGTGAATTATTTTGCTGTTATTTACAAGTCTAACATAACCTTTCTTTACTGCTGTCAAGTCTTCGCCGTTCTTTGCTACAGCTATATGAACCGGGGTTGCCAGATCTTCCATATGATAAAAATATTTATCGCAATTTGCCATATGTTCTGTGGCACCTGAGTCAAGATACCACTTCATTAGACTTTCATTATTACAAATTTTATCATCAATTAAAACTTCCTCAGCTGATATAAAAGTTATTCCCGTGTTATTGTCATCGTCTGCACAAACATTAGCTGAATTTGAGATTGCTCTGTTTCTAACCTTATTTTTTTCCCAAGGCTTTGCTTTCTGCTTACATTCCGAACGTTTATGACCGACCTTACCACAACCATAACATTTAAATTTAAACGTAGAAAATGCTGTCGGGGTTACATTTCGATGAGTTTCCGTTACATTTTTTCTTTTGTTGTATTCATCTAATAAACGAGTCTTTACAAATTCCACTTTTAAATTTTCTTGTTCCATTGTTTCTATAGCAACAACTGCATCATAGGACTTTGGTAAGCTAAGTAGTAAATGACAAACTATATCTAATTCCTCTACATGCGCCCCAGATTCGCGTAACTGCCTTATGCACTTATCAAAATTCAACAAGTAGGCATTCATGTCATCCCGTTCATCATATCTTGTCGATAATAACTTCTTTCTTATGTACAGCTGGTTTGCAATACTTTTCCTTTCAAAGATTGACTTTAACGTATCATAAATTTCCTTTGCCCTATTCTTTTCCTGAATGTGTTCTAATTGACTATCAGCAATGTAACTAATTATTATTGACTTACATTTCTTCTCCGACTTTTTCAATTGTTCCTTTGCTTCTCCTGCTGTTTCAGCTCCTACCAATATTTCCAGATTCTTTTCCACGAACTTTTTAAGATCATGCTGATCCAAAATGGCTTCCAACCTGAACTTCCAACTTGAAAAATTATTTCCATCGAACAATGGTAATCTGTACCGTTCTTCCTCCATCATGATACCTGGGCCCATAACCTGTTGTTCGTTATAAATGATACCAAGATGGTGAACAAAATATGTTTATTCTACTTTACTATAAAACTGCAAAAATAATATAACTTCCTTATACCACAGAACTACACACTTTCCGTTCATTACCAGAAGTACGCAAACGCAGCTTTTACTAACATTCATGGGAAAAGTAACAAATCAAATACAGTGACAAATCATAGATATTACAAATAACAGAATTGTCTAACAACAGAATCCATCAGTAAAATTTTTGAAATTGACAGTATATCAGTATTATCGTTTACACATTAATATTATTGATAATATTCAAAACATTCAGTAATAGTAAAATTGATCGTGTCAGGGCCGCTATAAATTATAGTTTTAGTACTTTCAATATTATTTAAGTTTTAAAAACTAACTAGGTAATCCTATTTTTAGAGTAGCGGATTTGGAGTAGAAAGAGTTGCAGTATTATCATACCTGGTCACGTTATGTGCTCAGTTATTTTTATTCTACTGGAATGCACATGAAATAATCATTCAGGTAGGTAAATTGTACCTACTTAAATATACGATATTCCCAAATTAATCTTATATTATTCTTTTGGCTGCACTGTCAAGTTTTGGATTACAAAGTGTAAATTTTGTATAGGTATTTTATATATATATATATATATATATATATATATATATATATATATATATATATATATATATATATATATATATATATATATATATATATATATATATATATATATATATATATATATATATATATATATATATATATATATATATATATATATATATATATATATATATATATATGTATATATATATGTATATATATATCAATGATATATGAAGATTTAAGGTGGATTTATGCAAACATATTTAACATTTATGAGTTAAAATCTCATATCGTAATGAGCTAATATATGTAGCACATTTATCATTTAGCATTTTACATTTAACATTTAAGAGTTGGCCAACTTTTAACTTTTAGATTAAATGTTAAATGAAAATCGTACTACTCATGTACATGTGAGGTTTACAAATTTCTAAACCAAATTATTTATTAGTGTCATCATTTGGGCAGGATCAGAAACCTTAACTTTGATTGGATGCTTTTTAAACAAACAAACAAAAAATTGTATTCATTATCACTGCCAGAGTGTAAAATTACTACTTTTAATAAAAATTAAAACATTTTCTAAAAAATAAATAACGTAAATAAATATTTCTTCTAAAGTAATAACTATATTAATCTTTGGTGTAAAATCTAAATATTTTTATAAATCAGTGATAACCTGCGATTTTCAGAACTATCAAAATGGTTGATTACTTCTTCATAAAATGAAAATAAATGTTTTTTTTTTTCAACTCTGACAAAAAACGTTTTTCTATTGAAATAAGCGATATATTTGACAGGCGCTCTTGAGCTATTGTGTTTCTAGTAAATGTAAAAACATTTGCGTTTGAATGCTGAAAACGATTGTTCTACAGAAGCTGAGGTTACTGGAATTGTTGACACTAAAGATAAAAGTTTGTACAGTTCGGAGAGACAGCTTTTTAAATTATTATTATGTATAAAAGTAAGCATTTCTTGAGGCGATTTTAAATTTGCTAAAAGTTGCTTGTCTGAATATAACACACGTAGTTCATTTCTAAACGAAATACGGTTAAAAAAGGGATACTAGTCCATTAATTTGTCCATTAGACTGTTAGGAAATGATTTAGAAAACATTATAAAATTATTACGATTTACTAAATCGAAACAGTGCAAAGTATTTAAGTCGGAAAATCTAATTTTAATTTGAACTATAATGGTGTCCAAAATTTCTGTACAAATTTGTTTGTAATGTATGTCTGTGTCAAAGTTATATGTTGTCTTTCTTTTTTTAAACTGTGGCTCATCATCTAATTCTTCAATATTTTCTAAAAAACCATTATTTAAAGTATTGAAATGTATTTCGTTATTGCGAAATTCTTTTAATTTAGATATAAGTGAATTAAGTATATTTTTAGAATATGTTATATCAGTTAATTTATTCTGTAAAATTTGGAAAACAACATCAATTTGCTCAAAAATCATTTTAAAAACCTAGTAAACATATGAAGTTTTTATCCAACAATAAGCTGCTCTTAAAGTCTGATCGTCATTTAAAAAGTCTTTTTTTTTCCGAAATAAAATTAAAAACTTCAATAAGTTTCTTTCTGTATGTGTCAACAGTGAAAACAACTCTAGATGAAAAATTTCAACGACTGGGAACATTACTCGGAATTCTGTGTTCCATAATTCTATTTAAAATATCAGATCTTTTACTGGATTTTGAAAACAATGACGAAAAACCAGCAATATTTGAAAAAAATATTCTAATTTCTTTAATTCCGTTATAGGCTTTACTTAAATCCAAATTTAATTTGTGTGCGTAACAGTGAGTCAAGTAAGCTTGAGGGAGCAATATCTTTTATTTTAGTTTGGAGTCCATTAAGATGTCCTGACATAACCACAGCGCCGTTATAGGTTTATGCAACTAATTTATTTTTCAAATCAAATTTACCAAATTTATCGATTAATAATTTAAATAAACTGTTCGCGTTTCTTCCACTACTCACATAAAAAAAAAACCAACAAACCTTTCAACAACTTCACCGTGCATTACATATCTAAAAATTACGGAAAGTTGAGATTTACAAGTAATGTCCGTCGTTTCATCAATTTGCTACGAGAAAAATTCGCAATTACGTAGTTCTTCATAATTTTTGCCTTTAGTAATTAGGTCATTTTGAATTGATTTAGACGTCCTGGAAAAAACAGTGGCATTATTCAAAAAAGTTCTTTAATTTTGGATCATACGTTTTAAAAAAATCTATTAGCTCCTTGAAATTTCCTTTATTATACGAATTGCGTTTTTCGTCATGTCCTCGAAAAGAATTTTCTTGAGAAGATAAATATATAACGGCATCAATTAATCTCATTAATATTTATCTGTTTTCACAGACTTTTTCATTAAAATTTTCTATTTCTCTTTTATGCGCAGAATCCAAGAAATTTACAATATTTTGTTTACCCAATATTTCGAATTTAATGCAAGATGAAATATGCTCCTGAGATTTTCCATGCCTTCCTAAACCTCGTGACAAAATGCTGCCCCAAATTGAGGATTGATTGTAAATAAAAAACATTTCGAACAATATAATTTGTTTCTGCTGATGCCGTTAACCACTCGATTTTTGATAATTGCTATCGCTAAACCCTCTGTTTTGTTTACCACTTGTGGAAACTAACAACGACATTGACGGTGTAGGTCTGACCATTTTTTTTTTACCTTTTGGTCATAACTAAGAGAACTAAATCCATTTAATAACAAATAATCTACCACGTCTGGACAACAAGACATGTCGTTGGGAATATTTTCACCTAGAGCACTCATTTTTCAACCACCTGTTAAATATTTTATGTATTTTTATGTTGTTCTCCCACGAAACCACAATTTGCCACTGTCCTTGTACTATAAACTATTGTGAGAGAGGGGATCAACGCCCAACTGAAGTGTACATGCGCCAGAAAGAGATGGGATGCTAGAGGCTGGCTGCCCTAATTTTACAGATTCATACGCGCCATAATTCAAGGTCACGAATAATATATTGAAATGTGGTTTGGTTCGCCGCTAGCCTCAGTTCACCCAAGCAAGTGCGAAAGCGCGATGAGAAACCGGGAAATATGCATACGTGGAGTGGACTATCCAGACTACTATGTTACATGTTTGTGAAAAGGAAATGCAAAATTTTTTTTACACTGAAAATTAATTAATGAATTATAAACAACATTGAGAAGTGAGATATACCTAAGTAGAAATTTCTACTTGTGAAAAATATTAGTTTGGAGATATTTTGCTTCTCCCAAAATTGTAGAGGAGGCTCAGCCTCCCCTGCCTCCCCTGACCAGCCGCCACTGTTCTAAAATGATAAGTTTTAAATGAATTTTACATAAACGTATTGGCATTCTTAAATCCCCCATTTAAATGCTAAATGTTAAATCTTAAATGATAAATGTTAAATGTGTCTGCATAAATCCACTTTTAGTAGTTGAAATTACGGGCAAATGTCTAGTTTTGTTTTTTAACTTCAGAACGGAACTTTCGTAAAACGACACTAAACAAAAAGCACTAAATACTTTTTTGAAAATAAGTAGACATTAGTTTTGCTTATAATTTTCCTAATAAGTCTGTATTTGAATTGAATTGAGGTAATTATTTTTGTTTTCGGTTCTCCTAAAAAGAAAAAAAATAAGTGTGATTTACAGATTTATGTTAGTCACCTTATAAAGCCACTTTAAACTCATTTTAGTCAATTGCAATCTCAGTTCTTAAGATATTTGAGCTTTGTGAAATTTCTTAATAACAATATCGTGTTTATTTGTTAAATAAGTTATTTTAAAATAACCTATTCTTCGCTTACTTTTAGAGCACCCAGATTTCCCAGGCAGTGTTTGAATGCGATTGGTCCATTTTAGATCAAAAGGTACAAAAAATGTTGTTGTTTGTTATCAAAAGAGCCCAGAAACCAATAGGTATTTCCATTGGTCCTATTTACCAAGTGAAGGTAGATTCCTTGATTGCTGTAAGTTTTTTCTGTTAGTTTGCAGGTTAACTAATATATATAAAAAAATGAGAGAGGTTTAACTCTTTCATGAATCAGGTGTCAAAACTAATTATCTAAATTTGCATGTGAATCATAGTCAAACTGAATGTTGTATCTTGTACACTTAACGTATTGATGGGCGTGGCATCAATTAAGCAAATTAAAAGTGCTATCAGCGAAATGAAAATGAAAATACAAATAACAAATAATTTTACTGTGCAGACTGAGGTAGGCCACTTTTCATTATTCACAAATTGGCACAAATAATATACCTAGGCCCAAGTATTTTCAACTTTGCAAATCTCGAGGTTAGTAAGTTGTAGCCTATATAGTGATGTCCTTTTCATATTAAAAAGTCAAAACAATAAACGTTTATTATTAAGGCTTGTATATTTGGGAGAAATTTCCCGAGAACAGTAAGAAAGGTTAGCGCTATCCTATCGACTGCGCCAAACATTTTCATTCCCGTTGACTGAAAAGTATTTTTGATATGCTGTTTTGTCTTGAGAATAGAAACTAGAAAGAAAAATCGAGAATTTTGTAGTAAAACGCAGGTACTTGGTTTCTAAAACTCAGCCCAATCAATAAAACATAAATCACTAAGTTAAGTTATACGTTAACCGGCTCGGTGGAGTAGTTGGCTAAAGCGCGATGGCAATTGTGACCAGAAATTGGTAATCGGTGGGATTGGTTGTATGTCCACGTTTTAACCCCTTTTAGTCAGCTTCGGGTTTGGATTTAGGGATTGTCTAATTTCTGGGGTGGTAATATTATTATACGAAAAAAACATTCATTTTATAGTAAATGTTACTATATAATCAATTTTAAAAACAAATAAATTTAGATTTATTAAAGTATTTTTTTTTAGATTTTCAAAGCCATTTATTCATATGTAGCTTTGATCATTAGAAATAACTAAATGTACGATAATTTCCCTGGTATATCCAAAAAGAAAATCACAAAAACTATCTTGGACTATTCATATTACACCCAACGTCAGTGAAAGGTATGAAATTAACGGTGTGTTTTTTTTATATTGCTATGATGTAAAATGCCTCTGCAGTTGCCACCCTCCTCGGCGATGATAATACAATGCACCAGATACACGTAGCTCCTAACTGATATTAATAGGCTCGACGTTACACCATCCATTGCATACGGTGTGTTATTTTTGGAAACCTCAAAAGCTAACCGCATCTATTTCAACATATAGTAGATATAAGCACATTAATGCACTCTTCATGGTAAATCATTTATTAAAGAATTTCAAATAAATTGTCTTTTATTTCATTTTATTTTAGAGTAAATGATATTAAATCTGTAATTTAAACATTATATTAAAGAGTTATTCTGAAGCTGAAATTGAAAGGAAAAATGTATTGGACAATTTTTTTTCAATAAGCACAAATAGCAACAGGATTCGTAGATAAACTATCTGCTTATGGATCACTGAAAAACATAAAATCAGGTTTGCATGACACCATGGGAAGCACTCTCTTGAAGAATGCAAGGTATTAGACGTCATGTAAAGTTCCTCTATCACCATATCAATAAATAAATCCATGTTAGCAATAATCAGCTAAATCCAGTTAGCTGGGTAATACTTGCCTGCCGAATCGCCGTATTTCAGCGTTTTACTACAAATATAATCTGTTTTTTTTTTGGTTCAGTAGGAAAGGGTAATGCAATTTGTGGAGGCACTGCAATATGATGTCTAACAAGGTATAATAATTGTTCTCAGATTTCAAGAGAAAATAAACTGTCTGCTGAAATTAATTCTGTGATGACGATTTCCAAATTCTAATTGCCTAAAGGTCTCCCAGTGGAGATTTAAATATATTTTTAAGACAACTTTCTTGTGCTTTAGTTGTACATACACAAAAAAAAAAATTTGTCTCTGGGGACTGTAACGCACATTTTCACAATCCAAGCAAGCTTTACAGCTTTCTAATTTATTTACCTCATTTGGATTTTCTCCTTTAAACAGACCTGCTACGTATAATTCTACTTATCTAGTTAATACATTAGTACATTTTTCAGAAGATATTTGTGTAACGAATACTATTAACCCATGATTGTCTAACTGTTTAGATAGATATTAGTCTACCGTGTATAACAGGATCATGGTACACCCCCTTTTCTCCTTTAGTTTTGAAGATAATTGACTGAAATTTGGGATATCCTATATACATAATAAGTGTCACTTTTTGACATAAAAGTGATTTTTTTCACTTCCGGTTTCGCCGGAAGTGACACTAACTTTCGAATATTAAATAGAACACCGTGTATATTATTGCATTTGAATGCTGCATAATTTTCTGAATCCAACGATACCAAATAAGTGACATTTCAAACGTCAATATTTTTTATAATATGATTTTTAGTTTTCCATTTAAGTGTGCCATGACGGTTCCGATTTATTCTAAATGACTCGTGTAATGCTAGAAAAATCGAAATCCCGTCAAAAATACTGAATTACGTGATTTATGAGCAAATAAAGTTCATCAAAATAGTTTTTGGGGCCAAACTCAATTTTTTCAAATGGAACCATATTGGTACCATTTATTAGTACTATTAATATAGGAATTTATTCATATGTCGTATTAAAATGTGCGATAAATACAAACAAAATTACAGCTAAAAGAAAATAAGAAAATACAATTTTGTTCTAATTAAATGTTAAGAAGTAGGTAACTAACTAAGGTGGCTTTGAAAACAATGCAATATTTAGCTTGTCAAACATTTGTTGGTTTACCGGTGTTTTTATTGTGCATTTAAAAATTGTTTAAAATTCTTGTTAATTGTGTTCAAAATGCCGCAAATTTATACAAGAGATGAAAAAGTGGAAATGTTAATTATTTATGGGAATGTAGAAAAAATGCCGTTGCGTCTAGACACCTTTACGCCGAACGATATCCTGATAGGCAATGTTCAGAGAGAAATTATTTTAATCGTCTTAAAAATCAATTCCGAAGTGAGCCCAACAATGATCCCGAAGAAAATTTCATTCTTGACGAAGGAACGGAAATTAATGTTTTGGCTCGGTAGTAGTTGCTAAGACTGTTTCTTTAAGGCAAATTGGGTTTGAATTGGAAATCAGTCACCAAACAGTAAACCGATTTTGCACAAATACCACTATACATCTTTTAAATACCAATTGCACCAGCACTTGTATGAAAATGATTACGAACATAGGATGGAATATTGCAATTGGATTTTGCAGAATATCGTGCAGCCAAACAATGTTTTTTTGGAAATGATTTTATTTTCGGACGAGTCTAGGTTTACAAATTTGGGATTATTTAACCGACAAAATACAAAATATTGGTCACAAGAAAATCAAAATTTATTACGGAAAATTGTATTTTCTTATTTTCTTTAAACTGTAATTTTGTTTGCATTTATCGTACATTTTAATACGACATATGAATAAATTCCTTATTAATAGTACTAATAAATGGTACCACGGTACCAGTCCGATTCCATTTGAAAAAATTGAGTTTTTCCCCAAAAACCATTTTGATGAACTTTATTTGCTCATAAATCAGGTAATTTAGTATTTTTAACGGGATTACGATTTTCCTAGCATTACACGGGTCATTTAGAATACATCGGAAGCATAGAAGCACCTAGGCCCGAATTTAATTTTACGAGGTTTATTATGTACAATAGGGTGGGCCGTAAAAATAAAAGTTCGATTTAACGAACACAATACGTGCGAAAAGTTGCATATTAACACAGATAATTATCAGGTAAAATATAAAAAAAATCGAATGTAATCTTCTGCCCTCTACCAGAGCCAGTGTATTCATAAAATTTGTAAAATAGAGAAATGTTCAGTATTAGTAGTTCAATACTTTATTTTTATCCGTAAGAAATAATTTTCCATTCAGGTAACATGAACCAATAAACCAGTTAAAACAGGAATAAACTTGTCGACTAATATTTTATGACTAACTTGTTTACAAATACAGATTGTGAGACTCAGTTGAAGTTCGATTGTCGTGCGATAAAGACGTGTTACAGTTGTGAAATAATTTAAAATGAAGTCCATTGTTACAAGAGGTTTAATTAGTTGCCCCATTTTTGGTCCTCCTAGTGATCTAAACTGTTTAGTTCTACCAACTGTAGAAGATGTTTTGAGGTATTATTTATTCGTCAGATATAAATTAAAGTGCAAAGAACTTATTGTTTCGCGTAAGGAACCAACTTTTTTAGAAGTAGCTGATATAGTTCTAAAAGACATTGTCAAAATTTGGAATAAAGCTTCGATTCCTATAGTATTTTGCAACTAATTCGTAACTATCATAACGAGTATTTAAAACTAATACGTTTTCCGATAGCTAAACGCAATACCAATTATAATATTAAAGTTAATGCGTTTAGGGAAAAAGCGCGAACCAGTTTATTCGACATTGCTACTTGCAAATGCAAGATTTTATTAACCTGCTCATGCGAAAAGTCTCGGAAAGTTCCTGTCAAAGAACAAATATTTATATTAGATCAGAGATCTAACAGAAAAATGGTTATTGGTACAATCGACTTTGTTGAAACAGAGAATCAAAAAAGCTGTGGAACGGAAAAATAAAGAAACCGGAAAACACACTAAAATAGCGATTGAGAATGAGAAATGTTCTACATCTAGATGTAAATCGGATTTGTGCAAGTGCATGCTACACGTTGAGAATAAGGGAGTGAAAATGTTGGAGGCACATGACAAGAGAAGACTTCATCTAATCCTAGATCTCATGCTTGTTTGAAAAACTTGGTATCTTCTGAATCTTCTCACTCTGACCCAGTGATGAATGCGGAGAATTCTGATCTACCGGAATCTTTAAATTCTAGTAGAGTTCAGAAATGCAGAATTTAAGGAATGTTGTTGACAAGAACAAAGTTCGACGAGCACGAAAAAGAAAGCGCCAGGAAGTTAAACAAAATGATGTCAGTAACAGTTTAAGAAGTATTTACTTTGACGGGAGAAAGGATAAAACACTATCCCAAGAGAAGAAAGGACAATATTACCATCGTAAGACGATTACAGAAGAACATATATCTCTTATAGAAGTGCCAAATTCCGTCTATGTTGGTCACATTACACCGACTTCTGGTACCGGTAAATCGATTGCAAAGGCAATATATAATTTTTGTGTTGTAAATAACTTGTGTTTAGATCAACTCAATGCTGTAGGTTGTGATGGCACAGTTGTAAATACTGGCAAAAAAATGGTGTTATAAGATGTCTCGAACTTGAATTAAAACGACCGTTACAGTGGTTTATCTGCCAGCTGCATGCGAATGAGTTGCCCTTAAGACATCTTTTTGAACATCTAGGTGGTAGTACTACAGGGCCCAAAGAATTCTCAGGACCAATTGGAAAGTTACTACAAAAGTGTGAGCAAATGCCAATTGTAAATTTTACTGCTATTGTTAGAAACTTCCACCATGTGAACCAAAAGATTTTAGAACTGACCAACAGTATTTGTTAAAAATTTGTAAAGCTGTTTCTTCTGGTAATTGTCCATTGAATTTAGCGAATCGACAACCTGGTAAATTGTCTCATGCCAGGTGGTTCACGAAGGCAAATCGCATTTTACGGCTCTATATTGCTTCTAAATATCCAAGCAATAATTTGAAGATTTTGGCTGAATTTGTAGTTAGAGTTTATGCCCCAATGTGGTTCGATATAAAGAATCATTCGTCTTGTAAAAATGGAGCAGAGCACGTATTTAAGACAATTCAGATCTCTCGATATTTGAGTGATGACTTGAAAAAAGTCATAGATCCAGTTATTCAGCTTATTTTATCCATCCCGAAAACATGCTATTAACAATGATAACTGATAATCGCATAGCTATTAGAGAACTGGGTATAAGACGCATTCTTAAGGCAAGAAAATGTAAAGCTACGGGAGTGAGACAATTTGATGTACCAAATTTAAACTTTAATGCTAGCGAGTATTTTGAACTCATTAACTGGATATAATTACAAGTCACGCCTCCTCCAATTTTAGCTAATATATCTGATAGTGATCTTCAGGAGCTAATAACAAATAATAACTTCTCTACAGTTGAATTTCCTCGTTTCCCATGCCATACGCAAGCTGTGGAAAGGTGTGTGAAAATTGTCAGAAGCCTCCAGTTCAGTTGTAGGCCAAGATTCTAGAGACGGTTTAATTCGTACAACAATTGAGTCCAGAAAAATTATGCCATCATTCAACAGCAAAAATAAATTTCAAGTTGCTTAGAAATATTGTTAATTTTTTTTAATGTTAGTTAGCCCTACATTGTATAAGAATATGCGTTTTTTATATCAATATACTACTAAAAATAACAATTAGTATTATTTCTACCCATAAACAAATAATGACAAATACACTAAAAATATAATATTCATAAGGCAGTAGAGGGCAGAAGATGTGTACCGAAATTAAAATAAAATATATGAGGTTTTTTATGTTTATAATACACATATTTTCCCCACTATTGTGTTGTTTAAATATGACGAAAAAATAATCATAGGTATAAGAACGGCCCACCCTAATGTACAATACTCATCAGCTTAAAGTCACCACTTGCCTTTCTGCTCTTTTTCTGGCATGCCTCATTAAAAATGGTACTAAAAAGAGAGCATAAGAGAAGGTGGTGACTTTAAGCTGATGACTATGGTACATATGTTGTGGACATAATTAACAATCTAAAAAATACCAACGGTGTATGACGTAAATCTCAAAATATTATATTACATCAAATACATTATTTTAATTCCGTTAACTAAACTTATAGACCAATATGTATCAAAAGCAACATAGGTATTTCGTAAAATATTTAAAGTCGCAAGAGTTATTCCCCTTTATAAATAGGGCGATATTAATAATCTTTACCAACTATAGACCGACTTCAATTATACCTTTTTTGCAAAAACGTTTGAAATGGTTTTAAAAGTACAAATTACAAATTACTTTGATTATTTCTTTCATATGTCAGTTTGTAATTTTTAACCAATCACAATATTTTAAAATCCGTAGCAGCGAGAAATATTAGTGGCCATTTGGACTCCACGTGATAACGGGAAATATAAGCGACTATTTGACCACTAGCTCAATTAGTCGCTGATATTTAATTCAAAACGTCATATCCGGTAGGCGTACTGTCATACAAGTATACGTCACATTAATTGATTAGTTTGAAAATGAACCGACTAAATAAAAATATTACTGTTTTTCATGTCCACTAAAAAAAAAAGTAATTTACACATCTCTAGTTATTATTAACATTCAAGAAATAATCTAAAAAAATATAACTCGATCTTGATATTATATTGTTGTAATTTTTCTCATGTGCTCTCCAATTTGACCTCATCACATATGGCGTTAATAATCAAAGACTAAACCCTTGAGCTAGAGCTCTCGCGTTTTAATCAGATTATTAACGCCAAATGTGATGTCGCTAAAATTGACACCATCGCAATTGATGACAATATAATAACCACCTATTTATCAAGGTTTTGTTATGTCACCATTGATTATTTTAAAATGTTTAATTACTGTCAGTTTGCGTTTAGGTCAAAAATGTGTATTTAATAAAGATACTTAAAGCATCTAACGCTATAGATATCTTAACGAAATTAACGTGATGGATTTGTACAAAAAGAAATTTTGTATGCCCAATTTTTGGATTTAAGCAAAGCTATTAACCGTGTATCTCATAATATTTTACTAAAGAAATTAGAGTTTTATAAATTTAACATCATTCCTTGAAAGAAAGATTCCAAAATCGTCAAACATCAGAATTTGATTTCTGACTATAAATATTAGATTTGGGGTATTTCAGGAGGCCCAATCCTCTTCCTTATTTTCGTTATTGACTTGCCAAATAACACCTGCATGCTCAGCAAAATCTTCCCTCTTTGTGAATGATACAACATTAATTTACAACAAGGACATTAATGCAGTTTACACCAAATATGCGCGATATCCTGTCGACTATACATGATTGGTTCTTAGCAAATAAATTTAAATTAAATGAGGGTAAAACCATAAAAATTAGTTTAAGGCATGAGACAGGGTATTATGGAATAATGTCAAGAAGCTTGATTATAAATGTTTTAAAATTGTGATGAAACAATTTTTAATAGAGAATACCTTTTATGATTTTAATGAGTATTTAGATGCTGACTTCTTAGCCATGTGTATCTGATATTATAATTATTTGTGTGTGTGTAAATGAGTAGAGAAACCAAGAGAGTTCTGAGACACTTTGCCTCGGACGGTATGTGTCGATCTGGAGTGGCCACGAATTTGAGCTCTTGTGCGGAAGACGACAATAACTAGAGGATGCTGCAAGAAGTCTCAAGTTCAAGAAATAACAGTGATCAGGGGATGTGCAAGATGTAATCAGAGATGACCAGAGTCTGTTGAATTGTTCTTCAGGTACAAGAAGTAATCGATAATGATCAGGGTACTGAAAAGTTATTGGAATAGAGGCTGCTGCAAAAAAGTAAATTCACACGATATTAAAGAAAAAAATGGTGGCTTAGGGAAAAGCATGTGCAGTGGGTATAGAAAAAACAATATGGTGGTTTAGGAAAAGGCATGTGATGGAGAAAAAAAAACAAAATTGCTGCTTAGAGAGAAGCATGTGTAGTGGGTATAGAACAAACAATACGGTGGCTTAGGGAAAATATAAGCATTGGGTATAAAAGATGGTGGTTAGGGAAAATCATGTGCGATGGGTATAGAAACAAAAAGGGATGGCGGGTGGACGTGCCATTTTTACTAGCAGCGACGTCAAGGTTAAATAATTTTACCTGTCCCAACTTCTAGTAGGCTCAGGTGTAGAAATCTGCACTAACACTAATGTTCATTAATATGCAAACAATCACGCTAATATCGTCCGTGCGTTGCAGTTGGTGTATAAATCTTTACTAAGTGTCTACTAATACCTACATTATTGACATTAATTTTGAGGGTTATGTTAAGCCGAGGCCAAAAGCCTAACAGCAACGCCCAGCCGACGTTGCTAGATGACTACGTCAGTCAGCAACATCTAACCAACTTTTGGAAGGTTACCCAAAAATTACCTAAACCTACTTAGTTACCAACGTCTAATCAACGTTCGATAATTATATGAAAACACCCAACGTATTAAGTAGATTTCTGATATCAAACCAATGTTGTTAAATGAACTAGATGTAAATAGTAGGTTTGCATGGTTCAAGCTACGTTCCTCTGACGTTGTATCACAACTATAAAATTTAAGGCGCTACTTGACTATTATTTGTACTAATTTTGACGTTGAAATTAGTAAAAAAGTAGCCGGTAGTCCGTAAAATGTAATTTGAGGCGTATTTCAAAAAACATGTGCCATCGCTTAAGCGGAGATTCCTTACTCAAAAAATAAAACAGGTAGTTCCTATCAACAGGGCCGCACCATATTATAGTGTAAAGGGTGCCCTGCAGCCAGTCGGCAGATCTAGGAGGGCCTCAAATTGAAAACAAAACAAAGATGAAAGAAGCCACCGGCCGATCGCATTATCAAAAAAAAATCAATAGTAGCAGCATTTGCTGTCATAAGTTAAACAACGTCTTCGTCTTAAATAGTGACCGCTGATGCGCCAACCGGTTGAAAAAAGGTGGCGCCGGTCCTGCCGGCCCTAGCATCAAAGCGTAAAGACCACAGTTGCCATACTGTAATCCCTATAAAAACATAGTGGTAGAGCGGCACGCGTCCTAAAATAAGTAAAATTGTAGTTATTTTTAAAAGCAATTTTTTATGCAATATATAAAATACATCAAGAATTGTTTCAAATCGAACACGCATTAAAAGGAAAGCAAATAATGACGTGTATGGATCAGGCCCTCTCCACCTGTAGTGAGAACCGTCATCAATACTCCACATAAGAAATCTACTCCGTTTGCTTTCTTTTAACCCCTATTCAACTTGAAACAACTCTTGCTATACATAACAGAAAAATGCGTCTTACTCATTAATTTTACTTTTTAAACCTAGGTTTGTTCATTGTGGTTGTTTTCGTAAAACTAAAAAAAAATCTTTTTATTTTATGAGAGGCAGGAGGCCGGCAAAATATCGTGCACACCTGGTGGCAAAAACTCCTGGTGCGGCTCTATCTATCGACATGGGTCCACAGAGGACCGTGTCTTGCATCGTTTCTGAGATAAACTGAGTTAGTTTTCTTATTTTTTTTCAGTTTAATAATTGTTAACACTGAAAAATACTTTTTGCTAATTATTACTACTTTTACAAAACTTATCATAGATAAGTACAACGTATATCTTTTCAAACAATTATTTTCCTGCCTATTTGCCAAAACGCTGAAACTTGGATTACAAAAAAGATAATATGCCATTATGTTCAGTGTGACTAACACAATAAATGTTATTTTTAATTCCAACTATTCTGTTCAGTAAAACTAAAAATAAATAAAACAAAAGGTACTCACCAGTTGAACAATCACTTTAAAAACTTTAAAACATCTACCGACACGTGTTTCTGCTTTTAGATTTGTCAAGATAGCTCATTCAAAGGATCCAAAGTAACTAAAAACTAGTAAACCCCAATGATAAGTTTTGTAAAAGTAGTAAATAATAATTAGCAAGAAAATATTTTTCAGCGTTATTATTTTTCATTTCACTCTATATTTTAAACTTTTACCAAGAGGATACCTAATTCATTTTTAAATTAAAAATTTGTTAAAAAATATACAGTGTATCTCATTTAAAATGAAGACACCTAGTTGTTTTCATATTGTTTCAATATTTTGAAATTCAGCATTGGCACAATTGTAGTTCTATATGTATATGACGTACATTTCGAGACAACCAACTTAAATTTAAGTAACAAACTGTGACAACGGCAGCCCCCCTAAATGGGGTCAATTTCCAATATTTTGCTTCGCGTTGAAGATATTGAAAAAAGTTATTAAAAAAAGTTGTTCAGAATCTAATTTTGAGCCCCAATACCAAATTTCATTACGAAATTCGCATTTTTAATTCTTTCAATATTTTTCCGCAGTCTACTACTCACGGTGACAATTTTGGTTTGCAATTTGTTAAGATGCCATGGAAACAAAAACTATGATTAAATTAAATGTCATTCTGACAAAACTTTGAGTTATATTGTGTAAAGTTGTAGTTCACAATCGTAAAATGCGTCTGCATTTAAGGGAAAAAATCGAAATAATAAGGTTATTTGATGATGGACTTCATAAGAACTACTTCTCTACTACCACAGCAGAGAAGTAGCTGCAGAATTTAACCGAAGACATCCTTTACGAGTCGATATTACTCATAGAACTGCAGCCGCCATAAACGCTCCTTTCAATGAAACTTGCAGTGTTATTAAAAGACCTCGTCGAATACATCCGCATCTTGAAGATAACGTAATCTTAGCCGCAAATCAAGTGAATCCAAGAGTGAGTCTACGAGATTTAGCATCTCAACTGAATATCGACAAGGAGAAAATTAGAAGATGTTTCATACGTCATGAAATCAAGCCAAAATTTCTACACACTGTGAAAGAAGGTGATGAAAATAAAAGGTTAGATTATTGTTATTAGGCCCAGGGAAATTTTTTAGACAACGGAGATTTTCTAAATCAAATTTTTTTACTGATGAAGCTACATTTACCACTAATGGGGTGGTATCTTCTCAAAACTGTAGATACTGAGGTACAAAAAATCCTCATTGAGTTATAATTGTAAAGACCAGTATTCAAAGAAAGTTAACGTATGGTGTGGAATTTTTAGGAAACCGAATAATTGGTCCGTTTTTCTTTAATAACTCGTTAAATGCTGAGCGATTAGTTAACTTTTTCGATGTGGAATTATGTGATGCAATTGAAAATCTTCCTCTTAATGTGCGACATGAGATATTTTTCCAGCTAGATGGTGCGTCAATACATAATTCTAGAATTGTCCGTCAGTGGTTGACGAACATTTTCCAATGCGCTGGATAGGAAGAAATAGTCCTTTTGAACTCTGGCCTCCTAGGTCACTCGACATTACACCATTAGATTATTATTTCTGGGGAACAGTGAAGAATAAAGTTTACACAACAAGGCCCAGAAATAGAAATGAACTTTGTGCTAAAATAAGACGAGCCTGTTGCGAAATCAGCATATTCCAGAGCTGAGGAGAGTAGCCAATCATAATCGTAAAAGAATTGAAAAATGTAATCAAATTGAAGGAGGATTAGTCGAAAGAGGCTACATCAGATAATTAATTAAAATTTTTATTTAAATAAATGTAATGAGTAATTATCTCAAAAACTGATTGTTACTATAAACTGTTGCTTTTTTACTTATTTCGATTGCCAAAAGTTAATTGTTTTTTTTTTTTCTCTTAAAATGAATTTTTTGTCAAATCGACACCTCTGTTCAATATTTTTTCCAATTCCATGGCATCCTATTCAATTGTAAACCAAAATTGTCACCGTGTGCGCGGAAAAATATTGAAAAAAAATAAAAATGAGAATTTCGTAATGAAATTTGGTATTGGGACTCAAAATTAGATTCTGAACAACTTTTTTTAATAACTTTTTTCGATATCTTCAACGCGAAGCAAAATATTGGGAATGGGCCCAATTTGGGGAGCCGCCGTTGCCTCAGTTTGTTACTTAAATTTAAGTTGGTTGCTTCGAAATGTCATATAAAACTACAATTGTGCCAAAGCTGAATTTCAAAAAATTACGGAAATAACTAGGTGTCCTCATTTTAAATGAGACACACTGTATATGCCACTGACTTTTTTACTTTTTTGATTGCACACTTATGTAGATAGGTAAATGCCCAAAAAAGTTATCTCTTGATATTATTTCGATTTCGGCTTCTTTTAGGATTTACTTTTAACAAAGAAGTATAGTCTTTGCTTTTGACTAAATTAAAATAGTCAGTGATATTTGAATATGCTACCGCCACCTATACAGCAGTAGAATAACATTAATTTTTGTCATTTATATAAAAACAGATACCACATCCCAGATTTATATAAATCTTGGACCACATCTGCATATCATACACCTGGATTTATTATAAAATAAATTTCTGTTTGGTTCATATGCAATATCAACACTGTTTAAACAGTAAGTAGTAGCAGAGACTATATAGTCTCTGGTAGTAGGTACTATTTATTGTGATAAAAAGTATACACTAAAGACCATCCATCTTACATTTTTGTGCACATCAAACTAGTGTTCTTTACACTAAGTACCCTACCGTACTTTCAACACTTTCGTACCAAAGTGAACATAAAGAGAACCATTTTGTTTAACAGAAGCAAATAAATGCAATTCATTTTAAAGGCGCCATGAACTATGTCAGTCTGCTTGCAAGAAAAGAGACAATCTTCTTGGTCTGCTTGTACCTGGAATGTGATTGATTGAGACTCCTAGAAAACCATAACACATACCTAGGCAGTATTTTCACCAATCGTCAGGACAATATAAATCCGTTCTGTTTCATGGTAACAAAAACGAATCGCATCGGTAGTTGCACATGCTTCCACCCTGATCACCTGGTTCAAAACCAGGCTGGCATAAACCTGCTTGCATTTCCATCTTTCAAAATGGATGTAAAACCATTGGGTTACATATATATATATATATATATATATATATATATATATATATATATATATATATATATATATATATATATATATATATA
This sequence comes from Rhamnusium bicolor, assembly GCA_029963845.1. Lineage (NCBI taxonomy): Eukaryota > Metazoa > Arthropoda > Insecta > Coleoptera > Cerambycidae > Rhamnusium > Rhamnusium bicolor. Next base: position 124,057 of record JANEYF010002161.1, read on the forward strand.
TATACATATATATATATATATATATATATATATATATATATATATATATATACATATATATATATATATATATACATATCTGATATGAGCATCTTATCTTCTAGTTAGGTTAGGTTTTTGAGAGCAAGTCCTTGTGGACCTACACACGGCCAATAGAGGCCTATTGTGGCGCACTCCTAATTATATTTCACTCAATAGTTCAGTCTCTTAATGAAACAGATAACTTTATTGGGTTAGAATCTGTCAGATCCACTGCTTTGGCAAATATTGAGAATCGGATCCTCTGAACAGCGGGAAGGTGTATAAGACGTGGTCTGCCTTCTCATGATCATTCAGGCATAGATGGTACTCGACGTTTTCCGCTAGGCCGAGTTTATGCAGATGATAGTTTAGTCGGCAGTGCCCGGTAAATAGGCCTGTTAGGGTTTTCAAGTTTACCCTGTTAACTCTAAAAGTTTCTTAGCTCTTGATTTCTAAGTGTATTTTATAAACGCCTTCGAATGAATTAATCCTGGTAACTCTTGCCAATACTGAAGAGTTTCTTTTCAGCCCAGGTTGAGAATGCCATCTTAGCAGTACTTGAAGATATGCCAAGTATTGGTTCTAGCCAGGGCCGGATTAACCATTGTTGGCGCTGTTAGGACAATACTCAACTAGCGCTCCTTTTTCAATGAAGTTTTAAAAAGTAAAACAACAAGAAATTAAACTTTAATACAGACGTATATTTAGATAGGTAGTCAGAACAAACAAAAAGTAATTTCCAAATGTAAAATAACTTAAACTTAAAAGAACGATTATAATTTTAAAAATATTTTTTTTCTGGATTTCGCAAAAGCAAAATGACTTAATTGTCTCCTCGAAAGAAATTCTTCTCATAAATTCTCCCTCTATGTAGCAAAGAGCAAGCCCACTAACGCGTTCTTGAATCATACTTGTTCTATAAAGATTTTTAATGCGTTTCAAGACTGAAATCGGAAGCGTGTTAAATATTCTAAGTAAAATTTCGACGTTCGGGTAAATGTTTTGTAATTCCTTCTCCTTGAACCATTTTAATAAAGTCCTTGGGTTTTCTGGAATTGCAACCCTATTACTGCCAAGGTTTAAACTTTTTAAATGACACTGAAGATGAACTAGATCTTCTATTATGTCATTTTCGATGTCATGGCAGAATGCTTTGCTAATTGTTAGCCCCTTTTTTTTCAATTCTGTAACATTTACATCGTTAGTAAAATAGTACATCAAATTTTTCTAAAGTGCCTATAAGCTTGACACCGACGGTCCATTTCTGCAGTAAGCTTATCTATGATGGCATAAAACGTGTGAATACGAAATTTGTCACGTTCGTTGAAATATATTTCTTCGTTGTCTCGAATTTCGTCTGTTTTAAGTTTCCGTATTTGTTTCCTTTTCATTTTATAAGAGATCAGGCCACATAATTCCATCCCTTTTCTTTCATATCCATCAAAATCTTTACGAATTTCTAGGAAAAATGAGGCTAACGATTTTAAAGAGATTAACTGCCTCGCTAAATTTAATTCTACTTTCTGTAAATGCATACTGACATTATTTACTCTTTTTAAAATCGTTCCCCAAACCTCCAATAATATTGCTATTTCAAGACATTGTAACTTTGTCTTTAATGTAGTCGCCTCAACTCTAGTCGTTGTCTTCTAATTTGTGTCATTCTCGATTTCAAAAAATGCATTAATCACAGCAGACCAATTTTTCTTTAGCGCAATGCATGCATCACCACGAGCAAACCATCGCGTAACAGATAAACTTTTAAGCGTTATTATTCTATCATCACTATTACCAGGTTGGGCTTGAAACTTCGTTAAAACTTCCCACCTGCCGGTAGAGACAGAGAAGAATTTGTAAATTTCCTGTAGCAACCCAAAAACGAAACAGCTTCAAGGCAGCTTTCAGCACGAGTGGTCCTAACTAAGTTGAGTGAGTGTCCGGAGCAAGGTACATAAAGAGCGTTTGCGTTAACTTCCTTGAATCTAGCTTGTAGCCCTGAATATATACCGGACATGTTTAACGCGTTATTGTAAGACTGACCGCGACAGTCCTGTATATTTATTTTCAATTCCTTCAGCTGGTCAGTGATACAATTAAAAAGATCTTCTGATTTCTGACCCACATTGGGTAAAAACATTAAAAATCTTTCAACGGGGTCCCCATTTTTAAGAACATATCGCACAACTAAAGATAATTGATCGATGTGGGCCATGTCCGGCGTTGAGTCAATGATTAGAGAAAAGTATTTCTGTGACTTCATTTCACGAACAATTTCACTTAGAACTGTTTTAGACATAATTTGAATGAACGGCGCCCTTTAGCATTGGCGCCGTTAGGCACGTGCCTAACTGTGCCTAATGGCTAATATGGCCCTGGTTCTAGCCCGATGATTCTTGATCCCGCTCCTTCTTTGGCCAAGGAGTCGGCTATTTCGTTACCTTCCATACCAGAGTGGCCGGGTATCCAGATAAGAATCACTGTTGTTTTTGCTCAAATGATTTAGAGCCTTCTGACAGTTCCATGCCATTTTGCAGTTACAGTGGTATGAGCCAAGAGCTTTATAGCTTGGCTATCTGAAAATATTTTGACTGATCTGCATGAAAAATGCATATATTCCAGCCTTCACACAAACAGTTCAATGGCATGAACCTCAGCCTGAAAAAATAGTTGTATTAGTACCTAGGCTTGAGGATATCCTCACCCTTGTACTCCGGCTCTTGTTCCATCAGGAGTTTTGAAGCAGTTTGTAAACCAGCAACTGTCTGCCCTCTGTAGGTCTGTTTTATTCCGATTCCACTCATCTCTTTCTGGAAAAAGAATGTTGAAGGTCAGCTCATAGTTTGTCATGGTAGGCATAGTATCCGAGGGTATTCCCAAGATGCTGTGACTCTGTCATCCAGCAACCTGTTCCACTCCATGATAGCAGTTTGCGGCATATTAATGGCCGCTTGTTGCAGTCTGTAAGTTGCCCACCCTATCTCTCCGAATATAGAAGAGGGGGTAAGTCCAGGAGGATTTCCATTGCAGCTGACGGGGGTAATTGTCCCCATTATGGTCAAGCATGCTAATCTCTCTATTTCAGAGAGTTTGGCTTTGCCGTCTATATGTTATCATTGGTTTGATGACCCTGACATAGATTCTAGTAGTAATTGGCCTTACTATCTACCTTTTTCACTTTTATTATAACATGTTATTATTTGTATTATTAGTTTGGTATTATGTAAACTTACATGATACATAATTTTAATAATCTGTTTTTGTATTTTTTTCTTTTTGTATAACTATGAATATGTTAGGAGTTAAGTGTAAGAGTAACTATGAGTTAAACTTCACTCCATTTAGTTGTAAATGTGTATACATTTAAATTTGAATACTCGACGTTTATTATTGTGATTATAAAAAATCTGATTTAAAAATATTATAATGTAGATTTAGCAGGTGAAATTACAGACAAATCTAAGGTTTCCTTTTCTTTTCATGAGTTTGAAATACTAATTTATTGGTCGTTAACTTTACAAAAAAATAAATAAATCAAATGAACCTGTTTTATAATATTACTTACTAAATACGAATTTTATTTAAAATAATTGTCTTTGGATATCACTAATAGAAAATGCATAAGAGCGATTACAAAAAGGTTTATCAGCCATCTGATTAAAACGCCACATTAAATCATAATACATAACAAATAAGAATAAAGCAGATATATTACTTTAATTTGGATGCATACATAAAAATATAAATTAACTTTCCCAATAACACATTTTGAATATATTTATATAAATTAGCAACACATGTTTCAATATAATCAGGTTCACACTACAATAAACATTATATTTCAAGCTGATAAAACAATAAAAATAACAGTTGATTTTAAAAGCAACATACACCTAGAATTGAATTTTTATTTCATACATTTTGTAAACCTAAAATAATAATTCAACAACAGATTTTCCACCATTTCACAACCAATGTAAAAAAAACCAGTTTTAAGTGAAAATTCCATTTCATATAAATATAATTTGCAAATTTTTATTTTCCAAAAACAGTATACTGCAATTTACAAATTTCTTCTTATAAAATATTACTTTAACTTATTGCATATGTGAAATATGTAAAATGGTCGAAAATATGTTACACTGTTAAATTTTAGAAGAATCGTCAGGTGTATGTAGGATTGGCAGAAGGAAATCACACAGCCATAGGCATATTTATTTTTGGATATGGATTGTAACCATTCAGTTCAAAATCATCAGCCATAAAATCCTCAATATTTTCCACTTTTCTTTTTATAGTTAAGGTAGGGAATGGTCTCGGCTTCCGTTTTAATTGTTCCTGAAGAGCATCGACATGGTTTAAGTAGACATGGCTGTCGCCTAGGGTATGAATAAATTCTCCAGGCTAAAAAAAAAAACAAACACCGGTAGGTACCGATAAAAAATATCTCAACCATACATGATGAAAAAAAGTAAATAAAAAATTCATTTTATGCAGAACTTACATTTAATCCTGTGACATGTGCTATCATATAGGTAAGTAGAGCATAACTTGCAATATTAAAAGGTACTCCCAGACCCATATCAGCAGATCTTTGATATAATTGGCACGCAGAGCTCATCATTCGCAACAAAGAACTGCACAAGGCAATGGCAGGGTGGAAGCGCCATTTCAGGAATATCAATCGGATTCCACGCACACATTATTATACGTCTATCAGTTGGTCTAGTTTTAATTGTATTAATAACATGAGCAAGTTGATCGATACCTTTGTTTTTATAATCGGCACGATTCCTTTGTATTCTGCACCAAAATGCCTCCACTGGAAGCCATAAATTGGCCCCAAGTCACCCTCTTCTCTATCTTTAAGCCCCACGGTGTCTAAAAATTCTCTGGTGCTGTTAGCATCCCAAATATGGACCTTTTTATCTCGTAATTCAAAGCATTAGTACTTCCACGAATAAACCAAAGTAATTCTTCCACAACACCTCTCCAAAAATACTCTTTTTGTTGTTAGAAGAGGAAAAATTTTATCACGTAAAGAATAGCGCATTTGAGCTCCAAATATAGAGAAGGTACCTACACCAGTACGATCTCCCTTTTTACACCCTTCTCAATTATGTTTTTTATGTGGTTTAAGTACTGGTATTCCTCGTGTTCAATATAAGTAATACCAATACTTTTTAACACATTCTCATCACCTCTACACGTAATATTCGGCGAAATATTCTCCTTTCCATCATCTTTTTTTTGATTTGTCCACAGTAATTTCAATCGTTACCTTGTCACATGCAGCTTTTGTTACGCTAAAGAAAATTGGTGTAAATTATTGCTCTTCTTTGTTCCTTAATAAAAACTTACCCCGACATTCTCATACAAGCTATAAAAACTTATACAAAATCAAAATCTGCTGAAATTTAATTAAAAACTAAACGCGTCTCCGCCACTCCTTGCTTAAAATTGACAGTTTCCCGCTTTTTCGAGAGAAAATGACAGTTAACTATTGCATGGAACATGCGTAGTACTTGCACAGCAAAATAAAATTACACGTATAATGCTTATTTCACAGAACTACGTTGTGTCTCTGGCGACACTGCAGCAGCCAATAGAATTTCAAGACGACCGTACTCCCCTGAGAGTAAACTCTCAGGTACTCCCTAATCCCATTCACAGATGTGATTTCCCTTCTTGCAATTTTGCGACTCGAACAATGTCGCTGGTCTAGTTAAGAAAAATTGAACTACACTTGTAGTCATGGGTATTTTTGCTAAGTTAGGTTAAAGTGGAACTTTGTTTAACTATTATTTTGTTACTGTTTCTTAATCTGAGTATTATAAACAAATGGTTATATTATGAAAATAGATTAAAATGTCTAACAAAATACAATTATTGTTTTTAATTTTGTTCCAAAATTACAGTTTCTAAGTAGTGTTCTTGGATAATACACCTTTTCTTAACAGTTCCACATCTTTTTTGGCAAATCGCATTTTGCCTTTGCCTCGATATCCACCAAATAGATATATTTCTAAAATCTATTTTAAAATTTTTTGATTTGTTCCCTGTTTACCTTTTATACCTATTTGAGGTTAGAACACACCCCAGAAAACTATATCGCCAATTTCCGCGTTCATAAAACATCGACACACGGTTGTAATTTTGACAGGAAAAGTAGACAGGATTTAATAGTTAATTTATAAATCTTGGACCAGTGGAGGATTTGTTACCACGACACGTTTCAGTTCTGTGAAGCTAGCATAAGAGCATCTCTATCTCTTATATTTTTTGAATTTTAATTATAAATCACGTACATTTATCTTATATATATCGAGTTTAATGTTCTTTGATCATAAATCTACGGCTGATCTTATAATACATAAAATAAATGTGTATTTTCATAAATTTCTATTCAACAATATATACATTTTTTAATATATGAAGGAAATCTGCTTTTTAAAAATATTTAATAATAGGTGCGTTCTTTCCACCACTAATCTCAGCTAATCTAAGTTGTTTTACGGTTACACTGCAGATATAAAACCATAATTTTATTTGGTATAACCTCCGTAACCGTAAAAGAACTTAGATTAACTGAGATCTCAGGAAAAACACATCTAATGTTTCACAAGGAGCCAACCGCAGAATCAGTTCACTGTAATAATTTTTAATTTTGTTCAACTTCTGTTAATTCGAAAGGTTCATAGGAAGATGTCGCGTCAGATAGTGCATGGCGGTTCATAAAAAATTGAGTATCCTGCACTTTTTTAAATATTAGACTGTGAAAATTCTTTCATAAAATTTAACAGAATTTACAAAACTTACAAGGTTCATTTATATTTTTAAGAATCGGGAGACATTATATAGGGTGACATCTACTAATGATATATTAGTACTACTTCAGAGGAAACAGAAACTATTTTTCTGTGATCATGAGACTATCTACTGCAAGTAGCTATATTATTTTTATTATTCTCCAATAGATGGCAACAAATAAACACAGTGGGTATTTAAGATGTTTCTAAATCAATATAACCTTCAGCTTCCTTTACGTTATTAACCTAGACAATATTTTCCCTCTCTAGTTAATTTTTTATAATTTGTATTGATTTTTATGAATACAGCACAAACATATTTTTTTAGAATGATTGTGTGTGCGCCTTCTTCCATCTATACTATTGCAGTTAACTACTCTATTGTGAATTGTAGGGATCTGTAATAGAACATTAATGCTTCTGCCTGTTGCCCATTATTTTCTGACGATGACAGAAAGCAGCACTGACAGATGAGTGTGTCAAAACAGCAGTCAAGGTTAATTTATTTATAATTTTATAATGCACCGATGTTGAATGTTCTTTTAATAATTACATGTGACAAATACTATGTTAAGGTTTTTTAGAAAAAACAATGAGTACACCGATTTAGAGTTCAAATTAGGTGAGTAATTTTCATCTTATAAACTTACATATAGGTTATAAAATTATTTTGATATGAATATAATCAAAAGTAGGTTAGCGCGTAGCTAATACATAATATGATTCTTGGGTTCATATCCATATATTTAGATCTTATTTTCACCTAAATAAATAATTGTAAACTTGGTTTTTTTGTGGCTTTACCATTACCGTTATCGTTATCTTGTTTACATTATACATTATTCAAGAATGTTTTTAAAAAGTTCGCCATGAACATGCGCAGTGAATATTTTGTTGTTTATATGCCATTATAGTATGAGGCTACAGAAAATAAGTGAAAATTTGCCCCTGTGAATAATTTTGTGTATCTTTGTGTCATCATAATCTAATCCTTCCATTTTGACACAATAAATTTAGGATTGAACTTTTGAGAAGTCGAGAATGCCGGTTACTGTTATTAATTTAGTTTTTAGTTATATACGTATTTCATACCTACACTATAATATACCTACGAGGGTCTGGATTTGTATTCCATTTTTCAGAGCCGTTCAAGTCTGTACCAATTAGAAAACAGTGTTGGTAAAGATCACAGTTTATAAACTAAACGGTTACCGCATTTCACGCTCTAGCCTATCAGATCGCGAAACGTCACAAAGGGCTCTCTCCATCGTTAAAATGTAATAATGGCTTATCTTATATCTTGGTGAAACAAGTAAAAGTACAAATAAAGCAGAAATCGAAGAAGAACCAATATTAAAAACTTAAAATAACACAAATGCAAAAATAAACGCTTCGAACGAAAAGCGGAAATGCCCTTTGTGACGTCATTGACGTCCCCCCCATAATTTTATTAAATGCGACAACCGTTTTGTTTATGAACCGTGGGTAAAGATAGGGAACGTTTGTCCTTGCCTCTGATTGGTAAATTTGCAAGCCAAGTTCATACATAGTAATATTAATAAATTATTAATAAATCATAATTAATAAATTAATAAATTAGATAAACCTTTGGTAGATCCGGTCCTACTCAGTAAATAGATGTCTTCCAACGGGCACATTCTGACGCGTACACGGATACGTCCGTAAACAAACTTGTGCGCATACCAGAATAGTGTACTAGTACGAGAACGTGTCAGAAATTGATCCTTGTAGGAACATGTACATAAATATTATCCATTGGTAGGATGGCGTTTTAATTGCGATACTTAGGATTAATATCGAGGTGTTCAAAGAATGTCAAAAATCATCATAATTCTGGACTGTTTCTTCTACATGAAAAAGTTAGAAATAATTACTTACCAAGAATTATTAACAATATGAAGTAATTACCAATAAAAGTTGCTATTTTTGGTGCGAGGCTTTCCTAATATTAGAACCTTTTCATCATCAGATGATTTTATCGAATCCACATCAGTTTCTTAGTCGCTCATATTATGAAATTTATGCCCACTTTGAAACCTAACATGTTAATGTTAAATTTCAAAATAAAATGCTTATATTTAAATAACAAATAATATGTAGAATATTTTAAGAAAACAGCCATACAAAACATCAAAAAACTAACATGAATCAATTATTATAATCTAAATTTAATTATAACCTATAATAAAGCAAGTTGTCAAGTTGTATCCCAAACGTAAAACACTGCTAAATTAAAAAAAAAACCAATGCGCATGTGTTGATAAACAGTTCATGGTACGGATGAGGGATAGATTTGACGATCCGCCGACTCGTTCATGTATGCGTCCGTAAGATTGTTGGAACGTTTTTCGGACAATCCCTGGGATGGCCAGTGACCAAGGATTTTATAGTTAGTATATAAAATCCTTGCCAGTGACACAGTTGAAGCGGTATATTTAAAACGCGCATGCGTCTGATGTCCATTTGACAATCAGAGGTCCTGTAGGAACAGACCTAATATGTATAGCAATTCTTTAAATTAATAATTGAATAGAGAATTAAACTTTTATACTCTGTTTAGTAGAGAAACATATCAAGCCTAATAAATATACTCGTATTAAGTATTAGGTAATTGTAGTACTATTAACAGATACATACAAAATAATAAAGGAAGTGACTTTGTAACTTGCGGTAATGTTTAGTTTCCAGTCTTTTGAGTTTAACGTCCTGCTACATTCGGTCGCGCCAGCGTGATGTTTCTCCATTCAAACACATACCTGTATTGACGAATGTTTTTTTATAATTGCAAGAATACACATTACAGTAAAATTCTGTATATAAGTGACAATAAATTGATACCTTTGATTTCTTAGAGTACTATTACACTAAGGCCACCGGTGGCGCCACCAAGCTGAGACACTGGTGGCGCAGCTGGTGGAGCTGCGAAAAGAGTATAGCCACCGGAGGTGCAACCGAAAATATTCAGTTCATTTTAAAAATGTCGTGGAACGAGAGTGTGCTTCTTCTTGCTTTGTTAAGAAAAAAAAGGAGAGATGCAGACATAGGAAAATGCATATACATCCAATGCTAGCACTAAGAGAAGAAAAAGGAATGTATTATACTTTGTTTCAAGAACTTTGTGCAAATTACAAATTTTTTAATTACTTTCTTATGTCAAAACCCTCATTTTTCGAACTCTTGGGTTACATAAAGTTGGATATAAGCAGCATTAACACGAAGATGAGATGTAATCCACCTGATTCCGTATCCATCACATTTTCACTTTCCACTACGTTTCTCTACTTTCATCAGACATTATTAAACTAAACTATCACTATTACATCAGTTCCATATGATGTCGGTGGAGCAACTGGTGTCTAAGTGTAATAGGCTACATATAAAACAATACCTCCCTTTGTAATCACGCCACCACAAGTTGCCCGAGCGGTTGCCAGGGCCGTCCACCAGCACGTCACCAATTTTCGGTGGAGCCACTAACTCGTGTAATAGGTCCTATTTACTTAAATGCCTGCGCGCGCTAAGCCACCGGTGTCTCAGCTTGGTGGCGCCACCGGTGGCCTAGTGTAATAGTACACTTATGTAACAGCGCCGCCAGGCCAGGTATAAAAAATTACACACCGATAAAAGGCGGGCCAGTGTAGACCAATTATCGTGTAAACGATACCAGTGAGAAATATTGCATTCACAAGTGCAATAATTATTTTGATAAGTTTTTACGGAAGTTCTGCTAAACCAATAAAAAATTGGTCGGCATGCCTTTTAAGCAAATTGTGCTCTGTGTTTTGAATTTTACTTACTTTTATAGGAATTTATTGGAATTTTATTTATTTAAGCATGCCACTAATACGACTATTCAATTTGGATTGAATGCGTTTTAATAAATATATGTGGATGTTTCGTTGACCTGTTTAAAATTCGGATAGTTACTGTTCTCGGTACATAGTGAATGGTTGTATTATGGTTGTGTTATATTAGTAGTATTTTATTTAAACTGTGGATCAGGTTACTTCTGATCTAGATCCATGAGGTCAGCTATTTACATGTTTTATTTACAACTAATATGAAATTAAAAGTGGCCAAGTCAGTTCCCCCCCTTGCCGATGCTGCTCCACCCCGATGAAAGAATCATATGTGATCTTTAGATCAGTAATGTAGTGGGGTAAGAAAAGCGGCAAACACTTGACCGTGTAATCAGGTTTTGTATGTCGCAACAATAAATATGCATATTTTTCACAAAAAAATATCGGTTTTGCAATTACTATATTTCATAACATAAAAATAATTGAGGTCTGAGGAAAGGGAAAAAGGAAAATGTCAAGTTGGTTTCTGGATCATCTTTCCATTTTTTTCAGGATTTTTTTATAAGAACCTATGTAAAACCGATATAACATAACCATATAAAATAAACGTGTGCCTCTCAAATACGCATGCACGCCCGACATCCATGGCTGCTGCACGTTTTATTTGCGACTCGTGCAGGTCACTTCAAATCAGATCACATGTGATCAAGTGAACTGACCATCATCAGTGCAAATAAAATACTACAGTTGTATTAGTGAATCTCCTGAGAAAATTCGTCGCAAATACAGGTTCATCTGATGAAGATCCTGAATTTTCCGATTCAGATATAGCTTTCGCTTGGAATAACTTATTCCGAATAAGTAGTGATAATGTAGTCATTTTATGTAAAGTTCTTCTTTAATTTAACAACTAATTGTTGTTACAATATTTAAATATATAATTTCAACCTGGCAACTTTTTATTTAAATAAATAAACCTAAAGTATCACAGACACTGAATACTGATTACTATCCTTGAATCGATAACGATAAAAATATTCATAATTCTTAAAAAAGTTGAAATATTAATTGTCGAACCATGCGTAATGTGAGTAAATGTATAAAATTACGAGGGTTCGTTTTTATTTTTACTGTGATAGATAAAGCAAAATCATCTATGCTGCAATTTAAATCAAAATTTTTCAATTTAGTCATAAAAAAGAACTTCTCCAAATTTTCCGTTACTTCTTATTTTGTGTACCTATGGGCTTGAACGACCCGCGAGGGATTCCGCTTATTCAGGATTTCCCTTGTGCCTGTGTAAACCTTGCCCCGCTCAAAACGTAAACAAGTGCAGTCTTATCTGGGATAAAGTATAGATAATAATAAACACGCCACAAAAAAGTTCATCTGGTGTGTTTATTTTTGTATATGCCTGTAACATATACAACTAGTGGAACCAACATAGAGACAGAGAGGTGTTCTACTATGCGGGAATGAAGGACTTTCCCGTATACAATTATATTGAGCTTGGCAGTTTGTCCGCTGATGTTGGTGTTCCAAGTAGTAGTTTAGTAATCGTCGCAATCTAAATGTGTACGGGTGCGTGCATGATGGTCTTTGTCACATAAAACGTTCTTAGCAATGGCGCCGTCATTACCGTTTAAGCATAAATTATGAAAAAGAATGAAAACTACAATGAAACAACATATATTTCTAGGAAAAATAATAAAATAATTATTGCGTATTACATAAGCATCCTCTCAAATCTAACATGTATTAGAAATGTTTGATTTATTATCTACCTATACTGTGTTCACTTAAACTTTGCAGAGTTAGCCAGGATAGAGAACAAAATGTGCGCTGATTCTTGGGGTAGACGGCAGGCAGATGTACACAAGTGCAAAGTACCTATAGCGGTTCATTTTCATATTTATTTTATTTCATAAGCATCGGTCGTAGTTGGACGTTTCACTCACTTAAATCCAACCCAACACTGCAAAGTTTAAGTGAATAGAGTTTAAAACTTTTATACTAGCGCATTCAGATAAAAATGACAGTATAAAATATAAAAAACTATAGGTATTTATAATTGTTATCATGTTAGATTTGAAATGATGCATAGGTATATGTATAATACCCAATAATTATTTTATTATTTTTTCTAAAAATTCGTAAATACGAAGCAAATAAAATGTCCTATTTTTTAAAACAGAGAGATGGTTCACATATTCTGTGTACTCCATGCAATCGACGTTATGTATATCCGATACACATGTGATTGTGAAAGACATTTAAATTCGGCTATCCATCGACAAAATATTGCCAGTGCAGTTACAAAAAAAAGAGTTTTTTTATGATTTGTGTGCAATGTTCTGTGTAGTGTTCCTTTACCTAGTAGCTACACATTGCGTAAAACATATCTACCAAGTGTATATAAAAAGGTTTTGGATTATAAAGGACGTACGAAATAAGTTTTTTGTGTGGGACAGTGGATGAAACAATGGACTTTCGGTGTAATAAGGTTGTTAGTGTTATACTAAGAGTGTTCAAAAGGCTTTGTCTCTATCAAACAGCAATAGTCGGGCTATAAACAATAAACTAAAAAATGTTTTACACAGGAACCTGATACAAAACAATGTGCGTAAAATTTGTGAAAATTATCTGCGTGGTTTGTCAGTGCCTGCCATGTGAACTATTTAGAATTTGCACCATTAACCCCGGTATATGTGGAATGTTAATTTTCCTCGTACAGACGTATGCATAGCCCCAATCGTTAAAATTTAATTGCCACGAATGCAGAACAAATATTAGTTGTGACGGTACCATGCTAATGCAATGGCGATCAGTTATTCTGAATACATTGTATGAAACGGTATGTATTTTATTATTCATTTTATACTTTTGCTCTTATTTGTCTACGTATATCCTTCTGTCATTCATATGAGGCAGTATAGTAGCTACCCATCCATAACTCTGGCGTAATATCCTGACCCTGATACTTACTTACATCATGCATTTCATGCATCACCTATTTTATGCAAATTCTTGATATTGGTAAACGAGATCATTTCGCAAATCTATGAGTAATCTAATAATCTAATTTATGTGTATTTTTTTAAATCGTGCAATGTATGAGTTGATAAGTCCAGTATTATTCTCGGGTAAGTTCACCAATCATAAGTGTGTCAAAACCGGTGTGACAACAACCCGGTCTGACGATGTTATATAATAAACAAATTGGATGAAGTTACCAAAATTCCTATGTATGTATTTGCTCTGAATACTTTAATGTCTCTAATCTTATGGTTTTAGTTCAGAGAATGTTTTAACCTATAGTTGTGTATGTGTATAAAATACATACAAAATGGAAAATTGTTCGTTCCTATTATTTAAAATGTTTAAAATAATTAATTTGGGGACCATTATGGTCACCTTATTGAAAAATGATAGTGGTGAGCACAATAGGTGTGCAAAACCAAAGACCAACAGGATAATCCTACATTTTGGAATATTTATTATAATTTAAATGTTCTACAGCTGAACGCCCAGTAAATACTAATTAATAAACTGACAATTAGGGAAAATTGCCAGTTTAAACTGGCAATTAACGATAATTGTCAGTTTAAACTGGCAATTATCCTTAATTGTAAGTTTAAACTGGCAATTATCCATAATTGCCAGTTTAAACTGACAATTAAGGATAATTGCCAGTTTAAAGAGGCAGTTATCCTTAATTGTCAGTTTAAATTGGCAATTAAAGATAATTGTCAGTTTAAACTGGCAATTATCCTTAATCAGTTTAAACTAGCAATTATCCATAATTGCCAGTTTAAACTGACAATTAACGATAATTGTCAGTTTAAACTGGCAATTATCCTTAATTGTCAGTTTGAAATATTTTGTACTATGTCCTTTCTACGCTTTCGTATTATTTAGATAGATAGATAGATATATAGATTTATTTTTATTGATGTTAAGCCTAGAAAATTGATTTTACCCTTTTTCAATCTCTACAGTCTACGGTCTCTGCAATAATATTAAGTTTAATAGAATATTGCCAAATAGATTAATTATATTATATTATTAATTAACTTAATATATAGTACCTATTGCATATGAAATTTAAAAATGTATCCAAATGTCGGGAGGGCTTGTTATAGGGTGGTGGCTGCCGTACCACCCTAGAACTTTTTCTTAAAAAAAAAACAAGGAAACAGTTATACCAAGGATTAATATAGCATTTTATTTCATTATTCTCGTGGGAGTAGAAGAATAATAAGTCAATGGTTTTCATTTTATAGGGGTGTGTCAAACTTTTTGGGATAATATTATGAAAAACGATAAATGTACGAATAACGTTCCAATTTTTGGTATGCTGCTATAAAATTTAAGTCTAAGAAAATTTTTCCTTTAATATTTTTGGATAGAATGTGTGAAAAGTAGTTTATCTAGACGAGAAAATATTTTTCTCAATTTTTGCAAACCGGATTCCAGAATTGAGGATAAAAAAAATGAAAAACCAAGAAATGGTCAAAACAGCCATTTTATTTCCTAAAGTTAATATTTGTCATTTTAAAAGAGATATGCGCACTTTTTGGGACACCCTGTATTCTCAATAAAAAAATTATCTTGTCATCCAATAGCACATACAGAAAGAATATTGTAATTCAAGGACAACTAGCAACCAGTATTAAAAGTTATTGAAGACTATCCATTTATTGTCACAGTAACGAACTATATCGATTTCCAGAAAACTACATATTTCAGTCTAAAAAGGACTATACTCCATTCATTTCATATAAGCAAATAAAAAAATTCTAGCATATTCTCATAGTATTATATAAATACATTTTGTGTATTTAAAATGCATCTCTCGTCAATGTTAAGGGTCCCATAGACGGTACATTTTGCACGCACGTTTTACACACTGATTTTAGTTTCAAGTAAAATATGTTTACTTGTCCCACAGATAGCACATTTTGCTGCAAATTTTGCACGTAATGATTAGTTAGTTCTACAATTACTAGTGACTCTACCGAGATGTCTAATGATTCGAATATCATCCTTATTGGTGTAGTTTTTCTTATTCTAATAAAACGTGCACGCTATAAATCCAAATGGTCAAAGGATTGGGTATTACAATAGTGCACTTTCTGGCTACCGGGTGTAGTTACGCATCTCTAAAATTTACAGTATTATAACAGGCTCCCTGAACGTAACAATAAAAAACAAATGCAGTCTGAGAACTAGAAGTAACAAGTGCGATATCCACATATAACGCATGTTACTGCGCATTTTGCTCGCAGCTTTCAATTTGATCTTGAATTCAAACGTGCTTGAGAACGCGATTAAAATGCACACATTTTAATCACACAGGGCACACATTTCTTGCGAACTGAGTAAAACGCACTGCATAAGGTGCCGTCTGTGGGGCCCTTTAGAGAACTATGCACGAATAAGGTTAACACAGGGTCGCTCTGCGAGTCCAAGTAAACAATTTCTTATGTGCGTATATGAAATGAATGATGTATAATTGTAAGTATTACTGCTAAGAACTAATTCAGTGTCAACATATAACTCATTTTTTAGCTAAATTGGGTTTTTTCTTCAGGCCAATTGGATTAAGACTAATTTTTATCTAAGAAATCTATGACAGTGGATCTACAAATCTATGAGGAAATATTAAAAAACACCGACCTCAAAATATACACGATGAACGCCAACTTATCTGTGTAATTTTAGGAGGGGGTTCCTGTTGATATTAGTAATACGAATTGCGAAAAAAAAAATAAAAAAAGAAAGTTGAAAAACTGACCTACCTTAACTAAAATACTGTTAAACTTTTGTGGACCGCTGCATTGCTCCTCTGACCTACTTATGACGCGAACAACATGATTTGTTTATCTAAGTTGGTTGTAAATTGCAATGATACAAAAAACGTCAGAAAATCACCGACAAAGTTATCCTACTCCAGGCTTTTAGTTCAAATGATAAATCATTTAAAAAGAAACCTTCACAAAAAGCATGTAAGCGGCTATTCGGCAGGCTCTGATAATCGACCACGTACGAATATGGAGACCGAGGCATATTCATGACTCACGTTTCACAGTAGCAATTATTTTCACTATCAATTTGCAAAACTTATTTTAATTTAATTAGCTTCATAATTTATTAACACTTGACAATTTTTTAAATTTATTAGGTAGTCACAAGAGTAGCCATATTACAATAAGTGTTCAAAATTGTCACCACCAACCTGCACACATAGTTGAGCCCTTCTTATCCAATTTCTACGTACATTCTCAAAAATTAAATAAAAAAATAGTAACCTTTTCACTAACAATAATGTAACTGAATGTTTAACTAAAGGCAGTATAACTTCATCCGCTCCCTATTTAATTCGTCATAGAAAGATCACAAAGAAGCGAAAGGAGTAGTAGGTTCACGGCGACAAAGTGCACCCAACTTTACAAAAATGTATTACATTTATTTATTAACAGGAAAAAAATTCCATAAATTCACTTCAGGTCGGCTCTGTTAGTGGATAGTATTCATTATTACGTCGGCCGACTTTCATTAACGTCGAGATTAACGGTCGGCGCATTTGAAGGGATTATGTTAAAAAAATGCCATCGGAGACAAGTGGCAAAAAGTGGTGAACCAATTACTGTAAAAAACAAGGTCAATGTCGTAGTCACCGAATCTATCTTAATTTCTTTTCGGTTGAGATAGGTCAGTTAATAGGATCTCAAAATGTTGGAGTAATTTTTTTTTCTCGGAAACTATAGCACATAGTTTTTTTTATTTTCTTATATGAACTTACCATTAAGGGATCTACCATCCCTTAAATTCAATAAAATAAGTTGGAACTCACCCTGTATTAACAGCAATTTTCTAGCATTTGTTGTTTTTTGCGAGCTTCTGTATATTTGTTTATCTGGGACAGTTAATATTGTGCTCGCAGGACACACCTTTCCGTGCGACATCCTTCCTCGAATCTGATAGGAAAGCCGGCGCTCCCACAATGTCATTTCTTTGAACAAATCTAATTTTTGTTTCATGTCCCACTAATTTCATTACGAAATGGGTTAGGTGGTGATCATTTTAGCACGCGAACAAAAATTATTATTTGGACGAATATATTTTTACATAAAAATGTGGAAGATATTTATCTATTTTCATATTGTTTTGTTATATCAAGTCGATTATGTATACAATTTTTATAAGAGTAATACTAATATGTGTTGTTTTTTTTTTATTTTTTTTATAATAATTTCATTATTGCCGTAAATACTGACTTTGTTAATTGAGCTTGTCAGCGCAATACTTTGTGCTTTTCTCATTTAATTTTTTTATTTTCTTTTTAAAAAGTGTACTTTTCAGCGCAAAATTTTATTTTTTTTCCTTTGAATTTTTTATTGTCTTGTGGGCGATGTCTCCGCTGGACAATTAATTCTTCAGCCTCCTGCTCGATATGGGAAAAAGAGAGTATCCCGAATTCAAAGGGCAGATCTGGGCTTACAATTAGTCGTAACAACCTTTGAATACCTACCTCATAGCCAGGATATTCTCTGATTCGAGCGTGCGATTCTGACCGCAAAGAACGTCCAGGCTACCTTCATTAATGATACTTTTCTAAAGCCGTTTGAAAGGACGGAAATTGAGTACAAGTCCGTGGACTCAGTAGTGCACACTAATGACTCGATCCACTATTCCGTGGAATTTTTCAACACACTCAACTCTCCTGGGCTTTCAGCCCACAAAGTGGGTGTTCCAGTTGATGCGGAACCTCAACCTAGATTTAGGTATTTATTTCAAATAGGAAAATATTAAATTTAGCGGATCTTTTGTAATTTTAGAGAATTCTTTTCCTCTTTATATAAGATCCGTTAAAATTCCTATTTCTCTATTTTAAAGCCTAAACCTAGGGAAAATTTCCCTAGATCTGGCTTCACTGAGAGTGAGCTCACAGAGCAGCTTAGTGATCCTAGCACCCGAGAAAAAACATCAATGTGGTCTACAAAGAAGTTCTGTAGACCAAAGCTGGGGGTTGGACATTGGAGGGAGTATTTGCTGACATAACTTTTAATAAAACAAAGAAGGTTTAGTCCTCCAAAATCCCAAAAAAAAAAACAATTATGAATTTACGGACATAGCAAGGGGCATTCAATTAGTGCCTTCATGTTCCCATGTGCCACAAATGGGGCCTCGGTGAGCACAGTCAACACACATGAGCTCTATGTGTATACGCTTATCAAGTAAACATGCCGTGGGAATTAAATAAAACTAGATTCATTTTCTCAACAAAACAACGCTGCAAATAAGAAAAGTGTGCTGTGGAAGCAAAAAGAAGCTTGACAGGTAATAATACGTATATATTGTTAACTTAATAAGTTTGCTCTTTGTCGTTAAATTTGTTATTTGTTGTTTTTAAATTATTGTTGTTATTGTTTAACATGTATACAGAGGATGAAAAGTGGACATGTAATTAATTTTTGGAGAATGCCAAAAAATTCCAGAAGCGCCACACAGACGTCGAACGATGTCTGTTCGACGTCTGTGCACATACAAACAAAACCAGTAGATTTATTGGGGTTCAAAATAAAACGAAAGTTTACTGCCATATTCCCTGCTGCATAATTGTTTTTTTTTTTTGGGAATATGGCACTTAACCTTCTTTGTTTTATTTTAAACCCCAATAAATCTATCTTGTTTTGTTTGTATGTGCCATGTGGAAACGAGCAGAACACATAGAGCTCTGTGTGTCGACTGCTCATCGAGGCCCCATTTGTGGCACATGGGAACATGAAGGCACTAATTGAGTACTGTAAACTGTTCTTTCCCTGATCTGTCCCATCCTAGATCCAATTCCTTAGCTACGCTACGCTGATGAGGGGCAATAACTCCGAACACGTGTCCGTAGCTGCATAATTGTTTTTTTTTGGGGATATGGCACTAAACCTTGTTTGTTTTTTTTGAACCCCAATAAATCTATCTTGTTTTGTTTGTATAACTTCTAATATATAGTCCTGAATTTCACACGGACTAAGTCGCGGGTAAATAGCTAGTATACAGGGTGGCCATTATCTACTCCTTACATGGGTAACTTTTTTATTTGCAGAGTTACAGAGTCGATTAAATTAGTAAAATTGGGCAGAATTGTGAGAAAAAATTGATTGCCGCATTGAGAATTGTGGTATGTTTTCAGGTTGTTGATTTATATTGAAAAACTGAAAATTGTCGATTTTTTTAATGTTAAATAACTTCGAAACCGTTAATCTTAGGAAATCCGTGAAAATTGTTATCAATAGATATTTTTACGTAGAGTTCAATAAACCTATTGCCAATTCCATGGCTGACACGATTTCCGAGATATAACATAAACTTGCATTTTTTTAAATGGACATGCAAATGTTTATATCTTTGAAATCAGAAAAATTTGAAATCAGAAAAAATAAGCTTTCTTATAAGCCCATAGCCGACTATGGTTTCCATTTAAAAAAATGTAAGTTTATGTTATATCTTGGAAATCGTGTCAGCCATGAAATTGGCAATAGGTTTATTGAATTCTACGTAAAAATATCTATTGATAACAATTTTCAAGGATTTCCTAATATTAACAGTTTCGAAGTTATTTAACATTAAAAAAATCGACCATTTTCAGCTTTTTTAGTATAATTCAGCAATCTGAAAACGTACCACAATACGGCAATCAATTGCACTCACAATTCTGCCCAATTTTGCTAATTTAACCGACTCTGTAACTCTGCAAATAAAAAAAGTTAGGCATGTAAGGAGATAGATAATGGCCACCCCGTATAATAAAGTAGGTAATTTCTTATACCGAATATTAAAAGTAGGGAAGTTTTTATTATAATATTTATATTTGTTTTGTAGATGAATGCAAATAATAAAATGTCAGACTTGAAAAAAATACCAACTACTAGTAAAGTAAGCAGTTTTTAATAACGTCCGCCATTTTAAGTTTTATTGTTATTTATAAATATGAACCGTTTCTGTAATCCACGTAATCTTGACTTTCATTTATGTCTGAAACCGAAAAAATCTGCCAATAAACAAACAAGTTATGAAAGGAAATATAGCGATGGAATTTTTACTGGCTCAGTTTTCACTAAATTAAAGATACGCGCCCCTCTACAAGATAATAATTAATAATTGATCAAATTATAGAAATATAGTGAATTTTTTTATTTTGTATCCTTTTTTGTATTCTTTTCGCAAAAGAAGCCATTAAAGAGAAAAATTAAAAAAAAACTTGTTTATGTCGCCATTTTTCAAAATGGTGGCAAATTGTTGGTTATCACAATTTTTGCACTATATCGAGAAAATATTGTTTCTATTGTACTATTTTTAGCACTAAACTATATATTTTTTTTGGACTATTATGTAATATACAAGGTATTTTAAAAACTTTACCATATATACAAAATGGATGTCACGGTAAAAATGTATTTTAAAAGAATACTACTGCAATTTTAGAAACATAATTTGAAGTGGTTACGCGATCCCTATCGGTATGGTAAGTGCGCGTTTAAAGATTTAATTATCCTTTGTTATCTGGTACAGTTTTTCATTTACCACTTATCGTTTTTGATTTTTTGGATATTAAAATTTATATACATGTTTGTAGATTTACTGCAAATCAAAAAATGATGCAATACTTGTGGATGAGCCAATAAAATACACTTGCAGTGCTCAGGCCATGGGATGTAAATAGCTTCACAAACATTCAATGAAAGCAGTAAAAATCGTGTTCAGGTTACGTGGACTTTCATTACTCGTCAAGCCATTTCACCATCGATTCTATCGCTAAGAGTTAACGGGCTTACTTAAGAATTTTGCATTCCTTAAATGGTAAAGAAATCAGCGTTTCTGTAAGCATTGGCACACCAAGATTGGAAATTTGTCCGAACCACCACTCCCAAGCAGCATTTTAACGTTGTGTCAAAGTCGCCCGACGCGGTCTGACGTTGCTGGATGACGTCATAACAACTATTATCCCATCCAATTTTGCACCAATTTGGTGGATAAAATCAGCATCGCTACAACATCGGCATGCGATTGACCAATGACTCGTTTTAACATTGCGCGGAAAACCAATTTTTTACGTATGTTTTTCTTCACAGCAAGAGTTTCTATGTATCTAAAACACCCTATTATGTAGCTTGGAGTTCACTCAACGAAAAAGGTACGTAATAATGAAAAATACATTATTTTTCAACCAATACAGATCTTCATACATAGAATGAAAGTGTTTTCATTGAAATGTAAGTGGTATGAAAATTGCATTGTTTCCATGAAAGGCTGCTTGTTTCAAATATGAATAGGTTTCATTGATTTTATGAGACACAGAATAATTTATGAGTATGATAATGCTGACAGTTATTATGTTCTAGGTTCACATTATTTATGAACTGTTTTCGTCATCTACTTGGATAAGTTCATTGCTGTAATGATACGTTTACGTAGAATAATATCGATGAGTGAATATGTTCGTAGTGATAATATGTTTTGGTTTCATATCAGTTATGAATTGTATTCGTCATCTAATTGGAAGTTTTCATTGCTTTAATGACTGATTTACATAAATTAATTATTTATATTTATGAATATGTATAGTAGCTATGTTTTAGTTTCATACCATTTATGAATTGTTTTCGTCATCTTATTGAAACAGTTTTCATTGCTTTAATGACCAATTTACATAAAATAAATATTTATGTTTATGAACATGTTCATAGTGATTATGTTTTAGTTTCATATTATCCATGCATTCATACATTCATATTATTCATTCATTCATATCATCACAAGTAAAAAAAGGAAATGAAATTTAAATTGTTTTTATTACTATTAGGTACTTCCCAATCCATCGTTAAAATATACATAGCAATCTGTAATTTTTGTTATGTGTTCACCAATAATTATGATGATGAAAGACTAAATTGGTGCATTTTTCGACTTTCGGTTTCTTAAATGATCTTCCGCTTCATCATAAGACTGTACCCTCAAAACAAAAGATTCTCCTCCGTAGTCTGAAACGTGCTATTCTGCCCATTCTCCTGCTTCGAGACTACTCCGCCAGTGTACTAAATACCCATGTAGGGCCCTCGATAATGTAACTTTGCGACTATCTGAAAAGTAGTTGAAATAAACATTTAAAAAGAAAAAACGTTATTTTAATAAGTAATGCCAATGTTACCTTGGGTTATGCTATCATTAAATAACTCGCACAGTTTGGTTTTGATGGGTTCAGAGCTGATGGTATCCTCATTGCGCAGAAAGTTTAAAATCTGCTTATAAACAAGTGACCAAGTATTCAAAATGCTTGGACAGTTCTTGTTAATTTTCGACACTTCGTTTTGAATTAACTCTACGATTTTTTTATCGAATTTTGGAAAAGTATTTCCTTTTCTGACATTTTTCTTCAATTTACGTGCAATTAATTCAATTGGGTTGAAAATACAGAATTATGGCGGTAATCTCAACACTTTGTGGCCATATCTCTCCGCTACATTATCCTCTCATAATTTTTCATTTGCAGGACTTCCAATAGTTGTGCTTTATTATAATTTACGTCATAATAGAGATGATGTTCCATTAAAAAAAATTGTAACTCCAGCTTGGTAGAACTATCGATAGGAATTTTATCCAGTTATCTCGAATGGTATTTTGCATTGTCAAGAACAATAATGTTTTTCGGTTTTCATTTTGGAATTAGTATATTTTCAAACCATTCTCTCAAATATTTCTTCCTCCATGTTCTTGTGTTAATCCACATTACAGTCTTCTATGTTTTTTCCGCACAGTTTCAATGCATTATCAACCCATCCATCAACTGACCAACAGTGTAATATAATCAACCGAGTCCCTTTATTAGGGAGCAATGAGATTGGTTGACATTTCCTAGATCCATCAGTCCATCCTTTTTTTACGGTGTCATGAGTATCATACCAAGTT
The DNA here is from genome assembly GCA_029963845.1 of Rhamnusium bicolor. Lineage (NCBI taxonomy): Eukaryota > Metazoa > Arthropoda > Insecta > Coleoptera > Cerambycidae > Rhamnusium > Rhamnusium bicolor. The sequence goes on from JANEYF010002161.1 coordinate 147,668, forward strand.
TCATCTAGATAATAAATTGGTCTATTTTCTCTTCTAAGTTCTTTTATCTCTTCTAGATATGAATTTTGCCAATCCACTATTCGTCTACTTTCTATAATTACCATGCGTTTATTAATAATTTGATATTTAAATCGAATTTTTCTCAGCTAAGTTCCTAAAGTTTTTTTTGGTATTTTAGATTAATCTATTTCTTTTAATTTTCTGTCTACCACGTCAATAGTTGGGATTTCTTTTTTTGAAACGCGTCATAAACTAAAGTTCTTAAAAGTTTTGCTAACGATGGGTCCAGAGTTTTCGATTGACCGGTGTCGGATCTTTGTGTTCTTGGGAGGGCACCTTCTTTCACCAGTTTGTGTATTGTAGGATGGGGAACGTTAGTCAGAGATGCTGTTTTATCTAGTACATCCAAATCATACAAATTAGGGTCATCAACTCGTCACTTCAAAAGATATTGTAAACATTAAGGCAAATTTGTTTCTCTTGCTCGTTCAAATGTAACCGATTATTTCTTACTGAAAACACTAATGCACTTTGATTTTCTTTATCACTGTAATCACTATCACTTTTATTTTCACAAACACAATAAGATGCAGACGTAGAGGCCTCCCACGGTCGAAACATTTTCACATCAAATACCTTCCTAAGTTATTTTCAAAAACACACCAGCAAATAAAGAGATATAAAATAATTATTACTTATATAACACTATTACACACAACACTGCAATATGATAATCTTCTTAAATTATTTTCAAAAACACACCAGCAAATAAACCGATGAAATAATTATTACTTATATTACACTATTATACAACTCACTGCAACACGATAACCTTCTTAAATTATTTTCAAAAACACCAGCATATTAACTGATATAAAATAATTATTACTCATATTACACTCTCACACAACTCACTTCAACATGATAACCTTCCTCAAATATTTTCAAGAACACGCCAGCAAATAAACAGATATTAAATATTATTTATCTTATAATATTATACTTACAATATATCAGCACTGCTAGAATGATTCGAAAACAAAATTCAGTGCGGCTCCGAAGTATCCCAGTATGTAAACTAAACTCCGCTTCGGTCGCGTGCCAGCAAAAACAACAGTCATCGTTCTCACTTTAATATAAGCGGTGTAAAAGACGGAAGATGTCATGTCATACATTTCCCTCCCACATGTCGCGTCTTGCTCCACACGTCCTGTCACAATATAGGTTTCGCAGACTATACGAACATATTCATTACTTTCACAAATAAATACTATAACGTGTACAACTTCATGTATTTAATGAATTCCTTTATATATGAAGTCCGTTCATCTATGAATGAACTTTTATGTAACACAATTAAGAAAATTGTTCATTGGCAACATGAAACATTGTTTAGTAGAATCTTTAATCATGAGCGTGAAAATATTCATTAATATTAGTAAAAATATCTACGAAATATCAATGAAAGGAATTTTATTGCATTGATGCTAAATCCCATGTTATTTTCTATGTGAACAAAAGTGCTTGATATTATGTACAACATTATTTTCAGTGAACTGTAGATGTCGATATTGAACAGAGTACCACTCTTGATTATGTCTGAGACAACTCGTCATTGATTAATTGATCGATTGATTGATTGAATGATTGATATCTATACTTCAATTGACTATTATAGATAATATTTGTTGAAACACATGTACTAGTACAGTCACTTTAAGCCCCACAAAGAGAACGTATTTCTTGATCAAAGTCAAGTGCTATTTTTCCTGCAGCATTTATTTATTTATTTACAGGATGTTTCAAAACGTGAATGACATATGGTAACTGTTGGTAGGTGATACCACTTAGTACTCAATAACATCATAATATATCGATAACGGGTTAAATTATAAAATCATGACAGTGGTTTAAATTTTTGACTTAATAAGTGCCGTCAAGCAACAGTAAAAGCGACAAACAAATATGACTGCTTTATAAGAGGTTTGATCTAATAAGAATCCTTTTTGGGAGCGTTATATTATTAAATAAATTATGGGGACGAAATGTTGTAAATTTTCTTATCATAAGTGAACATATAAATAGGTTCGTAGGCTGTGATATTTTTTATAGTCATCACATGGATACTTTCTCAGTAATCGATAAAGATTCATTACTTCAAAAATAAATAAAGCAAATGTAACAATCAGACCATATTTACACATCATTCAGATCAAGTACACTCGGTCACTTTATGGCTTAATGTGTAGAATCACACGATGTCTGTGCAAAGTTCAATCGAATGTTTTGGTATATCGTAATAATGCGCCTCTAGATTATATTTATCTCGGTGGTACAGTTGCTCTTAATTAGGCATGACTGAAAAAAAGTTGACCACGTAAAAGCTAGGTAATTAGAAATATCCCCATATACGAAAGATGCTGGATTTTTGTTATACACTTTACTAAAACTGATGTATTTGAAAAAAACTGATGTTGTATACTTTCTTTCCAATATGGCGGCTAACGCTGACCTGTTGTTGATGTGGAGTAATATATAGATATCAATCTCTACAGATTTATGAAGACAAATTTTCTGTTGTGTTAGCAAGAAACATTTTAATAATTAAAGACTGTGCGATTACATGAACCAATTATTTATTATATTCTTTGTACGACTGGTTTCCAGTCCAATAATGAAATCCCGTCCTCCGCTATGAATAGGTGCACCGTAGCGCCGTTCCCAATGTTTAGCCTTGTCAGCATATGACGTCAACAGCTCCAGGGAACTATTCAGAAAATTGCTAACATTCGGCCACCCCGATAAATTGAGTGCCCTCACTCAGTGGTGTATGATACATACACACATACACATATACACACATAGATTCACGCATACACATGGATATATTTGATACTAGACATCCCCAGGATTAAGTTATATGATATAGTTTTAAACTATAATAACAGATATAAATCAAACTATAACAAACTATGCCTGACAACCTACGTCCTAACTTAAACTCTCGGCCCATGCAAGAGGGGTTCTTGATTGAATCTTACAATCTTACGGTCAGGTGATTGGCAGACTGTATACAAACTCAGTCTCACGGTCAGATGTCGCTGATTGACAGACTGCATTTGAGTCAAACGTAGGGTCCTATGGTCGTAACACCTTCCACGCCACACTGGAGAGTCAGCCAGAGTCCCGGAGTCGATTGTTCCTACTTTTCCAAAGTAGTAAAACTGGCCCTATTAACTGCTACTAGCCCTCCTCACAATTAGCGCCAGTGCTATTAACGTTACTCAGTCTTTGTACCTTTTTCTGGCATTATCCCAGAGATAAATCCAATATACATTTTCGATTCTCCCCGATTGGCGAAATGTATCGAGACTTATCTCACAGTCCCACGATCAGCGATTCCTACCACACCACACCTTACCGGTTGGCTACATGTATACTCATTAATGACTTACCACGTGTGGACCCAAGGCTCTTTTAATATCATTTAATAATTACTGATGATACCCATCATCGTCAGAAAGATATTATAAATTGTTTAACATCAACATTACTAATGGATCATCATCATGAACATATTACCTACTGTTCATCATCATCAACATAGTGCCATTGATCATCATTATGTACTATTATCATTGATCTTTATCACATTACTATCAACTATTTTGAACAATTAATCATCAGGTTGTATATTTTATTACTTGAACATTTGCTGTTGGTAACCCAACAGCATTTAAGTAATGAATCATGCCTGTCTCTCAAAAACTCCTAAAAACCCTCAAAATCTCACTTATGTCCAGGGTTAACAATAGCGGTACGTAGGGTTGTTTATTTTGGTTTCCTAAACTTTATGGAGACTCCTGATGACCTTGTGATACATTTCCGTGGCTGACAAGATGTTCTCGATATTTATTTTAAATATTACTGGCTTAGTAATATGATAAGCCTGTGGCCCAGTCACAATATCCCAACCATCACCATCAGTCACAGAAATAGGTTGGCCGTACATTATTATTTCAATTTAATTATCTACTTACTAGGTTTAACATTTAATGTCATGGTAACTTGCTCATGGTTATATATCCACATCTTATTTATTAGAATTTCTTGTTTTACTGCTTTTACTTTATCATAGTGATTAAATTAAGATGCTATTTTGCAAATACTCTTATACATTGTGATCGTCATGTATACATACATTTATAAGTAACATTTTATATTATTTTATATATTTTATATATTTTTGACATGTTAAATCACTTAATGATTAATAATACAATCTATCTATGTATCTATCTATCTATTTAGATATGTATTTATTTATTTATCCCATTTCTGATATTAGCAAAAAATAGATTTTAATAATTAAAGACTTTATTACAATAAATAAGTGCGACTACATGAACCAATTATTTATTATATTCTCAGTACTCCCAGGTTGCCATTTGCCAGACCTCCCACCTTAGCATCTTTTCCAATGTTTAGCCATATCAGCATAAGACATCATCGGTTCCAGGGAACCACCCAGCAAATCGCTAAAAGTTGGATTTTTTTCTTTATTAAGGACGCATTTTCATCAGATGGCCAAAATAAATCTGAAAACTCATCTCAGTATGTGAAATTACATTTTTTTTATTAGTTTGAAATACGAATTTAATTATTTTTATTTAGTGAGTTTTACAAAAGTTACTTTTCATGCTAATAAAAAGTTTACCTACTAAACATGGATCTTATGTAAAATAAAATAATTATTTTTGCTTTTGATTATCATCATCAATAGAAAAATCAGCGTGACCACTGACCGCTGCTATACTTTTTGTTTTGCTATGATTATAATGAAAAATATAAGTAATGAAGCAGCAAGATCAACATTATAATGTAACACATTTTTTTGTCATAAGAGTCAAACATAAGATCAAATAAAATTCATTCCAAGGCAGATTCCAAGGCCTATTTTCAAATTTCAGTTCAATATCCATTGTTTCGAGAAATCCAGAAATTAGATTGGAAATTGGAGTTCATTCATTAACGTTATTGGCACCGCCTTGCAATATCTGTGCCAGCAGATACAGAGAGGTAACTTATTCCGTTATCTTGATGTTCCATAACCATAGGACCTCACTTTATGAGATCACTTTTACCATGAATAAGAAAATTATGAATATCTGGATTTTATTTAAGGTTAGAGTGGAATTGAACGGACTTTAAGTTTGTACAGCATTTCAGTTTGTAGTCATTGTAGTTCTTCTAGATTGTAATCACCATCTCCAGATTATGACTACCAACTTGTTAGGTGGGAGGTACGCCAAGTGTAGTATTTTGGTGCGTTGGTGTTTGTGAAAACTATCTCATAGTTAGTGTTGCATCAAAGTTATCAGCTCTACAGATTTCAAAAGTAAATATTTTTTATTATTAAAATTTTTTATTCCACAAAAATAAATTATGTGAATGATTTTGTGAAAGTTACAAATGCTCACAAATGGCAATTTCAAGTTGAAGCATTATGCCAATAAGAAGTATTATCCTAGTTTTCCAGGAAAATTCCAATAAATCTTTCTTTGAAAATTTGAAAACACTTTGAGATTGTAGATCTTTTTATTAAGAAGTTGTTAACGGACTCTCCCAGCAATGCCATTTATTAAGCAGCATTGTGTCAAAATTGTATATAATATATATGTCAACACTGAGGTGCTGTGTTTATATTTTATTTCTGTTGAAAATGGATAGATTTTATAATAAGTAATACTACTACTGCTTTAGACGTCGAACGTGTTCCTTTAGATCGTCATCCTATACCCAAAAGTTGTCAGGCTTCCTTAGTTACACCTCTTGAAATAGGTGAATTAAATCCACGTAAGAAACTTCTAGGATGGTACTTCCAGTTGCTTAAGAGGAACGAATTCTTAATGCGGTTGAAGACAATCTCAATATAAGTACTCGTAAGCTGTCCGTGGTAACCATTTTGCATCGGATGTTTATTCACAGGATATTCGGATAAAATGGACTACATCAAGTTAGGCCACAAAAGTTCAAGTTTTATATGTTGGTGGAGGAAAAATTCGATTTAATTTATGCATATAGCCGATGCAATATGTGAAACAAGATACCATATTTCACGAAAACTGTCTCTGGAGCGATGAAGTTACATTTACGCAACAAGTATCATAAATTCTCACAATTTTCTCCATCCTTATTCTGTTTAGAGGCGATTTGTAAAAATCTGGGTTGGATTACTAAGTAACAACGTTATTTTTTTGTCGTTGTTTCCTTGACCGTTGAATTGAAAGACGTGGATCAATTGCATGACCGTGATCACCAGATCTCAACCCACTTGACTTTTTTTCTTGGAACATATTAAAGGGTAGATTTATTCCAACCAGTTAACGAACAATAATTTCCCATATTCAAACAGTTGTGGTTTCAATAAATGCAGACATGTTGCAACTTGTTTGTACGTCACTTAGGCAACGCGCAAATGTTTATGTTGAACGTGAAGATGATGCATTTGAACCATTTTTATATTTTTTGTTTTCATTTTTGCAATAAATTAATTTTTTCAGCCCAGTAGTAGTGTTGTTAATTATTTGACCCATATCATGGTAATTTTCGAAGCTGTAGCGAAGAATAGAGGGCTTAATATTAATGAAACCAAAACGAAGTTTATGTCAGTCACAAACAACAGAATGAGATGGGACGATACATCGGATAGAGCATCACGATTGATGACCGTAACTCTGAGTCTGTTGCGGAATTTGTGTACGTGGGTGTTTCAGTTAGTGCAAACAACGATACCACTACAGAATTGTGGTGTATTATGTTAGCTAAATGCTACTTCAGTCTTTCAAAATACATACGTATCCGTAACCTGAAAAGAGGTACAAAAATCAGAATATACAAAACGCCAATGCCCGCTTACCAAGTAGGCATTGGATAGCATAATATGGTTCATTTTTGATATTTGTGTGCAATATCAAGCGAATATTTTTCATTGTAATGAAATTATTTGAAAAAATTCAAAATAATTTTTCCTGACAATTATTAATTTTTTTTAAACAGTAACCCCTATTTTTTCCTTCCATATAGGAATCGTCATAATTTAAGCTTTAAATTGGTGTAGTAAGTATAACGGATTTTATTATAAATGAATTGTGGCAAATTTAAAACTTTTGGTCTCGTTTGAAAGATATTAATCTAAGGCCTTAAAATAATGTGTAAATAAACTAAGTTGCCTTTGGGAATAAATGAGATTCACGTAATATTATTTGAGCTGTCAGTTTTTAAATAACTAATTGACTGTTGCTACACACAAAATGAAAAAATCGACATGTTGTTAATTTATAGCGAATTCCGGAAAAATTCCAGAGTTGCTAAACTACGGACAACGTTTTTCAAATGGAAGATATCCACCGCAAAATTATTTCATAAGACTAGAAGCTCAATTTAGAAAAAATGACCCGGTAAATGATGAAAAAGAAGGGGTAATTATAAACGAGGAGAAGCAAATGTATTAGCCCTTGTTGAAATTGATATGACTGTATCCCTCCGGAAAAGTGATGATGAGTTAAATATTAGCCACGAATCAGCAAGAAAGATTTTACAGAAACACAATTACAAAAACTTTAAAATATCAAATAAATCAACATTTATATGGTAACGATTTTGAAAGAAGAGTGACTATTTTCTGACGAATCAAGATTTGTAAATCTGAGATTATTCAACCGGCAAAATGCTAGATATTGGGCACAACAAAATCAACAACTTTTTAGAGAAGGAAACCAGCAAGACAGATTTGGTTTTAATGTTTGGTTGGGTATGTTTGGTAATGTGTTGCTGTCTCCAATAATTTTTGATTGTCAGCTGACTTTCGAGAGATCTAGAATTTTTTACTAATATTAACATTTGATTTTATATATCAATTGCCAAGAGAGGCCAGAGATAGACTGTTTTTTCAGCAGGATGGGGCTCCACCTCATAATATCCGCATAGTCACCAACTATTTAGATGCGAATTTCGTAAACCAATCGTTTGGTACAAATGGACCGGTCAGGTGGCCACCCAGGTCACCTGACTTAACACCAATGGACTTCCATATTTGGCGTTTTCTGAAAGATAGAGTCTATTGTACAGTCAGCCACTCTGGAAGACCTAGAAGCACGAGTCAGAAGAACTATAAATGAAATAACTCCACAACAGTTGGATAATAATTGTTTGAGGAAATTCGTTAGAAGAATTTATTTATATAGAAATGAGGAGGGGTGTCATTTTGAACATTTAATATAAATTCAAGATATTTTTTTTATAATGCGACCCTGTGTGCTACATTGACAAGATAAAAAACGGGACACATTACATTTTTTATAACTTTCTCCAGGGGAACCTTCTCTCTTTGTATTAGTTTACAGTTATTGCCTAGGCCTAAAATACCTATTTATCTCCTTTCAAAATCATTCTCATAAGCTGTATATTATGTTGATTTAGTTGATATTTAAAGTTTTTGTAATTATGTTTTTTGTGATTTGTTTTTCTGAATAAATTTTCATTCAGTTCCAAAGGCAATTTAGTTTATTTGCAAATTATTTTAATGATTTAGATTAATATCTTTCATATGAGATCAAAAGTTTTAAATTTGCCACAATTGATTTATAATAAAATTCGTTATACTTACACCAATTTAAAGATTAAATTATGACGATTCCTATAGGGAAGAAAAATAGGGGTTACTATTTGAAAAAATTAGTAATTGTTGCCCAAAAAGTCAGGAAAAAATTATTTTGAATTTTTTCAAATAATTTCATTATAATAAAAAATATTCGTTTCATATTCACCCAAAATTTAAAAATTGAAATCCAATGTCTACTTTGAAAATTTTCATTATACAAAGAGTTTCAATTATTAATCTTGAATTTCATAAAAAAATTAAATATAAGTAATATTTGGGGGTAATGTGAAAAATTTAATTTATTATATAAAAAATTTCGTGCAAGTGTTCCATTTAAAAAATCAAAATTGATGACATTTCTGGTGACACCGGAAGTAGTATTGATAATATATATTCGTCAAAGCCCATTTACTTCTCATACGCGAGTTTTAAATTTGAAAATTTTATTCCAATTTTTAAAAGATGGCGGGATGATACATTTTCTCGTTGACACCAGGTACGTGTATCCAAAAGAATGTATGAAAACCGAATTATTTGGAGGATATGGATCACTGACTTTTTTTCAAAAGTTTTGACTAAAAACCTACTGATTTGAAAGTTTTAATAGATATTGTATCCAAATAGTAATTAATTACGTTTTATATCAAGCTCAAGTAAGAATTCAAAAACTTTACTTATCAAGTCAATGAAACAACTAAACAGGTTAGATACGATATGACGCAATTTGATGGTAATCAAAACTCCCTAGAATATTTTTAAAAAATGCGACTTGTCAAACACACCTCAGTACTTAAAGAAGCTACTGCCGTGCAATACAATACATTCAGAGTTGTGACCCGTAAAATGTAACTCTTTAGCCGGTTCGTTTCTTAATTAGACACTACAAAAGTTTTTAAGTCATTACCGGCCAGGTTTGAGAGAAAATACTATAGAAATATATAGTCGTAATCTGTGAAGAAGATATTTAAAGCGTATCGTAGGTACAATTTCGAACTTTATACAGGGTTTCGTGATTTCGTTTGCCATATTTCAGGGCGGTGATTGTACATGGGAAAATATGAAGAAAACTTCCCATAAACATGTGTCCGAAAATTCTCTGGAATTAGAGCCCTTTGAAGATGCTATCCAAGAACTGGTTTTTATTTAATATCTCGGGAACCCTTCAAGCTGCTGAAACACACTTTAGCACACAGCCCATTATTAATAAGGATCACCATTTAATGGTGTTAACCAAGATGAACCTCAACAGGGGCGTCGGAAGTAGTGTAGGTGCATCTACTTTACACCCTTATTTTTTTTGTCTTTATTTTTTCTTGACTTTTATCATCGGAGCATAATTTTCCAATCATCTTTACACAAAAATGGTCCTCTTCTCTCAAGGTCGTACAACCAACCGTTTTCAGGAAAAACCGCTTTAAAAATTGTATTCCAGGATTCATCAAGTATATGGTATTTGAACAAAATAGCGAAGTAGACTTGTGTCAGAAACGTCAATGTGTCTGATCTTCAGAAACGTGAAAGTATTTGTCTTCTCAGAGAATTATCATTATTATTTGAAACTTAATTTGTCAGCAGATACTTAAAATGTGTCCCATCCATCTCAATACAGTTGTTTATAGATTTCTCATCGATTCCCTGACTTTTACAAAAATGCCTTGTCTGTTTCTTATTTCCCCACACTCATTAATTACACTTTCTGCAACATTGACTACTGATTGCGCATAAAATATTGCTTTTAAATATTCCCACAAAAGTAATCTAAGGGGTTAAGATCTGGTGAACGAGGGACCAGCAACGGATCCACCCCGTCGTATCCACCTATTATGAGAGACCTGATTCAAATGTTGCCTAACGAGAATACTAAAGTATGGTGGTGCACCATCATGCATAAAAACATCTCTTTCACACCACCTAATAAACCTACTAAGACATCTTGCAGAAATATTGGATCATGTAGACCATCCAAACGTGAGAAAAAACGTATGAGCCTATCAATCGGTCCCCAAGAATCCCCGCCCACACAATAATTGAGAATCTGTTTTCAAAACATGCATGAGAGTTTTCGTATACTCACACGTGGTTATTGTGGAATTTTACTATGCCTTCGCGGTTAAACAGGAAGGATTTTCCGACACATGTTTGTAGTAAGTTTTCTTCCCATGTACAATCACCCCTTGATATATGTCAAGGAAATTTCTTGATACTCTGGATACAGGCAAGCCTGAAATGAAGGCGCTAACCAAAATAAAACACAGCAGATTAAGATGGGCTGGTCATGTCATTAGGAAAAATGAAAAACAACTCAGCAAAGAAGGTCTTAGAGCAGAGCCCATATTTACAAGAGACCGCGGGGAACTCAAATTACGTTGGGAGGATAGCGTGTCGGAGTTTGGTGCACCTACCAAACTGAATGACACAGGCCAGAAACGGAAATGATGGCGGAAGAAGTTGGAGAAAGTTGAGGCCCCTCTAGGACTGTATGGGCTATTGTATATTGATGATATATATCTTAGTAATAGACATTATTGGACATTTTGTCACAATTTCAATTTATTTTTACGTGTTGAATCGATCCTCAGTACTTTTGAGACACCTTGTATTGTACAAAACAGAATTTATTTCAGAATACAAATTTCCATTAAAACAAAATTAATTGTACATGACAAAAAATTCCAATATTTAAGAAATATACTGTGGTGACACAAGCAGAGACTTGTCGAACACACTCTTGTTTTTGGTCCGATTTAATGAAATGATATAGATTGTTTTGTCTGCAAAAAATTTCTTAGAAATAGGCATAACGTAGTATATTTATCTATTTAATTGATTTATTAAGAACTGATTTCCTGCGATGTCATTCGATACAAGATTAAAAGCCTTTTATTTTTTACCTGTATTATCTACAAGATAGTCGCTGGTGGTTACTATATAAAACTTGATTTAATTTGGTATTGATCAGTTAGTTACTTTCGAACAGACTCAATGAAAATGAATTTGATTTTAGTTCTTTCAGCTTTCGTCTCCATTGCTCTCGTAGGGGTAAGTTGTTAGTTTTGAAAAAAAAAAAAGAAATACTAGGAGGAATGTTTTTTTTTTTTAATTTAATTGTACATTAAACAATTGTAGTACCGATATAGTTTGTTATACGTTCTAAATATAATTGAACAGAAATAAATGAAGTTATAACTTCTACAACAACTGTTATTATTTTTTTTGGTAATATACAATTTTGAGAATAAATGATAAATGACCATCAAGGTTGAGATTTCACAGAGTGAGTGGAAGTAGGCATTTATGTAAGGTTTTTTATAAATATTTAAAAAGCCAAACATGGACTTAAAATTGTTTTAGACTTTTCTATGGCACTAAAGACTATAATAATATATGTACATTTTTACATGTCAATTTTTGTTGTAATTAAAATTTGTGACCTGAGATTCTGACAATGAAAACACTTATTTTCACTGTTAGATCACTAAAATTGCAATCAGAGCAAATATTAACAAACAAAATTATATACAGGATGTTTTTTTTTAATTACCGACAAATGACAACTAGAAATTGTATGAATCAAAATAAGAAAAAAAATGTTATACTTAAATGCTTTTCCGAAAATGTTTCCTAACCGAGGTACAGGTTGTTAAAAAAAATGTTGTAGTTTTTTTAAGAATTTTTCAAAAACTAGTAAAAATTGTTAAATTGTCTAACTAAATACAATTAAGTAGGTCAGTTTAAGTCAACTGTCTCAATCCAGTGGCGCAGAATCTTCTAAGTTAGGTTTAATTTACTCAGAAAGGCACAAGATTGCATCCAACAACAATATGTATATAATGAATAATTTCTTTCCCGCTATCTTTAGTATTTTTTTATTACGTAATATTTATCTGCGTTATTTTTTCAAAATAAAAAATCAGATTTTGTTTTTTTTTTTAATTGTATGGTCGTTTACGTTGTTAACACAAATTATCTCGAAAACGAAGTGCACAAAGTATGATTTTATTTGCAGATTTAAAAAGTGATTCTAGAAAAAAAAGTGATTAACTTAAAAGATTTTACGCCACTGAATTGAGCCAGATGACTCAAACTAGTCTGATTAATTGTATTTAGTTAGACATTTGAGTGTACCAAATCTCAATTTAATCTTTTTTAGTTTTTGAAAAATATTGAAAATTTATTCTCGGTTAGGAAGTATTTTTTGGAAAAAAATTTATAAAAATTTTTGTCTTATTTTGGATCATAGAATCTGCTGTCGTTTGTCGTATATTTTAAAAAACACCCTTTATACTATAAATAAATAAACGCACTACATAAATTAGACAACCCCCAAATCCAAGATCAGACCTGCACGGGCGAGGGTACGCAGTTGAAAAAACTCTGACACACAGACATTAAAATCAGCTACGCATTAGCCTACTGCGCTAGTTTGTATTAATTTAGTCGTTAGAATAGTGGAAAAGTCGTTTTGTTTTTTTAAACGTTTGTAATAAAACAAGAATTTCTCACAATTCTACGAAATCCCAGCCTTAAAAACTTTAATAAATATCAGTAAAACACATTAGATTTAATCAATACGTAAAGCAAACTTTTGATAGAATTTTATTTGCCTCAGTTGAGACATAATATACTACAATAACATAAATTATTGTTATCAAATTATAATGTGAATTTTCTTTCCTCTATTGAAATTACGAACCACATTTTTTTCCAGAAAAAAAAAAAAATCGTTAACCAGTGTATTTACTAAAGAATACCGCAACTTTACACGATTTTGATATGTAAATAAAAATAATAATAACATATTTTTTTCAAGTTTTGGAAACTGATATTTGCTTTCTTTATAAAAACTTTCAAGTGTATAATGTGTAGAACACGGTACATCTAGTTTGCTGAACAATTGTTTTTTATATTACAAAATATTTCTTTTTGTTATTATTTTAAGCTAGATATAAGTAGATAACCACGTAGTATTTATACTGAAAAATTTGGATGACTCTCCTAGTGTTTATAATCACTGTAAGTAATAGTGTTCTGAATTTTATTGGCTCATGTATCTAGTGTCACTGAAATATGGCTCCCAACTTTTTTTTCTGTTTAATTTTTAACTTGTAGAAATAATACACATAATCAATACACAAACTATACTCAGTCAGTTAGTAGACAGTAATTTGGCGAACCAGCGATTAGAATCTACAACAAATTTTTTTAGGCACGGCAAAACCATTAGAATATTTTGAGTCATTCCTAGTTCTCTCTTTCCATATGTTGAAATCAATTCCATAATATATTCTTCTGTATTACCACTTGTTTTTCGAACATAAATTTAAAAACTTTATGTTTTTTTAAGGCGAATGTTCCCAAAGTATTGAGATCAGAAGATCATGACGCAGTATTATCGGACAGGTTAAAAAATGTATATAATGACAATGGAACACAATGGAACATAACTACTGGTCCTCCTCAATGGAACATAACTACTGGTCCTCCTCAATGGAACATCACGACTACTAACTGGAACATTACTACTCCTAATTCAAACGTTACAACTCCAAACTGGAACGGTACAACTCCAGTCTGGAACGGTACAACTCCAGTCTGGAATGTCACTACTCCTAACTGGAACGTTACTACTCCGAGTTCAAATAATACAACTCCAATCTGGAACATTACTACTCCAAGCTGGAACAATACAACTCCAATCTGGAACTTCACTACTCCAAGCTCGAATATTAGTACTACTTTGCCTCCTTGGAACTTTACCACACCTAGTTCGAACAACCCAAAGTAACAACCCAAATTGGAACGTAACAACTCCAAACTGGAACGTTACAACACCAAACTGGAACTCTACCACTCCAAGTTGGAATATCACAACTCCAAACTGGAACTTTACCACTCCTAATTCAAACAACTCCACTCCAGTCTGGAACATTACAACTCCAAGTTGGAACAATACAACTCCAAGTTGGAACAATACAACTCCGAGCTGGAACTTCACTACTCCAAGCTGGAATATTAGTACTACCTCGCCTCCTTGGAACTTTACCACTCCTAGTTGGAACGTAACAACTCCAAATTGGAACGTAACAACTCCAAACTGGAACATTACAACTCCAAACTGGAACGTTACAACTCCTAGTTCAAACATTACTACTCCAAGTTGGAACAATACAACTCCGAACTGGAACTTCACTACTCCAAGCTGGAATATTAGTACTACTTCGCCTCCGTGGAACTTTACCACTCCTAATTCGAACGCAACAATTCCAAATTGGAATGCAACAACTCCAAATTGGAATGCAACAACTCCAAATTTGAACGTAACAACTCCAAACTGGAACTTTACTACTCCAAGTTGGAATACTACATCTCCTAACTGGAACTTTACCACTCCAAGTTCAAACATTACTGTTCCAGTCTGGAACATTACAACTCCAAGCTGGAACAATACAACGCCAAGCTGGAATAATACAACTCCAAGTTGGAACTTTACCACACCCAGTTCAAACGTTACTACTCCCACCTGGAATATTACAACACCAAGCTGGAACAATACAACTCCAAGCTGGAATAATACAACTCCCAATTGGAACGTTACAACCCCAAGCTGGAATACTACAACTCCTAACTGGAATTTTACTACTCCAGTCTGGAACGTTACAACTCCAACCTGGAACACTACAACTCCAAATTGGAACTTTACAACTCCAAGCTGGAACGTAAGTACTACTTCAGCTCCAATAAGACCATCAACTCCTGGATACCATAATGGTACTAATATAAATTTTAATATCGACATTAACATAATATTTGTACAAAACAACGGCAATGTAACTCTTAACATAAATTAATTGATTTGACTAGACTTTAAACAATCTATTATATACGTATATGCATTTAATTTAATGTAGTCTAGTCAGAAATAGAGAAATCAGTGTATTATTTTATTTTTTTATATGTTTTTTTTTTTGTAAATAAAAAACTTTCTTCCATGTATGCGAGTAATGTTCAAACTGTAACTTTTTTTTTAAACTCTTGAACTCTCCCATAGTATCTTTCTGCTGTTTATTATTCATTTCAATGAAATCTTTTCTATTAGTTGTGTACCAGTCATGTTTGTTTCAACATTATTTATATTTCACTTTTTATACCTTCCGGTTGCAGTAGTCACCATGTCAATACCGACAATGATAGATAAGATAAAACTGATAATAAGCCCGGTTGTATAGTGTCAGCTAGTTGTTGTGGGAAAGTTGCTGCTAAAACATAAAAGTTCATTAGTAAGTATTATGTCTGTAATTTAACTAAAATCTTGGATATGACTTCGATTTTTTTTTGTTTAACACTTAACACTTACATCCAAATTACTCATACTTATCAGATTCAGATAACACTTCAAGTAAGTATATGTATTATGTATACCGGTCTAGCAAATGGTTATTCCATCATTATATCAATAACAAATATTTGACAGCAAGGCAGTGATTTCTGGAAGTGATATTACTCACACTGAAAAATTATAGTGTAAAAAAATAAGGTTGTTACGGAAATATGGAAACAGTCTTTTAAAATTGATAACAGAAAAATAGTATCAATATATATATATATTTTTCAGTAGATCCTGCATAGAAGCCCAGACGATTGCTGGACGTAAATATGCAGGGTCGTACTAAAGTATTTCCCTATATGCTATGCCAAGATTGAAGCAATTTGAACATTTATTTCATTAATTTCACAAAATTAAATTTATTAAAAATTTTTTTTTAAATCGGTAGTTGAAATTTTACGACAAAATTAACATAGAAATGACGTATTTTCTTACAAAATTGTATCAGGTGTATAAATAATTAAAAATATTATTATAATTACAATGGACCAATAATAACTGTTGGGGATATCAATTTTGATTTAAGAAGATCAGGTGACATTTATACAAAAAATGTAGTGATATTATCTATCAAAACGGCCTCCAACAAATTGTACAAAAATCCAACTAGAATAACAGATTATAATTCAACTATAATAGAATACGTCATTACAAACAACAAAAATGTTACATGCGAAATTAATGTAACACCGAAAATCAGCGGTCACTTAATACTGTCCATTATTAGCATACCAAATTTGAGGTAAGGAGAATCATAAATTCTAATTTGTTTACTTTTTTACCTCAAATTTGGTATGCTAATGGATAGTATTAAGTGACCACTGATTTTCGGTGTTACATTAATTTTACATGTAATATTTTTGTATTTATTATGAAATAATTAATTTAATGAAAAGAAAGAGATAGAACATATGAAGAAGCAACTTTTACACGGGATAATAATATATGGAGAGAATACAAAGACAATGTAACAGCTACCATAAGAAATTTAAAAAAAAACTTTAATAAAGTAATAGATGTAAATAAAAATAATAGCAAACTAATGTGCAAGAACTTAAAAACCCTATTACCCAATACTAAAAAAAGTTCTAGAAAAAAATATAATATTTGAGAATGTAGAAAGTTCAAATGAGCAAATAAATTTAATAAATATTTCTTGGAAAGTATCGATAATATAATCAGTGAAATAATATTTTCAAAAGACTTTGATTCAGTAACAGCAAATATGGACAGTCATGAGTTATTATTTAATGCATTTAAAGTCATCAATCTGCATGAATTAAAAACAATTGTGTACACATTAAAAGATACTGCTGGAACAGAAGATGGCCCACACAAAAATAGTTAAGGAGCCGTTTATGTTTACCGAAAATCGTTTTCTGGATATTGTAAATTCATCATGGAATTTTTCCCAGTGACTAGAAAACATCATGTATTGTACCTGTGCCCAAAGTATGTAATACTCGTCTCTGTGAAGAATTTAGGCCAATAAATACCATGCCAGTATATGAAAACCTCTTGGAAATTGTAGTAAAAATCCAACTCTTAGAATATTGTGATCAAAATAATGTGATAGTCTCAAATCAGTCAGGATCAGTCAGGATTTCGTAAACAACATTCTTGTGAATCGGTAATACTAAATATAAGTGATAAGTGAGTTAAGGCAATTGATGACAATAATATTATATTCGCAGTTTTGTTGGATTTTCGAGAAACTGTTAATAAAGAATTACCGGTAAGAAAACTTGAGAAAATTGTTATTCGTAATACAACACTAGAGTGGTTTAAATCTTATT
Organism: Rhamnusium bicolor; assembly: GCA_029963845.1. Taxonomy (NCBI): domain Eukaryota; kingdom Metazoa; phylum Arthropoda; class Insecta; order Coleoptera; family Cerambycidae; genus Rhamnusium; species Rhamnusium bicolor. The sequence goes on from JANEYF010002161.1 coordinate 165,510, forward strand.
TATCTAATCGCTATCAAAAAGTAAAATATACACATATTGTATCCGATCAACTAGAAAATTTAAATGGTGTGCTACAGGGAATGGTCTTGGGACCTATTTTGTTTCAATTATATGTATATGATATTGTAAAATATATGAAAAAGTATATAAGTATAAGTATGTTTGCTGATGATATATATATTACATCCATAAATCATTATTACACAACCAATTATACATGTTTTTCAATTCATCATTCATTAATATATATATATATATATATATTATATATATATATATATATATATATATATATATATATATATATATATATATATATATATATATATATATATATATATATATATATATATATATATATATATATATATATATATATATATATATATATATATATTATATATATATATATATATATATATATATATAATAGGTACAAATCCTGAGGAAATGCTAAGTATAATGAATGATGAATTGAAAATCATCTACAATTGGTTGTGTAATAATGATTTATATGTAAATATTAAGAAATCTAAAATATGTTCAGGAAATAACTGTGAATTAAACAGCAATTATAATTCATTAAATATATCGATAAATAATAACACACTGAAAAAAGTTACTGAAATGAAATATTTGGGAGTCATTAGATCAAAATTAGAATTTTAAGTCATGCAAATTTCATTATGAATAAAATGTCAAAGAAATGTCACTTTTTATATAGAATAGGATCATCTCGAAGTATGACGATTAATTTTATACAAAGCATCGATTGCGCCTCATTTAGAATTTTATTCAACAGTTTTATTCAATATAAGTCAAAATCAAATACAAAAAAGTACAAAACCGAGTCATGAGAATTATATTAGGATATAACAAATATACATCAATAAAATTAATGTTAGAAGTTTTAAACTTTATGCATGTACATCAAAGAGTCATATTTAAAACTTTAATTTTAATTTGTAAAATGAAAAAAACAAAATATGTATAATACGATAGATTAAACTATAATCATGATATTCACAATTATCCAACTAGGAATATTATAGATTTTTTCAGTGAAACATTTAATAGGAGCAAAACTAATAAACTCTTCTCAAAGGTTTAAAAATATTTAATGATATGCCAACATATCTAAAATTTGTAGTAACTTCACAACGTTCAAGAGACTCTTTGTGAATATGTAAAAATTGTTTTTAAGACTTACATGTAAATGTTCCAATTTCTGTTTAAAATAATTAATTATGTTGTTATGTGTCAATTGTTTATAAATGGCTTGAACTAAATAAACATACATTATAACTAGGAAATGTTTGGTTTGAGGAATAATTTATTATGTGGCTTCGTGGTCAAGTGACAAGTACACTTGCCTGTCACCCTCGAGTCCTGGGTCCAATCCCTCCTATCGATGAGCTAGGATTTTCTCCAAACCAGAAATTAATCTTAACATACTCGGACATTGGGTGTGTATCCATTATTTCTAAATGTGTAGCTCCCTCCTACACATGGTACTTCGAAGTACTTTCAGGGATACAGGGGATTGTAACCTGTAGTGTTAATGAATGGATAACAGTAATTATTAGACACAAATCAAGAGAAATAGAGAATGAACGTATACTATATGATACTTTTGTTAGTCAAAATATTTAGCACTGTTGCTTCGTAATGACACTAATGATAAATGAAAACCTACCAGTTCAGCACTGTCTCCCTATTTCACAAAAGGTCAAGCAACATCAAAGAGTGCCGCGTTATGGGTGTACCTGTGTTTACCGTTTAGACATTTTTTGTGAAATTTTCTTAAAATAATTTATCTTTCGGGTTTTCTCCAATATATTGTTGTGAAATATAGATAGCATTGTTTGATTGTTTATAAAAGTTTATGTGTTAAATTACAATAATATGGTTTATCACATTTTATAAAGCAGTTGTGAGTCACTTTTTTGGTATATGTGAAATAATATTTGATAAAACTCTAAAACATTATTATTAAATATGCGAGGGTGGGGAAATAGTGGGTCCGACTTCGATATGTCGAGTTCTATAATAGCTAGAAACTTGATTTAATATATATATATATATATATATATATATATATATATATATATATATATATATATATATATATATATATATATATATATATATATATATATATATATATATATATATATATATATATATATATATATAGCGAAATGACATTAGTTCAATAAACCCTCTGAGGGCCTATCACCTACGCGGAGTATACCCGGAAAATAAATATAACATACACCCGCAAAATATATATATATATATATATATATATATATGTATATATATATATATATATATATATATATATATATATATATATATATATATATATATATATATATATATATATATATATATATATATTAATAAATATGATATTAAAGTAAACAACTACTCAGCGGGCAAATACCCCGACCTACGAATTACACCTTCAAATCATGATAGATCGATAACCAATATCATTTATCAATTCATAACCATATATATATATATATATATATATATATATATATATATATATATATATATATATATATATATATATATATATATATATATATATATATATATATATATATATATATATATATATATATATATATGTATATATATGTATGTATATATGTGTATATATTATATATATATGTATATATATATGTATATGTATATATATATATATATATATATGTATATATATATATATATATATATATATATATATGTATATATATATATATGTATATATATGTATATATATATATATATATATATATATATATATATATATATGTATATATATATATATATGTATATATATATATATATATATATATATATATATATATATATATGTATGTATATATATATATGTATATATATATATGTATGTATATATATATATATATATATATATGTATATATATATATATATATATATATATATATATATATATATATATATATATATATATGTATATATATATATATATATATATATATATATATATATATATATATATATATATATATATATATATATATATATATATATATATATATATATATATATATATATATATATATATATATATATATATATATATATATATATATATATATATATATATGTATATATATATATATATATATATGTATGTCTCTATCCACGTCCATTATTAAAATATTCATCACATATACTGTCTACAAACGGTATCGATGCAAGAGCCTCTTCACATTGAAACCTGCATCAGCAATTGGGCCACGCTCATCAACCAGGAGGGTATACTGATTCCTGCATCGATGCAAGCCGCTTTCGATTCAGATACGCTGATGCCGGTCTACATACACTACAACTTGCATCACTTGCTGCAATCGACAATGCAATTTTCTCTAATATATTCTTCTTACATATTTAGATAAAAAGCATCGACCAAAACTGTTTTCGCTCTTTTTTTTTTCAAAGACCATGGAAGGACATGTGCCACCACTGGTTGGGTGGCACAAAAACATTGACAGACGACTTTTCAAATATAAAATATCGGTCATAATCTTCAAAAACAAGAAAAATCACTGAATGCAAGATTTATTATTAATAAAAATGTATGTTTGCTCGTATACATTTAAGAGGCCATAACTCCACAGGGGTGCACCTTTGGACTAATGTGTGTTTGGTTCCATCACGTCCTTTCTTACTTTTAAATTCACTGGTACCATGATACAAATACACTGGTATGCTAATGCCGCTACTGAATTTATTTACTTCTGCACATGACGTCAACGACGGGACACAAAGTGGTGCGAAATTTAACCACTTGTCCCCGGTAAATATTTTAGACCAATTTGCGGATTTTGGTAATTGAGCGCTCAATTGTTCTGGTTGTGGTAATTGCATAATGTTGATAGAAAACGATATAAATTTTTCCTGGTCTCGTAAAATGGGGTCGATACAGTTTATAAAAATCAGTGTTGAATTTAGAAAGCTCGCTTACACACACGCACGCACGCACGCACGCACGCACACGCACACAACAAATAATGCAAAATACTTATTTTATCAATAACATTAAATGATCATATTTTCAGAAAGATTAAAAATTGCGCATACATATTTATTCGTTTTTTTGGTTATCTCGATATTGACCCTCCGCTTGGGGTCAATGGAAACAGCAATTTATTTATCACTATAAATTTTATTGGCCAAAGTAACGGCAAATAGAGAAATTTAAAATTAAAAAATATATAAATTCCCGGAGGAAAAGAGTAGAAACAAAAAAAACGTGTAATGCAACTCTTTTCATATATTAAAATACACAAATGAAATTAAAAACATTTTCATTAACAGTTAGTTAAGAGGGCATATTTTTCAAATACTTTTACATCATTCACAGATCCGTAATATCCATAATATCCATTTTGCAGCAATATTTCTTTGAAAACAGTTTACTCACTTTGATTTTTGATGTGGCGATTTGTAAGTCTGTATAGGAAGGACCGATAATTTACTTTGAGCCACCCTCTAGGAGATTCCATTTTATATGTCCCTTATTGCATTCTGCACCACCTCCGGGTCATGTTTGGCGTAAGTTTTCGTACCAGCATTGTCTCTATTAACCCTAAAAAAGCTCTGAAAATTACTTTTTTTTTGTAAAATTATTTATGAATCTATAAAAATTTTGCACATTTTTTTAATATCAGAGTCAAGAGAAACTATTTTAAGCTTTATTGTATATGTTGGTTGTTTGAATAAAACAGAATGCAAATTAAAGTTTTCCGACTTATCTGTTTGTTGGTAAAAAAAAACACCACTCTTTTCAACGGCTTGAGCAAAACTAAATCGTTTCCAGTAATAAAATAAATGCTTGGTATGTCAGAGACCTAAGAATAGATACTTTTTATCTAAGAAAAATAATGTGTTTATTGTCATTGCCATTATTACCACCCTTTTTGACTATTTCCTCAATTCTGTCTCTAGTCTCTATTGACCTCATTTTACGGTAATAAAGTTTTATTGTTTCATTCAGATTATCTGAAAATATGTCTCATTTTTATTCATTTACCACTAACAGGCTTATCCACTGGGCAACCTCCAAATAACTGTATTTTTTTCAACTTCCAACTTACTACCGCAAAGTATAACTAATATAAATAATTATAAATGTAATATAAAAACTGTTGTTAAATAATTTTGATATTTGTACAATACATTTAAAATAAAAATTTAAATTACCTATATTATTTAAATTTATTATTAATTTAAGTGTAGAACGAGTGATTGCGAAAATTCGGTCGTTACGTTACTGACGTCATGTGTGGGATCGAAGGCCACGCCTCCATGCGCATTGGCATATCAGTGTATTTTATCATGACTGGTACCACCATTTGTGCTACTTCATTTAAAACACCCTGTATATACGAAATTTCTAGCTTGCAAGAGTTTTTTTGAATGCGAAATTTTGGGCTGCCATATTATAGACTGAAACTTATAACTTAATTATTTGTGGTTTCTTCTAAATTCATTAGAAATAAGATATGGAATGACTGTTCCGTATTAACGGTTTATATGTGACGCCATCTATAAATAAGCCCTAGTTCAATAAAGGCAAATTCATAAGTATATTTTCATATCATTAAATTGTCTGAATTACTGTAACAATTGTTGCACAATAATTTTGTCGTACAAGTTGGTCTGCTTTCAAGGAAATTAAAGTTAAATGTAGAATTGAATTTTTTTTGATATACCAAAATATTTTGTGTGTTTCTAGTTTTGGCTTAGACGTGTATAAATAACGTTGAAAAGTTTATTAAGTGCTTAAAATAAACTAGAATGTCACACGGTTGAAATCAAAACACCACCGGTTCCAGACGAATGTATCTTTGAATAGCTTCTCTATTAGCATTATTGCATGCTTTTAAATCGTATCCTGAAATGGATTTATTATTTGTTAAAAGAACAATAAGGAGCGATGTAGTCTTTTTTTATTTATCGATCATCACCTTTTCTTGTGGAAATGTCATAAATGATACGGATCGTTAAAATCACCGCCGAAAGGTCGAATTCATGGGGGTTGGTTTTGTTATATCCTGCTCCTGCTGCCTTACCTCGCAGGATATTCAGTTAGTTGCCAGTTGAGGAACAGTCAGGTGTGCTTTATCCTTGGTCTGACAGGGTCCGACAATCTGGCTAGCCGTTAAAAAGGTCTTGTGTTTTTTAAACTGCGCTTTCTGTGTAGATTTAGTGTTTAAAAAAATTTCGTAAGAAGTTTTATCATTTAGCTAAACTTCAAAATATATGTAAGAAACAAGTGTTTATTTTATTATTTATTCAACTGGCTTTTTTTAAATTTTTTGTTTAATTTTTTTTTTTCATTTTATTTTAATCGATCTATATTTATGTTGCTCATCGTAACTTATTGTTTAAGTGGTTTCACAAAATTTAAAAAAAAATGTTTTAAAATTTAAAAATTGGCAAGACTTCTTTCTATTTAACTGAACTAATTTGGTGTAACTCTAAATTCAGCGGCGGTTGGTGAAATTTGAGTTACGCTTTTAACTTACTATTGGAGGCAATGGAGCGTGGAACTCAAGCGATACTTTATGGCATAACCACAGTGCCACAGTGCATAACTACAAGACTAAGTGAAAGAGTTATGTAAAAAAGTATGATTGAAATTTACGAAAAGAAAATTGCAAAAGTGATCGCCCGTTCAAGTTATTTCTTAGACAGTTAATATTTATAAACTATTGTTTGCATAATCAGGAGGATCATTTGTCGACAAATTTTCATTTTTATAAAGTTGTCACCCATTGACATTGTATTTTAGATTAATTTTTGAATGTGCAAATTTTAAAAAGCTGTAACTTTATAAAGAATCAATATTTTTTAATGAAATTTGAAATCTGTCGGCAAATGTTCTTCCTGATTATGTAAAAACATATTTTACAAATTGTCTAAGAAATAACTTTGGAGGGCGATCATTTTGAAACTTTTTTTCGCAAAGTTCAATCGCAATTTTTTTCTGTAAAATACTTTTATTTAGTCTTAATAGTTACCTATGCTATTAAGTATTGTTTCGGTGCCATGCTAAGATATAGCGCTATAAGCATAACTTAATTTTAACCGGCCGCTCCACTGTCTAAACTTATGTCCATAAATCACTGATTGATTGATATAAAGTTTATTTTAATTTTATTCGCAATCATTTATGGTAAAAAAATTATTTGAGTATTAATGCCTTAGGACTGTATTTAACTTAAAATTACACTTAAAATTACACTTAATAAAAAATCCGTTACTAGATTATGGTACAGGGAGTTTCCTTTAACTGAAACCTCCCTTAAAAATCATATTACCAAGAGAATTGAAGCTATTTATAATAAAATATAGTTTCTATTTTTCATATATACTCATAATTAAGTACCTTCCTTAAGGTGGTGATAGAACTAGAAAAAAAATAGGGTGAGTTTTGTATATAAACACTTGCCTCAAATTAGTTCATAAGGGAGCATAAGTTGCAAAAACTAAATTTGGACCATTTATTAATTTCATAATGTTACATATTTTGTCAATTGTTAAATATTGCCTACCAAAACTTCAGCTATTGAAATATTCAATCACAAAATATTTACTAATAAAATAAGCAAATTACGTCTGTGTATATATTTCTCAGCAAATTTATAAATAAAATATCTTAAATAAAGGGGTAAATATATAAAATTTTAAGAGATTATCTGAATCGGTTCCTCAGATATTTCGAAAAACCTTGTTCACTCCTTTAGATGAGAAGGATGGTATAAAATATAAAAAACTGTGTAGGTATTTATTATTGCTTATCATATTTAGGTTTGAAACGATGCTTATGTAATACCCTATAATTATTTTATTATTTGTCTAGAAATCTACATATTAACGTGTTTTAAATAGTTTTAGAACTTTGTTATTGTTCTAATGACTGTAATAATAATAATTATAATCCGACTTTTTACTATACACGGTGATTTAAATTCGAAGGCAACCATGGGGATCTCGCTTATTATAAATAATAGACAGTAGGTTTAAATTCAGCAAAGTTGCGCATTCTTAAGCCCAACAATATGCCACGTTGAGAAATCAAAACAATCCTTTTCCGTTTTTGATATTTTTGAAAAAGAACTGAGAGTTGACATTTTAGTTTTTATTCTTTTATGGACTTATTTTTAAAGTAATAATAAAAACTAAAAACACTTTCTTACAGCAACTTTTTCTGCTCTACGTGATGACGGTTACGAATTTTTAACACGACGTTTCGTCTCCTTTAAACCATCATCAAATTCTTTATTTCTTATGGACGCCATATTTAATTTCTGCATCATCGAATAGGATTTTTTTTGTGATTTCAAAAATGTATAATAATATGGCTACTTTATGGTTATAAGTAAAACAAAAATTTTAAATAAACAGTTTTTCTTTTACTAAGACGCAATAATTAATCAATTATTAAATAAATTTTTTTAAACTGTCTAATAACACAGAACAAAGAACAATAACAAAACTACTTTGCAAATAAACAATGCTACAACAAATGCTCAAATAGGAACCCATTTTGTTGAATACATAGCTCACTTCTTTTTGTAATGCTATTGGCTCCTTGAATAATGCGACGAGGAATGCTTTGACAGGTTGCTACAAGAATGTTTCGTAGTTTGTCTACATTTCCATATTGTTGCTTGTAAACAACATTTTTAATTGTCCCCCAAAGAAAATAGTCTAATGGACTTAAATCCGGTGACCGGGCCTGCCATTCAACTATACCACGATTTCCTATCCATTTATTTGGAAAAAGTTCGTTCAAACATTATCTCACTAACACGCCGTTATGTGGTGGTGCACCGTCCTGTTGTCACCATAAGTCATGTAACTGATTTAGTGGAACATCGAGAAGATAATCCAGAAGCTCTCTTAAAAACTGGAGGTAACTGTTTGAGTTCCCTCATAAATGTACGGTTCTAGTAGTCTATCATTCCATAAACCTATCCATACATTAAATCCAAACCTTTGTTGGATTCTAATTTCCCTACTTTGTCTAGGGTTTTCATTTGACCAAATGTGTTCATTGTTACGATTAAAGAATCGTAAATTTGAAAAATTACAATCATCGGTCCAAATGACTTTATTTAGAAAGTTTCTATCCTCAATAAATTCTTCCACCAACCAGGTGCAATAATTTAAGCGCCTGTTATTATCACCAGGGTGTAAAGTTTGGTTGACATGAATTTTGTAAGGCTTATAATTTGCTTTGCTTAATGTTCTCCAAACTGTAGTTTGAGGCAAATTTAAATTTGCAGAAATTTCTCTAATTGAAAGTGACGGGTTATTATTAACGTGAGAAAAACCTGTGTTAAAAAAATAAAAGGAAAATAAACAAGATAAACCGCTTGAACTATAGCATCTCGATTTTCTTGGAGAGCTCTACTGCCATAATTCGTTCTCTTATGGAAATATCCGTGTTCCGATAAATTTCTATGCAACTTTAAAAAAATAGGTTTCATTCGGCTGTCGTCTCAGGGTACGTTTGTAGATAAGCTACAGAAATATTTCTCGCATTTCTATTGCACGCGTAATAAATTTGCATCATATCACGTTCATTGGAAAAAGGCATCATGTAAATTCTAATTTGGCACAATTTTTAATTTTACACTTTATTGCTTTAATTTAAGGGGCCTAGTCGAGAAAAAGCTTCGGATAGCTGTGTCACTCTCTAGAAAGTTTTTATACTTAGGACTGTATTTAACTTAAAATTACACCTAATAAAAAATCCGTTACTCCCTTGAAAATCATATTACCAAGAGAATTGAAGCTATTTATAATAAAATATAGTTTCTATTTTGCATATACATATACTCATAATTAAGTACCTTCCTTAAGGTGGTGATAGAACTAGAAAAAAAATAGGGTGAGTTTTGTATATAAACACTTGCCTCAATTTAATTCATAAGGGAGCTATGACCCCTTAAGTTGCAAAAATTAAATTTGGATCATTTATTTATTTCATAATGTTACATATTTTGTCAATTGTTAAATAAATATTGCCTACCAAAACTTCAGCTATTGAAATATTCAATCACAAAATATTTACTAATAAAATACGCAAATTACATCTGTGGATATATTTCTCAGCAAATTTATAAATAAAATATCTTAAATAAAGGGGTAAATATATAAAAATTTAAGAGATTATCTGAATCGGTTCCTCAGATATTTCGAAAAAACTTGTTCACTCCTTTAGATGAGAAGGATAGTATAAAATATAAAAAACTGTGTAGGTATTTATTATAGCACTATATTCTTCTAATGACTGTAATAATAATAATTATAATCCAACTTTTTACTATACACGGTGATTCAAATTCGAGGGCAACCATGGGGATCTCGCTTATTATAAATAATAGACAGTTGGTTTAAATTCAGCAAAGTTGCGCATTCTTAAGCCCAACAATATGCCGCGTTGAGAAATCAAAACAATCTTTTTCCGTTTTTGATATTTTTGAAAAAAAACTGAAAATTGACATTTTCGTTTTTTATTAAAAAAACTAAAAGCACTTTTTTCTGCTCTACATGATGACGGTTACGAATTTTTAACACGACGTTTCGTCTCCCTTTAAACCATCATCAAATTCTTTATTTCTTATGGACGCCACATTTAATTTCTGCATCATCGAATAAGATTGTTTTTGTGATTTCAAAAATGTATAATATGGCTACTTTATGGTTATAGGTAAAATTGAAATTTTAAATAAACAGTTTTTCTTTTAGTAAGACGCAATAATTAATCAATTATTAAATGATTTTTTTTAAACTGTCTAATAACACAGAACAATAACAAAACTACTTTGCAAATAAACAATGCTACAACAAATGCTCAAATAGGAACCCATTTTGTTGAATACATAGCTCACTTCTTTTTTGTAATGCTATTGGCGCGTTGATTAATGCCACGAGGTATGCTTTGACAAGTTGCTACAAGAATGTTTCGTAGTTTGTCTCCATTTCCATATTGTTGCTTAACAACATTTTTAATTGCCCCCTATAGAAAATAGTCCAATGGACTTAAATCCGGTGACCGGGCTGGCCATTCAACTGTACCATGATTTCCTATCCATTTATTTGGAAAAAGTTCGTTCAAACATTATCTCACTAACACGCCGTTATGTGGTGGTGCACCGTCCTGTTGCCACCATAAGTCTTGTAACTGATTTAGTGGAACATCAAGAAGTTAATCCAGAAGCGTTCCTCTTAAAAACTGGAGGTAACTGTTTGAGTTCCCTCATAAATGTATGGTCTTAGTAGTCTATTATTCCATAAACCTATTCACACATTAAATCCAAACCTGTGTTGGATTTTAATTTCCCTATTTTGTTTAGAGTTTTCAATTGACCAAATGTATTCATTGTTACGATTAAAGAATCGTAAATTTGAAAAATTACATTCATCGGTCCAAATGACTTTATTCAGAAAATTTCTAACCTCAATAATTTCTTCCACCAACCAGGTGCAATAATTTAAGCGCCTGTTTATATCACCAGGGTGTAAAGTTTGGCTGACATGAATTTTGTAAGGCTTATAATTTGCTTTGCTTAATGTTCTCCAAACTGTAGTTTGAGGCAAATTTAAATTTGCAGAAATTTCTCTAATTGAAAGTGACGGGTTGTTATTAACGTGAAAAAAACCTGTGTTAAAAAAATAAAAGAAAGATGAACAAGCTACCGCTTGAACTATAGCATCTCGATTTTCTTGGAGAGCTCTACTGCCATAATTCGTTCTCTTATGGAAATATCCGTGTTCCGATAAATTTCTATGCAACTTTAAAAAAATAGGTTTCATTCGGCTGTCGTCTCAGGGTACGTTTGTAGATAAGCTACAGAAGTATTTCTCACATTTCTATTGCACGCGTAATAAATTGGCATCATATCACGTTCATTGGAAAAAGGCATCATGTAATTTCTAATTTGGCACAATTTTTAATTTTACACTTTATTGCTTTAATGGTTGTTTGTTTGTTTTGTTTTCTTTTTGTTTTTTTTGGGGCCTTAACAATCACTATCTATTTTCTATGACACAACCTTTGATTTTACACTGTAAGGCTTTAATTTGACAAGCACTATCTATTATTTGTTGACAGGTAAAAACTAAACAAATGCAATGTAATGGTATCTTGATTGTGAAATAAAAACATATTTTTATTTAGGTTTTATTATTATTTTGTTAAATATCGCTTTACCGATGAGAGAAATGTAACCATATTATATATTTTTGAAATCACAAAAAGAAATCCTCTTCTTCATGCAAAATTCAATATGGCGTCCATAAGAAATAAAAAATTTTATGATGGTTTAAAGGAGACGAAACGTCATGTTAAAAATTCGTAACCTTCATCATGTAGAGCAGAAAAAGTTGCTGTACGGAAGTGCTTTTAGTGTTTTTATTACTTTAAAAATAAGTCCATAAAGAAATTAAAATGACAATGTCAACTTTCAGTTTTTTTCAAAAATCTCAAAAACGGAAAAAGATTTTTTTGATTTGTCAATGGCATATTGTTGGATTTAAGAATGCGCAACTTTGCCAAATTTAAACCTACTGTCTATCACTTATAATAAGCGAGATCCCCATGGTTGCCCTCGAATTTGTATCACCGTGTATATACAACATAGTATGTACATAAATACAATGGGGTTATAAAGGGTGAGGCTCAGTGAATTTAAAATAAATCCTTCTGCTCTTCCAATATAAATTTTTAGTTGTTAATTTTTGTTCCAATTAATTTTTGTACTAATTAAAATTTCTCAACTCAAATTCTGACAATAAAAATGCCTATCTAATTTTATTGTTAGAACACAAATTTAAATTTAAAAAAAATTAACAAAAAAAATCATTTTAAGTACCATGCCATGTTTGGTTTTTTTAAATACTAAATATAAAATGCCTATTTCTCCTTAATACTGCTACCACCCTGTATTTGTACATCTGCAGATTTACAGCAGCACTTTTTAATAAATCAGTAACGACTTGTAATAATAATAGATTAGAATAAGAGGTGTACCCAATTATTTTATTTCAAATTCCTTCTATAATAAACGCTCTGCAGGAGACATACCGGATGGATATTATTTCTAATATTCTTTTTGTCTTTTGTTACAACAGTTTTTCTCTTGATTAATTAGATAGAGCAGCATTACAAGACACTTTAATGCCTGTTCGATAGCAATCGACAAAAATGGGTTGATGTGAATTTATGAATAACGTAAATAGGTAGTAAAAAAGTTTCAGAAAGTATTAGTTTGAGCTGCATACTCTATCCAACAAATCAATCTGTTAAAACTTTGCTACCGTCAAATTATATAAATACATTATTATGGATTACACCTTGTAAATTTATAATGTGGGTGAGTATCCTTTTAAAATAATAAAATAAAAACAAAATCACGTCCTATATTTACTACATTTTAGTGCCTATAAATTTGTTTTATTCTGGCTTGTATAGATTTTCCATAAACTTTACCACTTATATTTGTTATATTTTACATTATTGGCTTTAAACATAGGTATCAGGAATGTTCCATTTTATTTTTTATGGTGCAATAAATGGTCAATTTGTATATAAACTGGTAATAATTATTATGTGGAAACTATATATTAAATAATAAAAAAATGTGCATTTCATTTATGTTTTTTTTATTAAATTCTTGATTCCACTTTTTCACTTTTTTTAAGAAAGAAGTCTTGATATACAGGGTGTTCTGGGAGTTACGCAAAATCTTCTAAAGCTTAATTCTTGATCTGCATCTCGCATTATAAATGTTATACCCTCTTTGATGTCTAATTTGCAAGCAGTTGCATTCCGAAAGTTCAAAAACATGGTCTGGAAGAGCTTACAAAATTGTAAATATCTGCAGAACTTTTTATCTGAGATAAAGCTCTCTTTAATTAGTTTGCTACATTATGTTCTTAGGTTTCATTTCGGTCTTGCCTTTTAAGATACGGGGGATAAATTTTGAAATTTTGTAAAATGTTCTGAAATATCAACTTTTACTTTCTTCTCAAATATCTGATTCTGTTCCTGAAGTGGGGAGCTTTTGATGTGAAGCTAATAATGACATGGTTTTCCACAAAAACACCAAAACGCCATAAACTGCACTCGATGCGCGTTTCTCCAACCATTTGGCATCATCAAAAAGTACATGTCAAGGATTTTCCAAACAACTCATAATTTAATTATGCATGAATAATCATACCAATCCTAATATTGATCATACTATTTCCAATTTATACATGGATCAGAAAACAAATGAAGAAATCTAAGACAAATGTGATTGTTTCCTTCAGTAAAGAAAAGATGCCGTTTCCCTCGACAAAAGAAAAGAAGGGGCAAAAGCAAGCTTACAATCAACTCCAGTTGGAACCCAAAAAATTGGACCCAATTCCGTTCTAAGAGGGGAAGATTTACACAACGACATTATTAGCTTATTATTTTTAACAAACATGTTTTTGTTCATGCATAATGTTAAATGTTAAGTAAGACCTCTGATCACTATCAAAATAAATACACTTTCCCATGACAAATAAGGATGGGACAAAACATATTAATACAAATCTAAATGTAAAAACAAGTCTGCGTTGTAAACTTATATCAAACCAGTAAAGTTATAAAACAAAATTTTCTTATTAATTGCTACTTTATAACTTATGTACCCCAGTATTATCAACATTTTAAAGGAACCTTTAACTTAAAAGGAGTTTTAGTGACTAAAAAACAAACAAAATATAAATATCGGATGGCAGTTATACAATTGAAATGAAAAATTGGGTTTAATGACATTCGTATAACTCGATTTATATTTTGCTGGAATTGCTAATAATACATTTTCTTGTCACTAAAACTCCCTTTAAGCTAAAGCAGTGGCGGCTCTAAGCTCAGGGCTCGAGCCTCCCAAGTTACTATTAGGAAAATGTAACAGTAATTAAATGCATGATATTTCTTTTTAAGTTTTTTTATATTTAATATCTTTTTTAACATAGTTATTACCCGTTTGCGGCACTATGTGTACAATAAAGTCGCATAATGTACTGACCGTTAACTTATAACTCTAACCAAAGAGTTTGGGGCAGGCTTAGATCATACGAGCCATTCCTTTCATACGTAAATATATGAAGAAACGAACCGAGCGCGGAAATTGACGATCGCGGTATTTACAACGCGACAGAAGGCTCAAGTTATCAGAGCAGTGTTGCCACCCCTAATACAATTGTAATAGATCTACAATTTAATCATTTCTATTACCCTATTATCCAAGCCTTCAAATCCATTAAATTTCATCGAATTTTGTGATTACATAGTTTTTTGTAAATTGTATATTTTATAATTGAATTTAATGGAGAAATTTACTAATACTATATCGTTTGTTCGGTTACAACCCACTGAAATTACTGAAAAAGTAAAAGCGACGCATTACCAAATATAAATTTCCCGCCTGTTTCAAGTTGCCAAAAATATGTCAGCCGAGTCCGATTGTGCGAAGCGAAGTTAGCGAACATCACTCAGGCCACAGTATTAGATTAGCTGTTTATGTCTTGTTTGTGTTTTGTGTTTACAATTAATATTATAATATTATTTTGGATTTGAATAAGTGCTCGTTTTCTCGCGCAATGGAGTTGTAATTAAGTATTTGTTTTGATATGTAGTATTTCATTACATATTTTGTTTTTTGTTGATTGGTTTATTTTTTTAGTTATTTAAGCAGAATGGAGACTAAGTTCTTCTTATTTGACAAGAGTTTATTTTAGCAATGTTATATAACATTGGTAAATATGATTATTTAAATAAAATGTTCCTTTTATGCGAATCATACTTTATTTTAGATTAGTTAAACAAGTTTATAAGAGTAATAGTACACTGAGAACAACTGATGCCGTTTACCTTTTTCTACCAGCTAATAGATGGCGCGCAAAAGTTTTCGGGCTATTTCAATTAACTTGACTGCCTCTCAAGTCACTGAAGTAGCTTCCAGAAAATCCTAGGATTTTGTGTTGAGTAAAGAGAGATGAGGCCCTACAGTTTATTGTGGAGTCCGAACCAAAGTTAGGGCATCAGACTAATACATTTCGATTGACTATATTTTGTACACGTTTTTAGGTAACTTTACTTTTTTTCTCTCATCTATTACCATCAAGGTCAAATCTATTACAATTTGCTCACAAATCTATTACCGAAAATTTCTTTGAGATGGCAACACTGCATCAGAGCCGCAGTGTGCTTTTAATGTTTGTGTAGTGTAGTAGTGCTTATATCGTTTCGCCGGGTTTGGTCTCGATATTTATTTGTGGTTTCACTGTTTTGAGTGTTTTTGTGTTATTTTAAGTTGGTTGATGCCAAAATGACAATAGTATAAATAAAATTCTGAAAGTGAACTTTAAAACTGCCGTTAGCAGAAAAAGTAAAAATCAAGAAACTCGGACGACCAACACCAGAATTGACTCTTAACCAACCAGACACGTACTTTCACGATTCATTTTTCTAAGGAAATTTACAGAAAATATCAGTGGATTTGTAGATGTGATAAGGTAAAGGCTCTGTTTTGTGTTCTATGGGTTCTACTTTATTCCGATTCTGTCGGAATGGACAAGATATGGTCGGTAACAGGATTTAAAGATCTAAAACATTTAAATCAGAAAATAAAAAAGCACTAAACTTCTGCATATCATATAAAGTGCAATACGGATTTGGCTTTGTTAGGCTCGGTAAATATTGCAGTTCAGTTAGATTCAGTTTATAGACAAAATATTATAAAACACAACGAGCAGGTGAATAAAAATAGGTACAAATTAATCCTGAAAATAGAAATTCCGTAATTGCTAAGGAAGCGTGTGACTGTGTGATACAATAATTTTTCAGATGAAAGAAAGATTGTCATACAGAGGTCATTTAGAAGCCGCATCTTTAGTGAATGTAAACAATTTTCTTACAAAATATTATAAAACACAACGAGCAGGTGACTAAAAATAGGTACAAATTAATCCTGAAAATAGAAATTCCGTAATTGCCAAGGAAGTGTGTGACTGTGTGATACAATAATTTTTCAGATGAAAGAAAGATTGTCATACAGAGGTCATTTAGAAGCCGCATCTTTAGTGAATGTAAACAATTTTCTTAATTATCAAAGAAATTTCCGACGTCGACTCTCAAATCAGTTGTTGAATCTTATCCAATGTTACAAGACAAATTAAGGACTAAATTGGAAGTCATTTATTCAAGTACGGATTTTAAAAATATGTGGTGGTCTAAACATGCATTCTTGGCTGTCTGAAAATGGTTTAAATGAAACTTTCAGCGAAACGGTCAAGTTACTAAAAATTATTGTGACAACTCCGATGTCTACTGCTGAATCAGAAAGATGTTTTTCAAAAAAAAAATAAAGACATTTT
Source organism: Rhamnusium bicolor (assembly GCA_029963845.1). Lineage (NCBI taxonomy): Eukaryota > Metazoa > Arthropoda > Insecta > Coleoptera > Cerambycidae > Rhamnusium > Rhamnusium bicolor. Next base: position 183,001 of record JANEYF010002161.1, read on the forward strand.
TTAAGAAACGCTATGAATAAACGCGTTAATGCCCTAGCAATGATGCCAGTATCTAAGCAATTTAAGTGATTATTATATTGTGAACTTTTTTTTCTACATACGTACATAAAAGTTTTTCTTTTGTTATTAAAAATCGTAGTTTTACTTGGATGATATTACCAAGGGACTGAAGGTGAGTCTTTATTATGTTGTTTATATTTTTTAAGAGACTTGATCCCCCAAGTAAAATTATCATGAGCCGCCACTGATTCTTTTAAAATGTTGATAATACCGGGGTTAGAAATACTTTCGCAGATTGAATAGGGTTCAGGAAAATAAAAGTGATTTTCAACACTTCTGTAGTCGATTTTATAGCGTACCTTATCGTATTTTATTAATTTGTTCGTAACTACACATACACGTTGTAACAAATACTTTGAGGAAAATGAAGAAAACTATAGATTGTGTCCACTTTTGTTGAAAACGCCGCAATAAATTATTTGTTTGCAAGAGGATTTTTTTCTAGTTCTGTATAATAAATAAATTACACTTTATGCTTGATAAGAAAAAAGACCTACTATGATGAAAAGTATTTTTTTAAATAGGTATGTGGGATAGGTCCACTTTTGTTGTAACATAATCTCACCGTTATTGTTTGATTCCGTTTATTGGTTTAGGAACACCATAGTGTATTCTATTAAAATTATTTATTGAGGTATCAAGTTACTTAATTTTTCGTCAATATGTTTGTATATCCTGAAGTTTAAATTTAGGTTAACGACACCGCGTTAAAACAATTAATTATTAGGCAGGGGAAATTAACATAAATGTAGGGTTGGTTTTTTGTGTTTTTAATTACTAACTGTTGCTCTCAAGTAAAAGAAAAAATTGGTCGCGGCTAGGTGCTCGATAGTACTTTTTTATCATCATGTTCAATTTGACATCAAAGAAATAGTCCTGAAGTAGTTGGAACCTTTAATGGGAAAGTAACACTGACGTAGTCACCAAAACACCATATACTGCATTCGATGCGCGTTTCGCCAACAAAGTTGGCATCATCTGGAGATGATTAAAACTCATCTTGTGTTTCGTGGAAAACTACGCAGTGGCGGTTGGTAAAATTTAGGCTACGTCATATCTTAGTATTAGAGTATGGGGCCCAAGTGATACTTTAAGACGTAACAATCAAAATTAAATGAAGAAGCTTTGCAGAAATAAAATGCGATTGAAATTTGCGAAATAACGTTGAAAAAATTGTGCACCTCACCAGGTTATTTTTGAAACAATTTGTAAAATATTTACAAAACATTTTTTTTCAGAATAAGGTGGAAAATGTATCGACAGATTTCAAATTTCATAAAAAAATATTGATTTTTTTACAGTTTCATCTTTTTGAAATTTTCATAGTGAAAAATGATTCTTAAATAAAATTTTGAAACTACGTCAGTGTTGTCAAAGAAATAAATTATCCTAATTGAAAATATAGTTTTTTACGATCTCTATAGAAAGTAATATTTTCCTCCCTCAAATGCGGATAGAAAATGGTACTTTCCCTCCATAGGGAGGCTACATAATTTTTCTCCCTAGGAGGAAAGAATTTTCTATCAGAATTTTTAACTATTACCATAGTTACTTTGCAATCTCAATGTCTGCTAAAATGTCAAAATATACGTCAAAATTAAAGCAAGTAATTTCATTGTAAGATGTTATAATATTATATTAATTTTAAACAATACAGCTCATTTCAGAAATATAATTATAACTACCATCAGTTTTTATTATGATTTACAACAATATTTTGTCATCTTTGAAACTGGAATTTGAATATTCCACGGCTTACTTACTATCCAAATTACTATTAAAACTGTCATAATGCCAATATACAGGGTGGACCAGATTTTAATCGGGAAACTTAGAGAATCCATAGAATACGCCACAATATTATGGATTTGTCATATCAACTTATAGCTAAAAATACTTCAGAAGGTGCAATTTGCATACATCTCGAGCCATAATTTCCGTCTCTCAATTCGAAGTTGTGTCAATGGAAAAATGCAATTATTAAAAATAAATAACTTCTATCTGAAAATGTTTAAAATACCTACTAATTGAACTTCTGGGAATATCAGATGCTGTGAGAACGCTGTCCTATTGGCGCGACGTCACAGGCCACAATATCTCCGGGTGGTGAACGATACGCTACCTAGTTGATGCATTAATTAAGTATAGGTGGTTGTTTACTAACATTATTTTGGTCTGTGATTTTTATGCAGACATAATATTATATTGTAAACACCTACTGAAACATTCACAAACACAATACCGCAAATATATACACCATGATAAAGTGAATTTTATTTCATTTTAAAATGTTAATACGTAAACTACTATACGATTCAAATGTATCGAGCTCTTACTTTAACCACGAATATCTCAAAAACGGAGGAGGGGAAAAATTAGAAAAAATTATGTATTCATTATGTGCCTATTGTAAACCACTCACTGAAATTTTAACAAATTTGGTTAAACGTTATGAAGATTCCTTAATTTATACCAAAAAATTTACCCATTTTTAACGATACTCTCATGACATTGAACTTTAAGTGGTCATTTTTCGGAAATCACATATTAGTTTTATGTAAAATTTTCTAGTAGTATTTCTTTTACCCCACCGTTTTTGGATATCGCAGTTAAAGTGAGGCATGAGGGCGCAATACATTTGAACCGTTTCAACAGAAATCGTATGACAAAAACAAAGAAGTTATATTTTTACAGTAGTAGATTTGGGGGCGACATCATACTACATTTTTCCTTATAACTCCTAAACGGCTGAAGATATCTAATGCCGTTCTGGTTCCAAAATTTTTGTTTATTGGTAGAATCAAAACTCCCAAATCTTACACTTAAATGTTTTTTTTTTTTTGTAAAACTGTCATTAAAAATGATATTTTTAATTCATTGATAAATGAACTAAAAAATTGACTTTTATAATGTTACGTATCAAAAAACTTTTAACACAGTGTTAAAAACAATTTTAACACTAGTGTCAAAAATAAAATTCTATATACTATATAGTAATATGCATTCTTCTCAAGATAATAGAAAGCTGTATTGATAAAATTAGAAAGAATATATTATTTAGAAACATTAATACATATTTATTCGAACAGTTATAAATTATTTATTTAGAAACATTAATATTAATATTACAACCCGAACAGTTATGTTAATTCCCTGAGAAGTAATTGCGGAGGTATTCAGTTTAACTGCAATACTATCGTCGACGTCACCTGGTGACGCTAATGTCAAGGTAGAAGGGTTCTCTGAAGCAATTGTAGCATTAGAAGAGGTACTGGTACTGGGAAGAATTCTCCCAGCAATTTTATTTTTATTTCTAATAGAATACTCGATGTAGCCCTCAGCAACGGGTGAGAATTTCCTTCCACCATGTCGTTTTATTGTAATTAAATTAGCTCCCGAATCTGCTAACAAAGGTGCCGAAGATCTTCGGAAATGGCCAGTAAACTGCTTCGGATCTGGCCGATATCCTACACTTTTTCGTATTAAAAATGTTATTAGCTTGTAATAATTGCACGTTGTTCTTGATTTGCAAACTGGCTTTGATCATAGAGAAATTAGACCACAGTGTTGACGTATTCCATAACTTAGATTTTTCTTCAATGTAAGTCAAAAAGTATATTTTTAGTGAACTTGTCTGCTACTTTCTTCATTTTACACCATTCAGTAAGTCTTTTATATGCTATATCATATTGTTGCCCCGATTTTTGTGGCAACAGATCTAAAGTTGCCCTACTTGCGGCTTCTTCAACATCTGGTGGAATAATAAAATTACTTTCATTTCCTGTATTTTCTTCATTTAATCCATTTTTTTTTTAGCCATAAAATTTACAATATTTAAAGACTGCTTCAATTGTAGTTACTAATAAACACTAAACAACTTACAACTGTTTTACTTAGTTACCCTTTATCCAGTACCTGACTTGATATATACACTTTATTGTCACATATAATTGAAACGAGCGGGAGGCTCAGTGCCAACGCGTCCGACACGTAAGCATAGATCGGTTTTTTTTTTAAATGACAGTTTTACAAAAAATATTGTATGATACATTTGTTAAAAAAGTGATTTTATTTTGTCACTTTTAACACTTGTATCATAAATAACTATTTTTATATAAAAAATTTTCCTTTGTTAGATACCTATGTATAAGAATTTTATGGATACACTGTATGTATGTACTTTTTGAAAAAAATATTTTTGGACATTCCTTTATTGTTTTCATTTAAAAACTGTGTTTGCTTTTGAAATTTATTTAAATAATAAGATTTGCTAAAAATGAGTCTCACCCAAAAGGGATAATTGACAACTTTCTATCCGATGATTTTCAGTAGCACCCCGTAGACTCACACAAAATTCACAAAGGAAAATATCATCGTTAAAGCCCCAAAATAACATAAAAAAAGAGAGAAATGGTTCGAAACCCAGGACCCCTGTTGTTACCCCTTTGCATATTTATTTTTAGTATTATTATTTTTTTTAATTACTTACATCAAAAAAGCGCCACACATGCAAAAACGCAACTTGTTTTCGAAAACTCTTTTGTATCTCATCTTTAACTACATTTTTGTACATTTTCCGTTTCTTGGAACTTGACAAAAATTTTTTCTGGCGTTTTTTTGAAGTATTTTCACAATTGATCATTATAATTACTTCACTTAAAATTTCACAACATAAATCACAAATAACACGACTTGTTTACGTTTAACAACATGCTTTGCCGGCTTTCATCACTAGCAGTCTAGTCCTGTGACGTCACCGCATCGACTTGCCTGGCGGGGTTTTTGTGCGCGTAATAGACTAGACTTTTGTAAAAGAAAAAAATAAAAAAATTCTTTATACATTGTTTTATTGCATTAAGTAAAGATTCCAAAAATGCCAAAAGTATATTTTATTTTCATGGGGCCTATTGTATATTTCTTTCAAAGAGAAGCCTATTGTAGCGAATCAAAAAACAAAATGCTTAGAATGGAAGTAGCTTGATGATAAACCATATTTTATGCTGCCTAATTACTCCACAAGGTGATGTAAACTTAGTCCAAAAAACATAATTTTGGATCACCTTGTATAATATGTCCTAAGTTGATTTTTCTTTTCAATCTTTAACGAGGTTATAAATAAGAATAATTTATCTACATTTTGCTTAAATAAAAATGCTCGTTTTTCGTGTCGGTCAGTGTAGTTTGTCCATATGATTAAATAGAGCTGTAATTTGAAATTTTGTACACAAAACATTATGAAATGTTGCAAAATGTGACACTTCAAAAATTGCTATTATGCGGCGAGGAAGCTTTGAACCTTAAATTGGCAGCAGTTTTTTTATTATGACCTGATAAAGATACTGTCTTGTGAAAGATTACTGTGGAAGTAGATCGCTGGAAAATTAACAAATTGAAAATTTAAAAAAAAAACCGCTGTATTTTTTCATATTTAAATATAATTAGGTATTCTAATTACTGCAGTAACACGCACATAATAAGCCTTTCTAATTATGTAAAGTAATATTATAGAGTAGAAAATTATATGCTTCCTGCATATTGAACCAGCAAGAACAAATAACTTGGTATCTTCATTAGGGATTTTTAAAAATATCGTGTATTTTTGTTTGGCATCATAAATTTAATTTAATTTAATTAATTTTAATTTAACATTATTTACGTAGTAATAAAAAAATGTGTACAAAAAATTACCTAGTGTTTTAAATAATTCCCACTATGTATAATAACTTTGAACTTGACTTTAATTACGACACAAATTAAATTCTCATTAAATTTAATTTATTTAATAACCGATTAGTTTTCATTTAGAAACTATTTGTACAGTTTATGAGTTTTGTAAACATGAGTAAGTTAGGTGTGTAAGTTACTATATTTGTAAAAATTAATATTTGGTCATACAGGAAAATTGAAAAATATTATTACTGCTCACAAGCCTTTTTGTGATTCAGTTCTCTCCACCAACCAGTCCAATTTTCAGGAGAAGTTTTTTTATTGTGTCCCTGTAGAAAGTAATAAAAGCAATACTAAAAAAAATATAAATAAGACCCCAAGAGCTACAAGTAGTGTTAAATCTGGTGCGACGCCCAAGGAAACCGGCCCAGCCGAGCAAACTTTGACGGGTCTTAACATGAGTCGTCCTATTATAATTTTGTAATGTAAGAAAATATGTTGTATAGAACACTGGCAAACGTACGAAGGCGTAGAAGGGCCACTCCACTATTTTTTTCGAAATTCCGACTTTAATCTCGGCCTGACTTTAATCTCGGAATTCGACATTAATCTAGGAATTCCGACTTTACCCGGAATTCCGATTCTTAATTCAGAATTCCGACTTTAAACTCGGAATTCCGACTTTAATCTCAGAATTCCGACTTTAAACCGCTCAGAATTCCGATTTAAACTCGGAATTCTGACTTTAATCTCGGAATTCAGAATTTAAAGTCGGAATTCCGAGATTAAAGTCGGAATATAAAGGTGTATCTCAAGCATACACGACTGTGTGACGACCAGCTGTGTCGTGAACAGGCCGGCGTACATTGGCGGAATTGAACTAAATTGGCTAAAATTTAACTAATTTTGTAAAACAGTTACAAGTATTTTAGAAATAAATAACTTTTGAAATTCCTGGGTATTTCGGCTGCGGTTAAAAATGAAAGGATTTTTTTTTAAATAATTTGTTATACAGGGAGATTTTGAAAAGTATGTTAATCACATTCACGACAGATTAGGGGTATTAAAAGAAGTTTTAACCAAATTTACCTCTAGTCGAAAATGCCCCTATGGAGAGTACAGCCTTCTAAAGTTGAAAATAAAAAACTTATTTTTACAAATATTGCACAAATGACTAGATATTTTTTTTAAATTTCGGTACACTAAAACGTATGTTGAAGAGCATCAGTTACATTAAAAACAAAACATTTTGAAAAACATGCTTATCAAGGAGGCTCATCCAGGGGTAAGCAACACTCATTAACCTCCCTTTTTTTTAGTGGTACGTTCATGATTTTTTTGATACATGTATATTATAAGAAATTTATTTATACAACTTTTTTGTATATAACGTTTTTTGATTTGAGTAACCATCCTTAAAATAAACTTGAAAAAGCTGAAACCATGGCATGCTAAATAATGAAATGGAAGCCATTTCGAGCATCTGTATAAATAATATTTAAAAATAAATAAACGCTCTTTTTGATAAATGAAAGATCAAAGAAAAACTAAAATAAAATGAATTAAAATAAGACATTTTATTAAAACTTTATTTCAAAAGGTGCTCGAAAGGGCTCTCATTTCTTTATTTAGCATGACTTGGTGTCAGAATTTTCAGCTTTATCTTAAAAATGGTTATTCAACCAACAAAATCCAAGACACAAGAAAGCTATACAGGGTGATTGGTTATAAATGCCACCCCTCCTTAACTCCATTATTTTTGAATTCAGAAAAAGTTTCAAATAAAAGTTAGTACAAGCTGATTTGGGGTTTTCAATCGTGCAAATACAAATTTATAAAGGATGTTTTTTTATTAGAACATCCTGTATATTGTTAGATTTTCAAAATCTACTACTTCTTGCGCTTTCGGTGATATATATATATATATATATATATATATATATATATATATATATATATATATATATATATATATATATATATATATATAATTATATATATATATATATATAATTATATATATATATATATATATATATATATATATATATATATATATATATATATATATATATATATATATATATATATATATATATATATATATATATATATATATATATATATATAGAGGGTGAGTCACGAAATGCGCATGCCCCGATATCTCCTAAAAATATTTGGAATAGAAAATTGAAAATTTCGAGGGCTTATTATACAACTAAAATGCCATCTTTTTCAACAAAAAATCAAGTTTGGTGCACATCCGGTTTGACCGGAAATGCCCACAACTTTCGATTTTTAAATGAAACACCCTATATATTTTTACATTTTTGGAATCTAGAGGGAATTTTGAATACAATACATCCATTTTGGTCACTTTTTGATAAACATTAAAAATTCTAAAAAGCTTGGTTGCATTTGTATTTTGGCTGAAATCTCAAATATTTCTGAGCGGATTTTCAAAATTTTGGTATCATTAGATTCGTATGAAAATGGGGTATTTAAAAATGTTGGTGAACGATTAACTTCCCATTTAAAAAAACCGAGTTAGTGGGTAAAAATCACATTAAAAAATTTTAAACGCCTCTAGACAATTAAGTAATGCAATCATATTGCTCTTTTATTTTTATAGTAACGTAGCACACAAACTAAAATATATTTTGGGCACCACAGCACTCTGATTCAGAAATAGATTTTTTAATAAAATTTTAAATGTTTATCAAAAAAGTGACCAAAATGGATGTATTGTATTCAAAAATTTCCTCTAGATTCCAAAAATGTAAAAATATATAGGGTGTTTCATTTAAAAATCGAAAGTTGTGGGCATTTCGGGTCAAACCGGATCTGCAACAAACTTGATTTTTTATTGAGTAAATGGCATTTCTAGTCGTATAATAAGCCCTCGAAATTTCAATTTTCTATTCCAAATATTTTAGGAGATATCGGGGCGAGCGCAATTCGGACTCACCCGGTATATATATATATATATATATATATATATATATATATATATATATATATATATATATATATATATATATATATATATATATATATATATATATATATATATATATATATATATATACATATATATATATATATATATATATATATATATATATATATATATATATATATATATATATATATATATATATATATATATATATATATATATATATATATATATATATATATATATATATTTTCCAAATTATATTGCTATAAACGAACTAACTTTGCATACCATAAGAAAGTTAAAATGCCATAGAAAAATATCAGAAGGCCAAATTTACTTACAAACCCGTTCAGTGGTTTTTTGGTTTTTGAGTTAGGTGTCACTTTTGCAGTCCTGCCTTAAGAGGAACCAGCAAAAATTACATATTTAAGCGGTAATTGAATTAATATATTAGCATATGAAAATGTTAACCATAACAATTTAAAAACTATTTAACTTCATAAATCTTGAACAATTTGAGAAGAAAAATACATTTAAAAATTATTCTTAATTACTTATATCTCACGTCGACTATTCAAATGTTCTGTGACCACCATGTTCTTGGACACAATAATGGGTTTTGTTAAGTTATTGTTTATATAAATTTTATTATCAAAAAATCCCATAGCAACGTATCTAGCAACTAATAATGTACAGTATATTCTTCTACAATTGAAGGGAAAACTGAACTGAACTGTTACATTGAAAAAGTCAGAATTCCGATTTTAATCTCGAATTCCGAGATTAAAGTCGGAATTCCAGATTAAAGTCGGAATTCCGACATCAAAGTCGGAATTCCGAGATTAAAGTCGGAATTCCGAGATTAACGTCGGAATTTCCGAGATTAAAGTCGGAATTCGGAGATTAAAGTCGGAATTCCGAGACTAAAGTCGGAATTCCGAGATTAAAGTCGGAATTTCAAGAAAAAATAATAAGGTGGCCCTTCTACGCCTTCGTACAAACGCTATATAATAAAAGTTTAATATATACGAGAAATCAAACATCTGGAAAAAAAATATTTTATTTTTTTTGTAATAAAATGTTAATGCATTCCATGTATTCTAAATTTATATAAGTTATGTTTTATTATTTGGTTTTGTTTTTTTTTATTATACGGTGTGCCCCTGAAAGGTCTGGACAAAAATTTACTGGATAATCTACGAACTAAAATAAGTCGATTTAACCTAATATATATCTATATAAAAGTATACCCCAAAAAAATTAGGGGTTTTTAAATATATTACTTGACAATCATATATAACAGTGAAATAAAGATGCGCAAAGGGCTAGTGTTGTTTAGAATGGATCCGTCATAACGTTTGTATTAGTGTTTACATTGGTACATTACTGCAAAAAGTAACTTTCAGAAAATTGTTGTATGCTGTAGTTCAATGTTTTGTGAATTGTGGTGCAATAAATTTTGGCGTCTTTCGTATATCTGTGCCTTGTAGTGTTTGTCAAGTAGTACACAAAGAAACACTTTTTTTTTAATTTCTGAAAAACGCATTATGATGGGTTGTGGAAATTTGGTATATAGTTCGTAATCATTAATATTGTTAATGTTGTGGAGCTTAGAAAAAATTGCTGAGTGTTTGGGCGTTTGTGTTTAGTAAGATCAAAAATTAAGTATCCTATCTTCAAGATAATTTAATAACACAACATTTTTATCCTTTGTACTTTTTGCCTAAGATTATTAATTTTTTAGTAAAATATGAGAAACCAACTTCAACAAGCTAAAAATACACAGAGTGCTCCATTTAAGAAACGTAAGTTTGATTTGTATTCCGAAATTCCATGCACAATTTTTTCTACGGTAAATGCGTAGAGATGAAAGGAAATTTTGCTACAACTTTTGTCTTACCATTTTTTTTTAGGACAAAAAATAAAACAGTTAAGAGGGGTAAAATCTTTCGTGAATACCCCTGTTCAGACCTTTCAGCGACACCCTGTATAAACGGCCTTAATAACTGATAAACGAACAAAACTGAAAATGTAGCTCACCTTGAACTTTGAAAATGTGCCTCGATAAGAAAGTTAATGACTGAACTAAACTGCTGACCAAACGAAACTAATAAGAAGAATATCTTCAAAACGATAGGAGATGTCGAGATATGGTTTTGATGATTTTTCTGCAAATTTCATCAGAAATAAAGTGGCTTAACGATGACATTAAACTTCGCTAGAAAACATTGTATACAGGGTGCACAACGAAACCCTTGCAATTTTTCAAAATTTCGTTGATTCTGGAAATATAAAACAGTAGGTTTTTATTTAGGATGATCTATGGACAAATGGGAGAAAACGGTTTAGGGTGTTTTTTGATATCACTGATATTTCTAGATACAATTGTTTTTCTGAAAATGAGTCACACTTCTACACATATTGACACTCTTCAATAAGCAGTTGAAACAAACGTATTTTACCTCGAATTTGATTTATGCAAATATGGAATTAACCACCTCATAATATCAGTAATTTAAATGTAATATTCAACATTATTCAAGAGTGGAGAATTATGGACCTACTCGATTTTATAGAGGTACCTATTCAGTGCTCTGCCGAATGAAAACGAATATGAATTTAACAATTTTCAAGTACGTTTCGGAAAATTGTCGAAACGATTTTCTGAGTTTTACGTTAGCTCCATTATTATATCCTGATACCTTTAAAATTGCAAAAATCATACCTCTATTTAAGAAAGGTGATCCAAACTCTCCAGGTAACTATCGTCCTATTTTCATCATTCCTATTTTTTCGAAGATCATGGAAAAAATTTTAAAATCCGGTACTTAGAGGACAACTGACTTCTGTGCCCTCATCAATTTGGGTTTCGTAGAAATTGCTTAACCACTTGAGCTATATTAAGTGTCGTGAGTGGGATAGTTGATGTTCTTGAGGACAATCACACAATGATTACATTGTGCGACCTCACCAAGGCGCTCGACTCTGTCGCTCATGACTTTCTATTGGAAAAAATGTCTTTCTATGGATTTAGAGGAGTTCCACTTTTACTTTTCAATTCTTACTTAGATAATAGGAAACAATGTGTTGCACTTAATAATACAATATCTGAACTCAATCTTGTTAAGAAAGGTGTACCCCAAGGTTCCGTCCTAGGGCCCATATTATTCATACTATATATTAATGATTTGTATAATTATTTACTTTCTAAAAAATGTGTTGTCTTTGCTGACGGCACCACTTTGATACATTCTGAAAAAAGTTTGTTAAATCTAACAGAAGTCGCAAAAGAGACTAAAGAAAAAGCTGACAATTAGTTCACAGCAAACAAACTAAAGTCAAATAGAGATTAAACACAAAATCTCATTTTTTCCTCAAATGTTAATATCACTGAGGTTAGGGGTGTAAGATTACTAGGGGTCACTTTGGATGACAAGCTAAACTGGTCTCTTCATGTCGATCAGTTGGGTAGAAAACAATCCAGTGTGATTTGTTTTACTTCGACAAATGAAAAATGTTTTAAGCCCTGAAATTCTTAAAAATGCTTACTTTTCGTTATTTTACAGTCACATCTGCTATGCTATTATTTTGTGAGATAACTCAACACATGCCCATAAAATTTTTATACTACAAAAAAAAGTCGTTCGCATTATAGCAGGTGCAGGAATAGCTGATCAATGTCATCCCTTATTCATTAAATTGGGCATAATGCCTGTTCCATCCTTATATATTTATTTGACTTTACTAGAAGTCCACAAAAACATTAATAATTTCAATAGCCAAGCTAATATTCATCAATACCCTACTAGCTATAGTAGTTTACTAAGAACCCGTTGTTTTAGATTAACAAAATCGCAAAAAAAATTCACTTAATTTAAATATATATAATAAATTACCGACGAATATTAAAGCATTAAATCATAACTGCTTTAAACGTAATGTAAAGCATTTCATTTTAAGAAACTGTATCTAGAATCGACCCTAGTATTGTTTTGAATTAACAATATTCTTTGAATATGGTATGTATACTGGTGTGGAGTGCATTTTCTTTGTATTTATGGATTTTTTTTTTAATTAATTCCAAGTTTATATTTCTGTTAGTGTTGTACACAACGGAATATTTTAATTTTATATTTTATCAGTGTAGTATTCGACTAGTTTTTATATCTTTATACATTTTTTTAGGTGTATTTTTATCTACCGTTAATATAAGTTAAATTGACGGGCTACAAATGTACCCGACACGTATGAATATAGTCAAATATAAAAAATATTTCATATTGTTTTGATATTGTTTTTAGATTTTTATGAATGTGTTCTTAATTTTTAATGTGTTTTGTAGGGACTAGTCATTTATGTGACAATACTTTATAAATATTTTATATTATTATTTTCTTTTATGTAATCTCTACCGTGACCTGCTATGTACATTGTACATGTAACATAGTCAAATAAATATCTATCTATCTATCTGTCTATCTATTATTGAAGATATGATTTTTGTGTATAAATCGAAGAAAAATTTCAAAAATTTTGTAATCCTAATTTCACTTTTATAAGGTGTTTATGGGTGAAATTTTATGAGTATTTATTTATGACTCAAAATATTAATGGAAAATTTATTTTTAATAACATGATTTCTGTTATTTCTTCTTGCTATTACAATGAATAATACATATAACGATTGAATTTCTTATGGTAACATAGAGGGTGCCCCAAAAAAATAGTAAATAAGATAAGGACATCTGTTTTTTCGTACTTCACTCTTGCTCATATGGTGATGCCTTTATCTCCAAAAGTTGTCTGAGGGGTCATGTTTTCTTTTACATTATTGGAATTTGATTCTCTCGACACCTATACTCTAATACCAGACAAAAATTTTTTGGATTCTTCATTTTTCGATATCCACAACTTATATTGTTCTGTTTTTGAAGCGTTCCTCAAAGCAATGTTAAAAGAGGGGTAAAGTGTGATTTCACGGATTGCTCAATATCTCTTAGGCCCAATGATATATCGTTTTTGCTCGCCAAGGTTATCCATACAATTGTCTAAAAACATAAAGCACCGCAAAAGTGAGCGAAATCAGAGAGGCATCAAACATTTGAGCGAAATCGAACGGCTCTTATATCATAAATCGTCGCCTAAAAGTCAAACCGTGTCACTCAAGTTTTATTGATTTGTGAGTGTTGTGAAATAAATTATGTTTGCTCCGCACCGATTATAATAACTCTTATCACGTTATTATGAAAGTTACGCATGCCTATCTTAAAATTCAAAAGCTTGTATCTCAATCTCAAGATTACAAGCCTTATACATGAAAACCAGTTTTTTAGAGTTACAAGGTTTTGACTTCTAGACGAAATGCTGTACCATAATCGTATCAAAATGATAAAATGTTAAATCTATGGGAAATGAAGGTTGATTTTCCTCCTAGAACCACACTGCCCGCAGGATTTTTCCCGACGAATCTAATAAAACCTATATGCAATAGGGAATGAGATATTCTCTTTACTTCTTTTCACTCTAATTTTCAACATAAAATCCTAAATATTTCGGTTCGCATTGGAAGTTTGAGACTTGATTTTTTCCCTAGATTCATTACGCCCCGTAGAATTTTTCCAGGCAAATTGATTAACAAAAGTTCCCCAACTAGCACCAAAGTGACGGGAACTGGCATCGGAACTTTAATATAGTAGGCATTACATATCTGTCACTAAATTTGCGCCTTTAGTGTAAAATTCACCTTGTATGTCCGTGTAGTAACAATCACGTGAATTCTTCTGAATTCAGATATTACATAGTTATTACACGCTGCAGTATGTGCAACGTCGCGGATACACTCTGCATTACTTTCAAGCATTTCCAACTTTAAAGTGAGAATTAGTAGTAATGCCGACTACACACCGTTACCAAAGAATTACTTCAAAGTAATGATAACTGAAAGTGTTCTGTTTAATGTTCCTGTAACGTTTTTCGGAACATTTTCTGGAGCTTTATAGTTGTGTAACTTATTAGCGACATTACTTTCTTATTCGGAACTAATCGAACATGGCGTCGAAAAGCAGTAAAACAACAATAAAGATTTTCCGGCATTTATTGACCTTTTATAGAAAAGTTATGTTACAATTAAGTGAAGTTAACAATTTTACGAATTATTTGATTGATGCGGAACCGACCCTTATTCGTTGAAATAGATAAATAACCACGTTAGGAAAATTCTCAGGAAAATCAGACATAGCAGTGAAGAACCAACAAATGTTGAAGTAAAGAATGTAATTGATTGTGATTGTTTGTGATTTACCATTAATTGTTATTAATTAAAATTTCGCCCACTGAACAAATTCGCAAAATTCAGACAAATGGAAAACTTAGGAAGTTACAAAATTTACGAATACGTAAGTGATCAGATGACAGAAAATATGGAGAATAGTGTCAACTTTGGGTAATCGAGATTTTCTCCACATTGAATTTTGTTGGTATGTAAAGTAAATTCTATTCTGTGGGTAAATTCTCGAGTTAATCATTAATTAGTTTGATTTTCGCTAATAACAATAACACGTCCACCTGTCACCTGTTGATGTTTAGTCAGTCATTAATGTGTTGCCAATCCCAAACAATAAAATTATTTTTACCTATACTCCATTCATTTCATATAAGCACATACAAAATTCTAGCATAGGCGCGCGGTATCATATTAATGTATTTTGTAAATTTATACATTGCACCGCGCACCTATGCTAGAGAACTATGAACGACTGAGGGTCGACAAAGGGTTGCTCTGCGAGCCTAGGTAAGAAAGAAATATGTGCCCATATGAAATGAATGGAGTATAAATTGGATCAGCCAGCTCTACCAATTTAAAAATGAGGGTCGTAAAGTATGTGGGAACTTTGCAGTAACTTTTTTCTAGTAGTGTAGTAGAGGCCAATTTAATGCTACCAGAAAAATGACGTCAATCGTCGCATTTGCTTATTTTTGGTAAACTGTTATTGAATGATGACGCCAGATTGACATTGATGAAAATATAATTCGGAAAACCATTTTTTTTATTAAATATCGTCATTTGTAAACATCTTTTTATAAATAGATCATTATTACTTCATAACACAAACAAAAAAATGTTTTCCATCAAAAATTTTGCATTTCCGAGTATACACATAATTTTTGAACATTTTTTTTTCCAAAAAACAATTTTCTTTTTTATCGAAGTATCATGTAAACAATTTACAGAAAACAAGTAGTCGTTTTAATTTTCACGTATAGAGTGAATGTAAAACATCATGGTTTTTATTACCTACAAATATTTTAATCAATCGATTTAATTTGGACATATTTGAATGAGAGAGAGAGCAAAATATAGTTTGCTCTCATACCACTAAAGAGCTGTTCCAAAAATTAGTTATTTTTACAACTTGGTTACGTACCATTTACGTAATAACCTAGTTGTCAACACGCAACAGGGAAGGTTCCGGAATAGTAATTGCATTTTGATGAATGCTTGGTAGGCGGATCGTTCCCATTACGTAACGGTCGTTAGTTGCGCAATCTTTTAAAGTTCCATTAATGGTAGCTACTACGTAGAGACTACTAAATGTGCTGCTTGGGTCGAACCCCCCTATCTGCAAAAGGGGTTGAAATATTGAATTTTTTGACTTTCATCACTCATTGCAATACAAAATGCTAAATATCTCATCACCTATTGAGGATTGGAGGGGGCGTTGCTGACAAACTTTTCATATATTGTACCGAATTTCACGCGGACGAAGTCGCAGATAAACAGCTAGTTACGTATAAGTAGATACCGGATCTAGGTCGAAGATAGCAAAAAAAAATAATACTTAGGATTTACAAAATTTGCGCATACAGCGATACATTATATTGCACTCTGTTAAATGTTGCTATAAACATTAAGCCAACGCATAAATAATATTAAATGACATTACTAATTAATTTTCAACTGTCTTGAGGATCAGGGATCCTTATTTGTCGAGAAACATAAACATCTCAATAAACATTGGCTTGGATTTTCACTATAGTTTATGAAATAAAATATTTGTATTTAAAGATGTTTGATCCTGTGTAACATTTTAATAGTTGTTAGTGACCGATGTTTTTAACTGTTACATTACAAAAGTATTAGAAAACTTTTTTTTTATGATTTACAACTGATAATAAAATAGTTTACTAATAATAACGACGACATGGAAAAAATCTCCGTATATTGCATTACTAGTAACGTGTAATTCAGAATCTCTCTCTGGAAGTATCATCTGAGGTACGTGCTCGATAATGACAAAGTTTGTGTCACCCTCTATAAACTTGTTTACTTGTACAAATCGTTGTACGTATTATTAATTAATTGCAGAGACAAGAAAAATAACAGAAAGCATGTTAATAAAAATTAAGTTTTCATTAATATTTCGAATCACTGTGTATAAATTTCAATCATAAGCCTGTAGGAGTGAAATTAGAATTGTAAAATTTCCGAGGTTTTGAAACTGTTTTTTTCCTCAATTTCCTGCTTTTGACAAAAATTGTATTTTCAGTAATAATGGCGCTAACGTAAAACTTAACCCTGGAATACAACTTTGTGTACGCCTGTGCCCCAGTGTAATCTAAATTTAGCGCCATTAGATAATAGATGGATGTGCAGTTGTGGCTGTCTGAGTAGTTAAAGCATACGTAGCGTCAGTTCGTGTGTACCTTTGGTGACACACAGCGCGTTTCCTTGGAGATTTTTAGTAAGTGGGCAACAGGTGTACCCCAGTGTAGCAGAATAATGTATACATATATATTAAATTATATTCCAATTATAATATTTTTCTGACTATTTGTTTTGTGCCTTAGATCAGGTACATCAGTAATGGCTTCTCAAAAAAAGTTTTTTAACCTAGCAAAACCTGATGATATAACTAAAATACATCGTATTCTCTATGATTCCGATTCCGAGGGTTCTCAGAACGAAATCGATGAGGACAATGTTATTATATAAGATTTTAGAGAAGACGAAGAGTCTGAAATTAAAGACAACTTTACCGTTTATCCAATGCCGGTTCATTCTCAGGATTCCTTTTCGTTCGAAAATGAAGACGGCCCTACGGTTTCTCCTAATCTGGTTCATTTTCAGGACGCCTTATCCGCCTCTGACTCTGACTCTGAGAACAATGTACCGTTAGCAGAGCTACAGCTTGTGGACCAGTCTAAGGTTAAAATTTTAAAGGTTTCCACCAAACTAAAAGGTAAAAATGTATTCAAATTGTCAGGCGAGAAAGATTACATCATCGTACTCCAAAAAAGAAATCTCGTTTTGTATTTACCTGGAAATAAAAACTAGTCAAGGCAAATGCAATCAGGAATAGAAGGTGGCAGTTGTGTTTCACGAAAGAGAATCTGGATAAAATCACAAAATATACTAACAAAGAAATTAAAATTCAAAGGTTAAAATATGCCAATGGACGTGAGGGATTTCGAAGGTACACTGATAGCTAATGAGCCTTCCTTCACCACCAGAGACACCAACAATATTGAATTCAGGCTCTGTTTGGGTTATTTTATTATGCCGGCGTAATGAAGATGAGTGGAGTATCTACCAAAGAACTTTGATAAAGACAGTGGTATACCAGTATTTCGAGCAACAAGGCCTGAAGCACGTTTTAGATTTTTCGTAAACTGCCATCGGTTTGACGTAAAGGACACAAGAGCTTAAAGAAGAGAAACTGACAAACTTCCAGTATTCCGAGAAATATTTGAGAAACTTTATATTTACCTTCGGAATACACAACAATAATTGATGAGCAATTGGATGGATTTCGGGGACGATGCCCTTTTAAAATGTATATTCCTTTAAAACCTGATAAATATGGGATTAAAATTGTGATGTGCTGTGATGCTAAAACGTATTTTGTCCTTGACGCTGAAGTTTATATAGGCAAAGACTCCACGCCACGTGGTATTCCAGTCGCCCAGTATTATTCGAAAAACTTACTACTTCCTTTCAAGGAACCAATAGAAATTTAACTCTGGACAACTGGTTCACATCTATACAGACGACAAAAACCTTTTGGAAAAAAAATATTACAATTGTAGGTACCATGAGGAAAAATTAAAAAAGAAATTCCTCAGTCATTTTTGGATCTCAAGGGAAGGCAAAGAAACTTCGCCATGTTTTGCTATAGTGCACAACACACTATTATCCACCAAAAGCTAAAAAGAAAACTGTTATAATGCTTTCGACAATGCATGAAAAAGTTTATAAGCCACATACCACCGAATTACTACAAATTATAAAATTTTACAATTCCACCAAAGGAGGAGTGGACACTTTGGACCAACTGTGTCACACTTATTCTACTGAACGAAAGACACGCCGTTGGCCATTATGCTTGTTTTACAATTTGCTGAGTATTGTAGGATTATAACTCGATGGTCTATTTAAGGGGATCTAATGCATCGAATAAAGAAATTGTCACAAATAGAAGGACATACTTGAAAAAACTCACACTAAATTTAATGAAACCTCATATCCAGCGCCGTTTGGAAGCTCCAACTTTAAGACGTGAACTTCACCAAGCCATAACTAATGTATTAACAATAGTCCCTTCAGTAGAAGTACCAATAGGGCCACCTACTACCACATGAAGATATACGTTTTGCCCAAGGAGGGAAGCAGGAAAATCTACGGTAAACTGTGCAGTATGTAAAAAATTTATCTGTTTACAGCACCAAGAGAAATTTTGTCCAACTTGTGCCGAATAATTTATGTAAATATTTCTGATAAAAAAGAATCATTTTCAGAATTCTATTTTAAGTTGTTTTTATATTATTTTCAAATATTTTTTTTATTCAGCAAAAATTGAGCTCATTTTTTTTAGGTACTACTGGACCTCGGTGTAGCAAGCAGAGTTCTGAAATTAAATGTGGCATTCCAGAGTTTAAGAAACTGTTTCGTTTCGGCAATTTTCCTCATTTTCGAAACGTACTTGAAAATTGTTATATTTATATTTGTGGTGATTGGTCAATGTGTAAAAGTGTGACTCATTTTAAGAAAAATGTTGTATTTCTAGAAATATCAAAGATATCAAAAAACATCGAAACCCGTTTTTCCCCATTAGTCCACAAATCTTCCTAATATGATAAATAAAATCTACAACTGGTTACTGGTTTTTTACATTTTCAGTACCAATAAAATTTTGAAAAATTGTAAGGGTTTAATTTTGCACCGTGTATACAACGTGTTCTACCATAGTGTAATGTCACCGTTAAGCCAGTTTAATTCTGATGAAATTTGCAAGAAAGTTTTCAAGACTGCATCTCGATACCTCCTATCGTTTTGAGAATATTTTTCTTTAAAGTTACACAGGAAATTTACATTATTAGTTTAATTTGGCAGCATTTTGTATTAAATTTATGGGTAAATTTTTAAGTAATCTGTAATTACGTAAAAAACAATCACGTGTGTTTTGAAATTTACTTTTTTTTTGCATTATGACGAAAGTTAGTTGTAGCTAGAATTATGTATTGTATCAGTTTTTTGTTTTTACAATCATGCAATCTATCTATAATGATTACGATTATATACAGGGTGTCCACTGAGGGAAGCCGACGAGACGGATGCCAGATCAGACTATCGAGCTCGGTGAACTATCTCCCTCCAGTCCCACCAACGGCTCTGCTAGATTATCAGATCATCATGCCCCAGGTACCTTTTATCCTCTTTTCATTATCCTTTTCTTTATTTCATCTGCTAAAATGTATACTGTCATCTTAACAAACTTCTTATTTGAACATATTGAACAGTTATCGCATAATATTAAATTCGTGTTATAAGAAAATAAGGGTTTAGTTTTGAGACATGCTATTATATACTTAATTTAAGAAAATGCCCACGTTTAAACCCGCACTATAGCTATTTATGCAACAATAACAAGTGCGAAAAATACGCTATTCCGTTGGATACAATATTTTTTCCACTATCGTTGCAATATTCATACGAAATAAAGATAAATTGATTATTTCGGCATTTCCGTTGCCCTTTGCATTTATTTATTCGATGTTAGAACGTCAAAACACCTCAAAAACTGAATACTTATAAGTAAAGTACCAATCTAGTAATCACTGTTACCTGCAGGAAAATGAACAAAAATAAACTGATTGTTGTTTCCAAATTAAGTGAACGCCATTTTGGACGCTGATTTTGGTTTGTGCTTATTTAAAATCTTGCAAAAACTTTTTGTCAATAATGATTCAGGTGGTACTCCGTCAGATATTGAAGTTTTTTGCCTGAAAATTAAATCAGAGTAATTATATAATATAAATTGGCTTATTACCGGTTTTAAAAATGACACCATTCTTCAATAACGTGAAGGTGAAAAGTATTTCAAAAAAAAGTTATTCTGGCTTAGTCTTATGAAAATCCGCAATTTCAAAAACTTTTAACCACAACCATGTGGAGTATTCAATGCCGTGGACAATAATTAACTGTCATGGAAAAAATGTAAAATTAAAACTTTTATTGAAATTGAAATAAGGGGAGTAGTTTTTGAACTTTTTAAATCATATTTGGAGAATAGGAAACAATATGTCAAAATTGGAGATGAAATAAACGACAGTAAAATAGTAACTTATGGAGTACCACAGGGGATAGTGTTAGGCCCCATTCCTTTTACCATATGTAAGATAGTAAGAACATTGTCTTTGGTTACTCAGGCACTTTGGCAAATTACTTTTATTTATGTTCTTTGCAGCCTTAAAATTTTGTAAGATATTTGTAAAAATTTTAAATATAAGTAAAGTATTATTAGTATTATATAATATAACATATAACCGACGATTTGAAGAACCAACAAGATTAACGAGATGAAACGTTCTTAATTGAAGAACAACTTAATTCATTAGCAACGAGATTGGAACTCACCTCCTTATGTATTACCAATTTGTTACTGACAAATGGTTCAACAGAACAGGACCAATTAAGTGGCAATAAGGTGTCCTGATTCATTATCGTTGGGGATATTTAAAACGGGTAGTTAGCAATTGTGTTCTTGGGATTTTAGTTCTTTAATGATATGAATGAAAGTCTAAATTGTTTATTTATTCATAAACACATTTTACAAACGTTTCAGTGGCTGTTTTCCACCTTTTTCAATGCAATGACTTAAACGAAAAAAATAATCTGGCGTTCAAACTTAGTTGTAAACCGAAAAACATCGTCGGTTAGTATAAAACAGTAAAAAGTGATGTGCTCGCTATACGCACAAATTATTAATTAAGTAACATTATTGTACGTTAAACTCTAAAGTGCCACATCAGATTATTTTTT
Organism: Rhamnusium bicolor; assembly: GCA_029963845.1. Taxonomy (NCBI): domain Eukaryota; kingdom Metazoa; phylum Arthropoda; class Insecta; order Coleoptera; family Cerambycidae; genus Rhamnusium; species Rhamnusium bicolor. Next base: position 205,008 of record JANEYF010002161.1, read on the forward strand.
TCGTTTAAGTCATTGCATTGAAAAAGGTGGAAAACAGCCACCGAAACGTTTGTAAAATGTGTTTATGAATAAATAAACAATTTAGACTTTCATTCATATCATTAAAGAACCAAAATCCCAAGAACACAATTGCTATAAAAATATATATATATATATATATATATATATATATATATATATATATATATATATATATATATATATATATATATATATATATATATATATATATATATATTAATATATATATATATATATATATATATATATATATATATATATATATATATATATATATATATATATATATATATATATATATATATATATATATATATATATATATATATATATATATATATGGTGGTGAATGTTAAATTCGATATATATATATATATATATATATATATATATATATATATATATATATATATATATATATATATATATATATATATATATATATATGTATGTATATATATTAAATTGTCGAATTCAAAATCAACTGTTTTCTTCAGAAAAAGTCGAGTATATTTTTATCACGAATTGTACATAGTCTAAGTACACGGGAGTAAAATTTTTTGTAGGTTAATTTAAATGGTTCTGGACGTGTCACATAAATAACTGCAGGTAGCCACACCTTTCAGTAAAACGTAGTCTCGTAAATTAAAAAAAAACATAGTTGTTAATTTCGTAAGTACTTAGTTAATTTTAAAGCAAGGCTAGATCTTTTTCATTATGTATATCCTCATCAACTACGTAGTTGATACCGTAGGAAAACCAATCCACTAGACTAATCAATACGGATGGTTTCAGTATCTACTTAGTGCAACATAAAAATTATTTACGATACCTGACGGACCAGTTGTATGAGCTTTTTGTTTACAACATATAAACACAGATATATTATTCGCGTTGCATGTCGAGGAAATTGATCTTATAAATAAGAATGAGGTGTAAAGCAAATAGAACGTTTCTTTGTACATTGTTTACAAAAAGAAAAAAACAAATGTCGAGGAAATTGATCTTATAAATAAGAATGAGGTGTAAAGCAAATAGAACGTTTCTTTGTACATTGTTTACAAAAAGAAAAAAACAAATGTTTTTTGTTGAATTGTCTGGGACTATTTCGTTAACTGTACAGAACGTATAGTCTATTTCATTCTCTAATATGTTTCGAACTAATTTCAAGTCTTGTAACACCAATGACATGTTTGATCAGCATTTTGATCAAATTTTATATATCAAATTGTTATACTGTACAGTCGGGAGTCTGCTAAGAAATTGAGTTGGATGACTTGGTCATTTCGAAGGAACAGGAAGCTAGCTGTAATAAGATTTTAATCAGCGTTGTTTAGAGGTTAAAATACAGCAATCTTGTTTACATCACTGGTAATTGACATAAAAATTAATTAAAATGGAGACCGTGTATTTGATCTGTTTCATAGGCCGGCGCAGTGTCCTGAAGCACATATTCTGTTCGTGCACTTATAACGTTATCTGCAAACAGCAACAACAACCTTGAATGAACGTTAATCACCAAAAAGAGTATTGAGGATGCTACACTGTTGTGCTTGCCTGTAAATGTGAAACAACCCTTAGTCGACCATATTTTTAAAATGTCTCCGAGGAATTTTCGAATATTTGCTTAAGAAACGACTCTCTAATAGCTAGTCGTAGTAAACACACAGTTTACGGATAAAAGGAAAACTGTGTTGAAAATTCAACCTAGTGAAAACGTGTGTTGACTCCGGTAAATGTCAGCAGTAAAAGGGAAAATATATGTAGATAAGTGTAATAGTGGCAAACGATATAATAGGATGACGATCGTGGTAAAATATGTGGTTGAGAGCGAGCTAACACATCTCGCGCTTTATCTGACAGAACTCTGGTTTACCGCGGGTCTCGCCCCGACTCTGTTAAGCAAGGTGCAAATTGGCACGAGTCCGATGCGTGTGACGCGACACAGCAAAGCGTGCTTTTTTGTAGCTAGTGAAAATTAAATAAATCCGCGCAAATTGGTAACATGCAGCGCGATTCATGTCTACGTGCAGTCGTGTGACGCAGTGGTTGAGACACAGTTTCTCGTGCGCGAGTGCCACGTGTCGTACGAACAGGTGTTTATATTACGAAAGTTGTGTTTAATTTTAAATAATATCAGAATAACAGAAGAAAAGCAAATAGAGACAGTCAGGGGACATAGGGAACTTTATGACACAAAACATCCGAACTAAATGAAAAACAGTATCAGGAAACTCGGATATCATTTTAAATTGTCCAATTTCTTCTAGATAAATAAAAATTATTAGTGATTTAAATTTTTTGACCATCAATGAATGGAGCAATGCTATTTCTTTCTCAGCATCACTGAGTCTGACTCTGAACTTAGGAAATCTAAATAAATATATTTTCTTATAAAATCACTCATCTTTGAAAGCCATATCGACCTTCTAGAGATTACTAAACACTACGTTGTAATATGCGCATCACCGTGCTACGCGTGGGGCGTGTTTTCGTCGTGACGCTCGTGTCACGTCGCTTCATACGCGTCGTACGCGTCTCAATTTGCGCCTTGCTGTATAACGTTTGCTCCGACTATACAAAAAACTAAAATATTGCAATTTGGACGGAGTGACCTATTTTACGTATCGACACATGGCCTAAGTAATGTTACAATTGAACACAGTATCCAAATTTTTAAAATTACGTTATGCAAGGTGTTTGAGATGATGATTAAGAAAAATAATATTTTGGTTTAAATTCGGAGCTATAATTTCTTTTTGAAATAGTTTTATAACACCAAAGCAACATGATAAAGAAGTTTTAGCGTTTTAATTGCCCAATGTTGAGTAATCTTGTTAATTTGACAGTAAAAACAATTCATTAAATTGTACCTCGTTAAATTTTCTATAAAATTTGAATTTGTGTTAAAAAAATCAAACCTGTGGAATTAAATAAGGAAATGTAGAAAGCATACTATTTAGTTCATTTTTTCCGCTGTTTTCAAATATCTAAATAGATTTTCAAAATTTTTCTGTACAGGGTGGTGTTTTTGGTATATAAAATTGATATTTTTATGAAACCGGACCTGTATTTTCATCTTGGTTAATATGTTAATCCTTTCGGTCAATTGAGTAAAACATAACCTACTGAATATAAAATTTTTATGCAGAGTGGTTGGTATGCTGTGTCTTAAGAAAAAATTAGAAAAAAACCGATAAATTATCCTCTGTATCTGTAGGTTGCACTGGCGGACAAAAACATATATTTTTTTTGTAACATGTACTGAATAGTATATCCCACTTAAATAAAACCTTCTGATTACAGAAGTGACAAGCAAAAAGTAGTAACATGTAACGTTTTCGTGTTACATTAATAAAACATTATGAGCAGGAAAATAACATTATTGTTAATTTTACTAATCTATTTATTGCTATATATCAATGATGTATATGATATATATTAGGCTTACATAGATAAATATATCTACAAAAATACAGAATAATTTTTGAAAAAATATATGCTCAGTTTATATTTTCTTTTATGAGGAGTCAGATCGTCTCTCTTTAAGAACCAATAGTAATCACCCATAATGGTTGGATCCCATCGTCCTTGATAACGAATATCCATTGTCCTGATATCTTGATGAAATCTTTCTTCTTGCTAATCGCTTACCTCACCCAAATTTTCAGAAAAAAAAATTAAATGAGAATGCAGATATTGAATTATTTAAGACATACGGCAACCAACCGTTTGGTACGAATCTAAAAGTTCGTTTACAGTAATTGCTTGTAGTTCTCATTCTTCTTGTTGCCTAAAAATCCCCCGACTACACTTACAAATGAGTTCCTGTCTATTCAGTGTTCCTTTAAAATTTGCATTGTCAAGTAATTTTCTAATTTGAGGACCACTAAAAATGCCTTCTTTAAGTTTACCGTCAGTTAATTGGGGAAAGAGTTCTCTTAAGTATTTAAATCCTTAACCCTTTTTATTCATAGCCTTCAGAACATTTTTCATTAGCTCAAGTTTAATATGAAGAGGTGGCAAAATAACATGTGAAGAGTTACAAGGGGCACATATTTAACGTTACTAGTTCCTGGTTCAAATTCTTTCCATTCCAGCCAAATTCTTTTCACATAATGTTCTTTTATTGCACGACTGTGTCACAAACAAAGAAAACAGCAATATTTTGTAAAGCATCTTTGAAGCCCTACTAAAATGGTTATTTTATATCCCCACATATTTGCCATTGCATTCTTTGTAATTAATTTTATTTAAAATGGTGCTCATACTATCATAATCCTCTTTCATTGTTACTGAATGGGCAGTTGGTATAGATGGTTTTAAATTTTCATTATGTAATAATACAGCTTTTATACTGTGTTTGGAGGAATCTGTGAATAAGCGCCACTCAGAAGGGGAATGCTCGATATTAAGTTCCTGCATTAAACCATCCATGAATTATAAATCCATGAAACCATCAATATCAATACACGCGCATAGTGAATTTTCCACATTATAAAATGCGGAAAATGTTGTATTTCTTTTCCTAAAAGTCGTAATCTTTGTTTCTTTAACCAGTGAGTTCCATTCCTTAAGTCGGGAACCAAAAAGTTCTGCTTGTTGTTTTGACAGCCCAAAAAGTCACGTACCAAGTCATTCGATTCATTTTGAGCATTTAAATGAGGGTTACTAAAACTTTCTGGAATATACAAAGGGTCGGCACACTGGTCTGGGTTGTCTGAGGAGTCGTTACTATTTTCATTACCTCCCAAAACTATATTTTGCCAATTTAAAAACGCAGTTGGCACTGACAAGTCTAATGCATTGTGAGGACTAGGTCTTAGGGCTGATGGCAATTCCGGATATTTGATTTTTTCTTTTTTTGGAATATCCCTCAGTTCTTGTTACACAAAAATGAAAATCATCAAAATGTTTGATGGGTTCTCGCCGTACCATTGGAACCGCAGAAGGCATGCTTTTTCTTTTCCTTTTATCCACTGCACTAGTGACACGCTACAACTTACACAACAAATGTGGGGAGCCCATTGCTTGTCTTGATCTCTGAGTAAAACTCCAAAATATAGAAAATACGCTTTTTTCACATTTTCATACAATGGCCTCGCTTGTGACTTCACAAGGAATTCTCCACAAATGTAACAAAACTTGTCAGGTGAGGTTTTGCAACCACGGAGCGTTTGTCTGGACATTTTTGTTGTAACAGAGTTATGTAGGCAAACGAACACACTTAATGTCTAATAAACACAATTATTGATCACTTGGAAGGTCAAAACAAGACTGATACTGAAAATGGTCCCACTTTACTTCAACTTGCTCTTCTAAAATTGCCGACCCATCATAAAATTTATTATCTGGCAATATAATAGGGTTTGTTGTGTTTATACAAAAATGGTACGTATTAGAATTTGTTGGATATTTTTTCAGTTAATAGGGAGGTATTAACAATATAAAATATAAACAATATGAAAACAGTATTGAACTGTGTTACAAAAATTGTGTCGGGGCCAGTGTTGTTAGACCCATTAACCATGGATTATTTGGAACCACCCAGGTGCCCCACATCCACAGTTAACGTTTGTACATACATTTCCTATGAATAACACTGTGTATACATTTTTCCCGTATTTGTTATTATTAAGATACTACAAGCAACTCAAAAAATACGTACAGAATAAACATGGATAAAAATAGAGATATGCCCACTGTCCACCTTTCCACCAGAGCTCAAATCTGGGTATTAACTCAGGTATTTGTTTCTCACTGTATTAGGCACCCATTGTTTCTATGACTCTTTCTCTTAAAACTGCATTCGTTACTCCGACAATTTCTAAAAACCATAAATAAATCAAAATTTATAAGGATACAAAAAAAGGTTGTTTACTCAAATTATGCAAGTTTAGTTATTCTTACCGTTAAAACGTGACTCCGACGACGTATTCTCATTAGGTGGTGAGCCCATTTTAATAATTGTATATGAACTCAGGCAAGAGGTTCTACCGCAATGTATACATATTGCCGCACATTTCAATCCTGCTTTTTTGCATCCACAAGATACAGTACAACTCTTCTTGCAATTACAGGAAATCAATGTTAGCAAAGAGTCTGGAGTAGACGCATGAACCATCTGAAGTGTTGGTACAGGGAGTGACAAAGTCGTTCACTCTTTTCCAACCTAAAGTTCGGAATTCATTTCACATCCACGCTAATTTTGAATCTGACGGTATACATGAAAAGTGTGCTGTTATCCTGCTGCAGCAGTGGAGGTTAATGAAGCCAAATTTGATTTTTAAAGATGTTTCGGTTGCAGTTGCCCCAGATACAGATAGAAAGCGTTCTCCAGCTCGAGTTACTTCGGCGTGAGTTCTTTATGTATTTTTTGAGTTACTTTAATAATAATAATAATAGTTACGGAAAAATGTATGTAACTTTTTTGTAGAGAATTTTAGCATCTTTATTTTTCATATGATACCTAATTCGGATATTGCTAATGGTTAGCGAGATATAAGCAAGAAATGGAATCGCACCATTTTTTTCAAGATGGCGGCTCGAGCGCTACAGATTGAGTTCTGGTCTTTTAGTATATTTAATAGTATGCCTGAATGAACATCATTGCTAAGTTTCAAAACTTTTCAGTTATTTCCGTCAAACTTCGAAATATGTATTTATTTGGCTGAAGTACTTGTATATTGTGGCTTTATTCAAATCAAATATACTTTGTCATCTTATGGGGGCACCCAGTTGAATTTTGCAGGGCCCCATATGGGATAGCCGCCACTGAACCACGTCGTGATCTACGCCACTGCATCTGACATGGTGTTTATTTTTATCTAACGTTTTTAATGTCTATAGTAATTAAGTGCGACTATGGTTCATTTTGATTACTTAATAGATTAACGTTTATCTCTCACCTCATTTAACGAGCTGATTAGATTTTGAAACGATCATGTTGTCAGTTTCCTAGCAACAAAGTTGCGCGCGCGTGTTCATTCATCGATTTATTATTAGTACTCGTGTAAAAATATGTTCTAAGATATGGAACTCGAAATTGTGCCGTTTTGTCCTGTAAAATTAACACAGTTACTATGAAAAATCAGAACGGGATGAGATGTCGTTTTACAGGGAACTGTCCAACATTTTGAGGCGTAGATTTTTTGGACGTAAGTGTACAATCCAATTAAACGCCTACCGATACTTCCTAATTATGTCCCATGGATCCTGTTGCTTTGCTTTCACAATTGTTTTTGTTTTGTTCATATTTATTATTATCTGTAATGTGTAATTTTCCGTGACAACTCGCCTGCCTATTAAAGTTTATATATACATATAATAATCGTATGACATCTCTTATTTTTGTTACCATATGTGCTAATTAAGGTGAACGCCGACGTTAAATACGTAGGTATAATACAAACTGCATATACAGGGTGGGGCAATAGTGCGTCGGACTTCGATATCTCGAGTTCTACGATAGCTAGAAATTTAAAAAAAATGCAAGTAAACTAGATAAAAAAGTCTATAACCGGAAATTATTTTCGAATACACAGGGCGAGCCAAGACGAAATTACAGGATCAAGTGCGCAGCGAGATCTAGACTGTATTCTCTATTCAGTTCAGATTAATATCACGGAGAACGCAATGAATCAGTACGTGGAATTTGTGTTGACGAAGTCAATGTTAATATGTATTAAACGGGTGTTGCAAACTAATGTGCGAACACTTGAGGATATATATTTGTGTAATGTTGGTGTTGAAAAGGAAAATATTTTACTGCTTATATCACAGGCAATGGCATATACACTGTATCCTAGGATAGATGTAACAGGAATATAAAGACAAAAATTTGGAATTGTGTTTTATAAGTCAATTTATAAAAATCGTCGTTAATAAACTACCTTTATTTTTCAGTATATGAAAAAATTCCAAAAAAAGTTGTTTACAATGCAATTTATATTTACTTAGCAAATTTTAGGAATATGAATGTACTTTGTTGGAACTTCCCCCTTTTCACTAGTAGTCGGTTTTTTTGTTCAAAATAAGATAAAATGTTAAGAACAAAAATTATTCATAATAAGAATTTATTTTAGAAAAGGTGTTTTTGATTTCAGAGCAGTCTTAACTTGGAAAAATCAATTTTAAAAATTCAAAATAATTTACTACTTTATTGAAAAAGGGGCAGTTCCAACAAAGTAAATGTATATTTTTGAAATTTGCAAAAAACTTTTTTTTGTTGGATTTTTTTTCATGAAAAATGAAAGTATATATTAGTGACGATATTTTTATAAATTGACTTATAAAATACCCTGTATAACGCCGATCAACTCGTTTTCGATATGTCTTAAGCGGCCTACACACACTGAAATATATTGCGATGCACGCATCGGCTTCCAGATTTCATGATGCAAGTTGCAGTGTGTGTAAACTGGCATGTGTGGCGAAGTGAAACTGATGCATATTTCTAGAAACCTAGGACTCGATGCATGTATCGCAACATGTTTCAGTGTGTGTATGACGCTTTACTTTTACATGAAGAAGGACTGAATTTCCAAGTGCCATTCCAACATTTTTGTCTATTACACCTCTTGTTATCCTGGGCAATGGCGTAACACGTTCGCCTGGGGCTCCCCGCAAAATATTATATTGTTTTAAAAGTTTGTCTAACCTAACCTAACATAAAGACCTGTTTTTATTAATTAGATCTTTTATAATTTTCGATAATAAAATCATCAGCGCGCATTTTGTTCCATTTCCCTGGCCAACGCTGCAAAGTTAATGTGAATAGAATTTAGTAAAAGCGGGGCCCCCTTATATGGCGGGCCTCCTGTGCCGCGGGCCCTGCGGACCCACACGTTACGCCATTTATCCTGGGACACAGTGTACGTGTAAAGCTGCCAGGCGTTTACGATCCACGTATCTCAATATGGCCCATGTCTTGTAATCTATACCAATGCCTTGAACATGGTACACGAGATTTCATGAAATGTTAAGACACTCGAGGTATGTATGTATTTTAATTGTCCGTACAAATGACTGTTATTGTCCCTTACCCCATGTGCCGGCGCTGGACGTACGGAAATTGCCTGGTGCCTCAAAATGAATTCTTCTAATCGGGAAATGAAATTATCCATCAGAGCAGGAGCATATGTTGTGGAATAGCTCGAATTTTTGTTTCGTTTCAGATCTCCAGATCGTGGCTTATAAGCCCCATACACGGTCAAACAATTTACGCATCTAAAGAGTGTTGTGTAAACATGTTGATTGTGTATACCTGTGTTTGAGCTGTTGCGCAACAGTTTGAGTTAATTCAAACCTGCTTGCAGTGATTTGTGCAACATGCGCCGTTGTGTAACAAGTTGAAACGTGTATATGGATGTTGGAAGGTGTTGTACACAGGGTTGTGATTAAGCCCCCATACACCTGCGAACAAATTGCGCAAACTAACTTTGCACAACATATTGTTGTGCGAACAAGGTCACCCATACACTGCGCAATTTTATACAAACTTCAGTTGCTTTTGTCGTATACCTACGGAAACATGCCGTCAGACCCCTGTGTTTGGTGTTGATGCAATAGTTGCGCAACGCCATTCGTTGTGCAATTAATTTCAACCAAGTTTGAATTTCTGCAACTAGTTGCGCAGCACGTCAAACACCATACATTATACAATTGTTTGCACAACAGCCTCTGTTGCGCAATTTGTTTGCAGGTGTATGGGGGGCTTAATAATTGTACTAGATTCAGTACAGCTTAATAATTTTTAGTACATCGGCACCTCTTTCAAAAATCTAGTACATTATCATAATTTGTTCCTCTATGCAATATTTTAATAAACAAATGAACAACTAAAGTCTGTTCACTTAAACTTTGCAGTGGTGAGTTGGACTCAGTGAGCCCGATTTACAAGGGGCAAAGTAGCGAGTGTATTGTAAATTGCTTATTTCCAGGCGTAATAAATATATCATTATGGGTTACTTATTTATTACCAGGCGTAAAAAATATTTCAAGCATAAGAATTAAGATAAATACCTTTTTAGGTTTATTGAATCAGTGGAAAAATATTTCAACAGAGTGTACATACGTCAATTTATTTACAATAACAAGAAATGCCTTTTATTGGTTAGCAGTGGAAAGAAACAAAATGACAAAAATAAAATTCACATACATTCATATTTTCTTTAAAGTTTTGAATAAGAAACTAAAATAACTGGTTACGCCGAAATAATAACATCCTAATTGAATAAAAAATATCGATTTAGCTATAAGAAAGCCAAACATCTTAAAAATGTCCGTAATTTTTTATTTTGTGTACCCATAAGAAATAGAAAATAAAACAATTTTAAATTCTACCTGCTTTAGAGCGGACCAAATTTTTTGCTGCACAATTTTCATATCTCTGCTTTAAACAATGTTATGTTTTTTCTCTATCTTAATATAAAGCAATATGCTGCATTTTGAACTGACATGTGTAAAAAAGTGATTAAAATATACGCCATATTATACTGCGTTCATTCATATGAGCACATAAAAAATTGTTTACCTGGCTTGTAGAGCGACCCTTTGTCGACCGTCTATCTTAAATATAACACATAAAAGTATAAGTATAAAAGATACGGTTCGGTTAAATGGGGAATGTTTTGAAGAATTTCATGACAAAATAGAAAAAGTAAATTTTCGATTTTCAAATTTGTAAAAACAGTTCTAATGAGAAAAATCCTGCGTCAGATTTACTCACCGATCTTTCACAAATTTGCAATCATATCATCCGTTGTGATAAAATTGACAAATAATATTGATTTTCAATTGCTGAGAATATGCTGTGAAATGAAAAACTGAATGGCATTAACGTCTTATAAAACAATATCATTATAATAAGTAGTAAATGTTAGATTTAAAAAAATAATAGAAAATTCGAAAATAAAAATTTATATTTTTTAAATTTTTTTCGAAATCTCTGGCAGGTGGTAAATTAATGTAAATAGTTCTGATTTTGTCACGAAATTCCTCAAAAATTTCCCTATTTAACTAAATCTGTATCTCTTATAATAACAAAAAAGATACCAATAGTGCCTCGAATTTGAGACAAACTGTATATCACATCTGGGAGGTAAAATACTACTTTAAACTATTAAATTTTATAGTATAAAACGATGGAAGTTTAAATCATTATTTTGTCTAAAATGTGACTGGTGAATATTATTTGATCATTTGTTCCTTTTTTATTATTTTTAATTGCTTTTTTAATTTCTAATGTCTAATAAATCTGATATTTTGCCTTTATTCTCTGAATGAAGTCCATATTACTCACACACACACACACACACACTAATGTGTGTGTGTATGTGTATTCCTTAACCAGTTTATTTACATTTCGACCAGTTTGTCCAATATATATAGCGTCAGTGGCGTCGTGGTTGAGTGGTAAGGACACTTGTCTCACACCCTGGAGTCCCGAGTTCGATCCCTGGTCGAGCTAAGATTTTGTCTAAACTAGAAATTAATTCTAGCATACTCGGACATTGGTTGTGTCCATTGTCTCTAAATGTGTAGCCCTCTCCCACACAAGATACCTTGAGGAACCTTCAGCGATACAGAGGGTTGTAATTGTGGTCACAGTCAGCCTATATACTCCCGTTTTTTTCACTTTATCTGGTTTGTCTTTATTATTCAATAGCATTCTACCAATATTATTTTTACTTACAGAGATTATTTTTACATCCTAATTTGTTTACCTTATTAGTTTATTAACTGTATTGCTAATATTAGGTCTATATCAATTTTATATTTATAGTTTCTATTAGGAACTTCTGAATAACCAGCATAAAACTCATTAAAAGAACATTTTAATTTTAGTTTATCCTACGATTTATTTTTTTTAACTTACCTTTACTATATGTCATTGTCATTAATCATTAGTATGCATACCATCTTGGAGTAGAGTACCTAGTTGTTTTCAACAACAATGGATCGGTTGATTGACTAACTAGTATACATATGATAATTACAGTTAGACAACGGTATTGGAAGCATGATTATGTTTATAAATATAGTGTATTTGGAAAAGTGTGATATTCGGTGCTTTATACATGAAAACTACAAAATAACATTAATATGACATAAATGGACTGTGATACATATTTAGAAACAATTAAATTTCAATTATTAATAAATATGTATTGATACAAATCTTCATTTTTTCCGCATCATGGCTTATTGTTACTATATTAATTAAATGATTTAAAAATACGTCGTTTTGTCTCTTTGCTTATCGCTGATCTTTTTAGATCCATTGATTTCTTTTTGACCCAAATTTAATAACAAAACCTGTGAAGGAACGTGAGTTGAAAGGTATGATGTCGCTGGGAAGTTTGATTAATTCATATAAATAACCTAAACTAAAATTCGAATTAACTTCGTCATTCTTATATAGTAGTGATAATCAAGTATGAATAAAATATGTGATACTCCAAATAGATATCGATAATCGAATTATTAATAAAAATTTTAATCCATGGCGGTACTATTTTTAAAACACGCTACCCACTTCACCAATGTTAGAAAAATTAAAAACTGTATACATAGTAGAGTTGTCGTTATTTTTTAGATTTTCGATTTTAGAATTTATGTTTTGAAAATTTTAATTTTCGTTTCTTTGATTGTGATCAATTATTTTTCTGTATCCATAATCATATCATAATTGAATTTCTTGGTCCATCCATTAGGGAATTTTTAACTTTGCAAAAGTGCGAAGATTAAACTTGTCCTCTGTGGTGAGCCTTGTATATGGGACACCCTGTATATTATGCTATGCTGATTTTTTTTAGAATAATTATAAAACCTTGTTATTCACAAATAGCATATTACGGGTGCCATTGTTATTTTGATTAGAAATTTGTTTTCGTTCTGACTTCAATAATCACAGCAACAAAAAACCCACGGTAATTATAATTAAGCAACATTTAATAGAATATTGTTTATAATTATCAATAGGTAGTCAAACATTATATATGTAAATTCACTCATGGATACTTTAAAATCTGATTCTGCTTATTATACAGGGTGTTTCAAAATTCGCACATATAGTTATGTGACTAAAACTAAACAAAATGTCGCTATGATTTTTCGATCAGACCGATATTTTTTGAGCTACCCGCGGTTTTTAAAAATCCGAACGAGGCGCTCAAGAAATTGGACTGCCGCTGCCAATCCAGTGGTCAGGGAAAGTATGGTCGAGGCAGTCACGTGCAATTAATGGAAAATGAAGGCCCGTTCCATTGTACATACACATCATATTTTGACGCACATTTGGAGGTTCATCATCTAGGAATTTCGTTACAGAAAATTCAAATAATTTTGTGCATTTACGCAATTTGGCATAATGTGGATGAACTAAAAAAAGGGAATAAAGATGTAGATAATTAAGCTTAAATGTCTCTCCAGTCAATTAATTAACAATCCACCCTATACATTTAAACTAAAGTGGTGTTGCTGATTTCAAACTCATATTAAATGTTAAGTTTCATTATCCAAATGGTGCTCGTTGTATACATTGAAAATAATTATCCCGTGTAAATAAACTTTCGTCCGTCCAGAGAATGGAATTCCGGAAATTCAACTCATATTCGTGATGATCGAGGTACCATTCGTAAAATCTGTGTCAGAGTAGGCCATCATTATCATGCAATGCTGCACCTTCGTATAATACGGATGCCGTTGGTCACGTTCTAGAGTAAGCCACACGCGGATATAGCCGATTATTAATTCTCTGAAAACGCTCCTAGTGCTTCTTGAGGGATCATTTCTCATCAAATCAAGAACTAACATCATCATCAAGACGACGTCGACCGGCAAAGCCGGAGTCGGTGTCGGCGCCGGATGCATTGTAATCAAATGGAAGCTTTCACACATAGCCCGGTCCGGCCCCACACGAACCCGTTCCGGTGGAACAATTATCCGACAAAAAAGCCGTCCGTGTGCCACAAGCCTTAGCATCTGCTACCTAGTCGCCGCAAATGATGTCGCACCCCGTATAAACGAATTGCTCGACCTGTTTGATAATACAGATCGAGCTAGACTACTAGATACACGACTAGCGGTATGCACAGTTTATAGTTATAGTTTACAGCGCGGTTGTTGCCAGCATGATGGGGCGATCGCAGCACGAACGGCATTCTGACGAAGGGGATTCTATAATAGGTTAGGATATTGCCTTGCCCAAAAAGGTTGTATTTTTGAGCATCTAATTTGAATTATATATTTATGTATTGTTTTATTTTTTTTTTAGAGTTGGTATTATTTTTCTTTATTATTTATGAGAATAATAATTTATGTTTTTAGAATTACTTTTTGTTTCGAAAAAAAAATCAATATTTATGTTGCACTTAACTAGACTGTATTTATTTATTATCACGTTAAAGAACAAGGAATATACAAATATAAGTAATACCAGAAAAGTATGAATTAGAAATTCCCTTACCAAAAGCCACAGTCCCTGTAATTCGATAGGAAAAGGGCAGGATAGAATGGTAATGAGGAATGTAGGATATCGAATTTCACTAAGTCTGGTAACGACTATTTAGCACTATGATTATTACTTTTGTATATTATCAAACAGCATATTAAACTACTCTTATTTCACCAAGGCGTGTAAAACTATAATAATCAATATGGTATGTATGCCACCGAATTTTACTTTCTATGCAAAAAGTGAGTTAATGTCTATATAAACTGTTTCACTAAAATCAATTCAAATTAATGTGAATAAATGATTTTAATATATCTGGTGACATTTATTAAGAAAGAACCCGATTAACATTTAAAAGGAAGAATACTATTCAAAAATAAATTTAAATCTCAATGAGATGCCGTGCACGGCCCAAACAATTTGATTGTGAGCTGTTCTCATATTTTTCATAGTTTAGTGGTTTACTATCTGTGGCATCTCGGAAGAAACAATAAAATTGTGAAACATTCAGATAATTTTAATAAATACGTTAATCGCAAAGATTTCTTTAGATTAACGAGCAACATTCTTCACCGCAGCTTTAGCGATTTTGAAATCTGTTCTGTCTCGCATGCTTCTCCCAGAAAGAGCCCTGGCGCAATCGTTAATTTTCGTTCAGAGTTCGTATTCAGACTGACAACTGTAAACTGCGCATACCGCTAGTCGTGTATCTAGTGGTCTGGCTCAATTTGTACATATAATTGTTTCGTATTTTTTTCGTTTTTTGACAATTGTCATGGATTTTAATCACTTGATCAACAGAGGTAGGATTTACCAATCGGATATAACGTAAAACCAGGGACGGTCCCGTATGGCTAGAGGAATTCGTGAAAAACTTTCGTGTATGCGCTCCAGATTTTCTTAAACAGTTGGATCTATAAATGCCTGTTGCGCCTGTGAAATAGCAACTGCGTTATTTAGATTTAACTGCTGTATTAGGAATTTCACATTTTCAAAATGACGGTAATAGTACGATGATGCCTCTAGCCAAGTTTCCCATCGTATTATAATGGACTGTGGATGTAATGGAGTATTTGGTAGAATTTCATGAAATAACTGTACACGACTTGGTGCTTTAAGAAAAACTTTCTTTACACTAGATATCAAATTATCAACATTAGGGTAGCACCCCTAATAGCTTCAGCAATCCTATGAAGCCCATGTGCTAAACATGTATATTCTGATGTTTCCCTCAAAATTCTTCCAGCAACTTTCATATAATTCACTACATCGGTAAGAAATAATAAGAACTTGTTCTTATTTTAGAAAAATTCCTTGGACACGTTGATTTTTAAATTCAATTGCGCACCTTATCCTTTATATTTTTTTGGTTATGATGTCATTACTGTTTCCGTTATGACGTCATCGATATTTTTTAAATGGAACGCTCTGTATATTTTTCTATTTTTGGATTCTTCAACAGCTGATTCCAAAAACATGTCACACTTAGGGTCGAAAATTGATAAGTTGAAAGATACGGCCATTAAAAAAATAATAATAAAAGAGTAACATACACACGTTTTTTATTAATTTTTGAAGTAGGCTAATTTTTGTTTTTGTTTTCTGTTTTATCATTATCGTCTTTGACAGTGAATCACTTAATAATACTTTACCCAAATAGTGGTTTCTCAATAATTGTTGTCGATTTGGAATCAGCTGTTGAAGCAGAATCCAAAAATGGGGAAATATACAGAGTGTTCCATTTAAAAAATATATCGATGACGTCATAACGGAAACAGTGATGACATCATAACAAAAAAAAAGGTAAGGTGTGAAATTGAAATTAAAAATCGAAGTGTACGAGGATTTTATCTAAATATTTTTGGTTTAAGCAATAATGAATTTATTCCATATTTTACGGACACACTGTATGTACATGTTTAGAAAATGCTTCCAGAATAGTTGCAAGCATTTGAATATCAAGAAACGGTTTTTCTTGAATAATTTTTGATCTATTTGAGCTAAATACTCTAAATTTGGCATGCATCCTTAATAAGTTGTCCCATATTTTATAATTTTTATCGTAATTGGTTTCGTGGAGCCGCTTATTTCAGGTCATTTCGGAGTCACGTGTTTATTATACCTTGTAAAACCTTTTTGTCTTGTTGCACACCAACCAGAAAAAAGATACTACCTTGAGGGTGATTTCACAATGTTGATTTTTGTGTCTTAATATTTTTTCTCAAAATGTACATAAATTAGGTGTTTTTTTGTAAAAATTTTTTTTTTTTTTTTTTTAAACTTTGGGTAAAAAAAAAAAAAATTTTTTTTTTTTTTATTATTTTAAAAATTTTTTAAAATCAATTAAAAAAAATTTTTTTTAAATTTTTAAAAAAATTTAAAAAAAAATTAAAAAATTTTTTTTTTTAAGTTTTTTAAAAAATTCCCCCCCTTTTTTTTTTCTCCCCTTTTTTTTTTTTTTTTTAAAAAAATTTAAATAAAAAGTTTATTTAAACTGTGTTACAGAGAAATTATCTGATTAAAGCTCCTGTTGCTTGTACTTAGATATCCATTATTTTTCTAATGCTTGTGTTATAATAGTTTTTGTTTTTTTTAAGACGAGGAAGATGGTACAGCATCGTCAGCGATTGACAGGGAAACAGAGGAATCGGGTTATACTCCGGCAAATGCTGAGCAACGTGTGATATTTATAAATAGGGCACAGCCACCTGTACCTAAATTTGTTAATAATAGAGTATCAACAGCCAAATATAGGTAAGTTTCTAATACACAGATTACAATTATACTTTTATATATAATTTTTTCTTACCTCAAAAAGTAATGAGACTTGTTTCGCTTTAGTTAAATATCCAGTCTGTAGGATATAACCTAGTTTCCAATATATTTCAAATAAAATGTTTTGAAATTTAAACACATAGGTAACATAGATTTGAAAGATTTGTTTTCATATAACTAGACCATGTCAAATACGAGTAGATAAAGAATAAAAATAAATAAAAGTTTTTGTAGTATTTATAAAAAAACAAAATAATAGACCATATCACATTTTGTTAAATTATATCTTATAGCATGTTGGTATTTAAAATAATAACACAAGCCCTAAAACAGACCCTTGCGGTTTTCCTTTTTTATATTAATCCAAAGAATTTAATTGTATGATTCTGATTTGACCAATGTGCTTGTTTTAATACCTACTACGTTTTTTTTTAGTTTATTAAGATTTATACCATTGTTTCTCTTCGAGCAATTTCGAAGATGGGCCAACGTCTTCTTTTTAATGATAGCGCTGCTCCAACAGATACCCGATGTTTCGCCAACTGGACGATACACCACTCTAGTGCCTCTTATTTCTATACTTTCTGTGTCTGCTATCAAGGAGATCATAGAAGATGTAGTAAGTGCAGAATATGCCTTAATTAAATATATGTACCAGTAGCCACGTGATCTCCCAACTAAACTGCTACTCAACAACTCTATCTTGGCACTTGTTTAAATGTGCAGTGGTCTGTAAAATGGTTTGGTTCGTCTCTGTCCCACATTAACGATATTTCTTCTATCTCTGTGCCGTCAAATGCCAAGCTACAATCGTTGAGTAGTATGTTATCTTGGAGGACAGAACCTCATAGAGCATTTTAAATTATGTTTTGGAGCTGATGAATTGGATAAATGGATATATTTTCGCAGTATAATGCATGAATCATCCTCTTATCTGCTTTTTAAATATAGGTGTCATAATATCTTAAAATTCTTAGAATACCTATTTAATTTTTTCTCAGAAAAGACATCGAGCTGACGATGAAACAAACCACAGAAAAGTGGAAGTCCTTAAGGGTGACAATTGGATCCATGTACAGTGGAAGCACGTTATAGTAGGTGATATAGTAAAAATTTTAAACAATACATTTTTTCCTGCAGACCTAATACTTCTATCGTCAAGGTAAAAACAGTGCAAATTCATACATTGCTGCCAAGTATTAATTTCACAATTTACTTTTCAGCGAACCTCAGGGTATGGGGTTCATAGAAACGGCCAACCTTGACGGTGAAACGAATTTAAAAATTAGGCAAGCTCTGCAAAGCACAGCGAAACTAACTACTGTACACGACTTGAAACAATTATCAGGGACTATTGAGTGTGAACCACCGAATAAGCATTTATATGAATTTACAGGTGTTTTAAAAGAAACTAATAAAATGTGAGTATTTTGTGTAATCATTTATGTAGTGCAGCAATCCCGGTATTTAAATTCGTGTGACGGGATAAGGTAAATTGCGTTAAATATTTACAATTGTTTGTATTTAAACCTTACTTTTGGATTGTTTATACCCTCGTTGAATGTTTATCGTCGCAGTTGCCAGCTACTATGATGTAGTGCGACAAATTATGAAGATTAAAACGACACCGCACGTGTGTCGTTGTCGGTTCCAGGCACAGAATACTTGCAAGACAAACCGTGCCATCGTGAAATAATGATATGAAAACATTGTTGCTTCAAAATTTGTGTTACAAGCAAAAAATAATATCAAGTTAGCCCTGAGTGCCTAAATCTGGTTTTACGGCTAACCTGTTAACAAGACGTCAATCATTTCACCCTTTATCGAGGTTAAACAAGTTTTTTTTAGGTCATGTGCACCTACTTTCTCCCTCCTGTTTCATTAAATTTTCTTTATGCGGTGTTTTCTTTGCAGACCAGAACCGTTGGGGCCTGACCAGTTGTTATTAAGAGGAGCAATTTTAAGAAATACCTCGTGGATTTTTGGAATTGTCATTTACACCGGCCATGAAACGAAGTTAATGAGAAATTCTACAAAAGCACCACTAAAACGATCTACTGTAGATAAGCTTACCAATGTACAAATATTATTACTCTTCGGTCTGCTGTTTGTTATGTGTCTAATGTGTTCAATATTTAATGTGTTGTGGAACAACGCACGTGCAAAGTCTGATTGGTATATTGGATTAGAAGGTATGATGTTTATTATGTCAAAATATGTACACCCAAATTATGAAGGGTAGTACTGATCGACAATAGCAATCAAATCGACCTGACTTTAATCTATGGCGTTGATTTTTTTCTTTTCAGATAGTTCACAAAATTTCTTATACAATCTATTAACTTTTTTAATTCTGTTCAACAATTTAATCCCAATTTCCTTACAAGTTTCTCTAGAAGTTGTCAGATTTATACAAGTAAGTTACTGTTTGCATTCACTTTTACATAAAATGATCTGACATATATTTTTGACAGGCTATTTTTATAAATATGGATATAGAAATGTATCATGAAGAATCCGACACGCCAGCCATGGCGAGGACCTCAAATTTAAATGAGGAATTAGGACAAGTAAAATATGTGTTTTCAGATAAAACGGGTACGCTTACAAGAAATGTCATGGAATTTAAAAGGTGTGCTATCGGCCAAGACGTATACATTACTGCGGAAAATGTTGAGGAGACCTT
The DNA here is from genome assembly GCA_029963845.1 of Rhamnusium bicolor. Classification (NCBI taxonomy): domain Eukaryota; kingdom Metazoa; phylum Arthropoda; class Insecta; order Coleoptera; family Cerambycidae; genus Rhamnusium; species Rhamnusium bicolor. The sequence goes on from JANEYF010002161.1 coordinate 224,948, forward strand.
AATGGTTCAAGTAAGTAACTACATTTTTAGCAGGGGGTAGTCTTTAAAAAGTATGCATTAGGTTCAACGTTTGGATTGGTTAAAGTTAAATCGGCTTTTACTGGCGCACCTGCTTGTTGCACCATTCTCTAAAAAAAATATTTATTTGACAAACAAATGTTATATGAGTTTCTTTTACAGCATCTGCGACAAGGGCATACAAATGCAGAACTGATAAAAGAGCTTTTAATATTACTTTCAGTCTGCCACACTGTGATACCTGAAAAAATGCCTGACGGCAGTGTAGTGTATCATGCAGCTTCACCAGATGAACGTGCTTTAGTGTACGGAGCATGCAAGTTTGGTTATGTTTTCGAGAGCCGTACGCCGGACTCTGTGGAGATCAACGCTTTAGGTGTCCGGGAACGGTATGAAATTTTGACAGTTTTGGAATTTACCTCAACCAGAAAGAGAATGTCTGTTATAGTTAAAGATCCACATGGAAAAATTAAATTGTTTTGCAAAGGAGCCGACACCGTAATCTATGAGAGGCTTGATAATAATTATAATAGGGAAAACGGTGAGGTGTTGTTACAACACCTAGAACACTTCGCTGCCGAAGGTTTGAGGACGCTTTGTTGTGCAGTTGCTGATCTAAAAAAAAGCGACTACGATGAATGGAAGCAACTATACAATAAAGCTAGTATTTCCCTGCAACATCGAGAAGGTGAGAAATGTTTAAGAATATTAATGACTTGTCCTTTTCGGTTAAAATTGGAACAGCTTTAAAACATATTTTTTGGTTCTCTTTATCTTGGCAACAATGATTTCACTAAATTAAACATTTTATATTTTAAGCACTTATCATAATAAATTTTTACTACAGACAAAATTAAACCACCAAATCGTAATTGCCTGCGTGGAAAAATACTAAAATTTCATCTTTTAATAGTTTCAGAACTGGAATAGGTCGTTTATATCTAAATATTTATTTTAGAGAAAATTGAGGAGGCTGCGAATTTAATAGAAAGAAAACTACGATTAATCGGAGCAACAGCTATCGAAGATAAGCTGCAAGAAGGTGTTCCTGAGGCCATTGCTGCTTTATTACAAGCTGATATAAACGTATGGGTTCTTACAGGGGACAAACAAGAAACTGCGATAAATATTGGATATTCTTGTAAACTGTTAACTCAAGGCATGCAACTCATAATTCTGAATGAAGATGGATTAGACGTGAGTACACAATACTAACTATAAGAATGGCTACGAATTGAAAATAATGGAGAGCACATCATTTGATCGGCTATATTTCAACTATCAGAAATTTGCCAAAATAATATTCCATATCTTTAGTGAAATTTAATTTGTTATGTAATTGTCAGGCCTATTTTTCAGTTCTAATGCTATATTATATAAAAGGGCTTTAGGCACTTTCGAATTGTATTACTATAAAAATTCGCAATTATGACATCATCAGGATACATAAATTTTAAAAGCGAGTCTGAAATTACTCTAAACAAGAACAAAGACATTGAATCAAATTGTGAAAAGGTTGGCTCAATATTAAAATATCTTTTACTCATATAACATCTTATTACGTGTTGGGGATATATCCCGTTATTTGTAACACATGATAATTGTCAAAACTTACCAGCGACAGCATTGTCGCTGTGGACGCCACGTTGCTAGATTCAAACTAAAAACTAAGGATTTCTTACATTCCTCCCACATTGAAAGGGTCCTTTCAATAAGTACATGAAAAATAGGTTACATTTATATAAAAAAAAACCTATGAAAATAACATTCCTTTGACATAAATCATGTGACATGAGGTGAATACATTAATGCTACACTTTCTACATCACTGGTTTAATCGTAATGGGCACAATTTAGAAATTGAAAGATTTAGTTCACTACACTGGGTTTTTATTTTAACCACTCTAACTTTATTATCTGGTCCTGGGAATAATTCTGTCACTCGTCCTAATTTCCATGCCAAGGAAGGCGAATTATCGTCTTTGATCAGAACTAATTCTCCTATTTGAAGATTGTCGTTTCCAAATGTCCAAGTATTTCTGCGTTGAGGCTCAGCAATGTATTCCTTTCTCCACCTACTCCAGAAATGTTGGAACAGTATTTGAATATATTGGAATTGTGATAATCGATTGATTGGCATTTCTTTGACGTCAGGATCAGGTAATGCAGTTAGTCTTCATCTAATAAGGAAATGGGACGGGGTCAATACATCCATGTCGTTAGGGTTAGAGGATAATGGAACAAGTGGCCGAGAGTTCAGGACGGCCTCAACTTATGTCAGTAGGGTACAAAATTCCTCAAATGTTAATGTTGTATTGCCCATGATTCTTTTTAGATGGAATTTACAAGATTTTACCCTTGCTTGCTATAGTCCACCGAAATTTGGCGAATCCAGCGGGATAAATTTCCAAGAAACACCTTCAGTAGCAGCATATTCTGACAATGAATCTGCCTGATTTATGAAGAATTGTCCGAGATTTTTTAACTCTGTATTTGCACCCACCAAGTTTGAACCATTATCAGAAAAAATTGTTAGAGGCTTACCTCTTCTCGAGACAAATCTTCTAAAAGTGGCTATAAAAGCCTTGGTTGTTAAATCGGTAACAAAGCATACAAATATGCATAAATAACATTTATATGACTTAACACCTCGACCATATCTTTGTTTAATAAAAAAAAGGACCAGCGTAATCAAGTCCAGTAGTATGAAATGGAGGTTGAGGACACGCTTTCTGCTTTGGCAATTTGCCCATTATTTGTGTAAGTGGCTTGGGATTAACTCGAAAACATATAAGGCAATTATGCGTAACCTTTTGTGCCAAATTTCGAGCCCCAATTACCCAATAATTTTCACGGATTGAACTCGACAACAATTGAGTCGTTTGTGCTCTGCTTCAAATAGTAATAATGTGAGTTTATGTTTTGATGTCAATAATATTGGATATTCTTTAGCATAATCCAAGTCTGAGAGTTGCAATCTTCCCCCACCCTGAGCAACCTATCCTCATCAATAAAGGGATGAAGAATTGCAATAGCCTTTGCCACATGTGGCTTTTGTTTTACCAAGTCATTAATTTCTTGAGAGAATGATTCTGTCTGTGCTATCTTAATAAGAGGCTTCACACGCCCGTAGGTAATCTTTGAATTATATCTCACCTGGTTTAAATAAGCGGATAAATCTGAAACAATATGCAATTCCACGCTTGAGTTTATTTAAACAACTGAATTTTTTTAAAGGGAAATATATCATGAGATATAACCAACTAAACGGTTTTAACTGAAGTGTCCATTTTAGGAAGATTTTCAAGAATTGGAATATTTGAAATAGGCCAACCAGTTTCGTCAAGTACCAGCCATTCCGGCCCTTGCCACCATTTTTGACAATCTATTAATTTATTTGGTATCAATCCTCTAGATAATATATCAGAAGGATTGTCTATTGATTTGACATGAAACCATTCACCTTGGTTAGTTAACTCCTGAATTTGAGCTACTCTATTTCTGACAAATGTTTGTAGTAAACTTGGTGATGTGTTAATTCAACCCAAAACAACTGTTGAATCACACCATAAATATGTGTTTTGAAAAGATATACCCATTGATTGCTTAATTTTTGCCACCAATTTTGCTAAAATAAGTGCACAATTCCAACCTAGGAACCGTTAATGATTTAAGAGGTGCAACCTTTTACCTTTGAGAAACCTAAAGTAACCTTTATATGTTCATCAACAGAAATACTTCGAATATAGACACAAGCACCATATGCTTCAATGGAAGCATCTGAGAATCCATAAATATCTTCTCTGACTGGTTGCAAACAAACCACATGTCTACCTATAGTCAAATTATTTAAACAATAAAATTGATCCCGTAACCGAGTCCATTGTGAATCAAGCTCCATAGGTTATGTTTTATCCCAAGTAATAGTTTCACTCCACAACTTCTGTAATATTACTTTCGCTGTAATAATACAAGGTCCCAGTAAACCAAGAGGGTCATAAATCCTTGATATATCTGATAAGAGTGACCGTTTTGTGTTAACCTTTGCTGATGAAAAATTTATACTATACATGAGAACATCTCTCTGAAATGACCAGTATAAACCCAAAGTTTTATTTGAATCCTTTTCCCCAAAATGAAAAGCCTCTGAATTACAATCATCTTCATTTATTTGCCGAATCACTACTGGATTATTTGATATCCATTTACGTAGATGCATCCCACCACATTTAAGAATCGTAGAAACCTCGTTCCCCAATTTAATCGTTTATTCACGAGTCGATGTCCCAGACAACATGTCATCAACATAGAAATCCTTAAGAATTATTTGTGCTGCCCGTGGATGCCTCAACATTCTCTAAACCTAATTTCTTTAAACAACGAATTGCCAAATATGGAGCTGTCCTAGTACCATACGTAACTGTATTCAATTCATACTGCTTAATTTCTTCATCAGAGTTTGACCTCCACAATATTTTCTGGAGAGACTGCTGATTGGATTCGACCAGAATCATTCTGTACATTTTCTCCACATGTGAACCTAAAATCACATTATGTTGCCTGAAACGTAGTAAAATTGACACTATATCATCTTGAAAATTGAGACCAGTGTACTGAAGATCGTTGAATGAAACATCAGAATCAGTTTTTGCAGACCCATTAAATACCACTCGTAATTTGGTAGTTGAGCTGTTCTCATTAATCACCCCATGGTGAGGCAGATAATAAGAAATGTTATTTGATGATGACTTAACCAATGACATATGCCCCATACGTTCATATTCATCCAGAAATTTTACATACATTTCCTTTAACTTAGGATTTTTGAGAAATATTTTTTTCTAATGCCAAAAACTGCTTTAAAGCATTCTCTTTAGAATCCTAACTGCGAAGGAGAACCAGGTAATGGAATATTTCCAACAAACTGACCATTAGCACTACGTTTTGTTGTTTTTTCGAATATCTTCTCACACTTCTTGCGACAAGATTTGTCCTAATGATGGAGGTTCATCCACAGCCCAAAACTTTGCCAATTGTGTTTGCACATCAACATTCATACTTAAGTTAAATTGAACTGATAACTCCTTAGAAAGGATACCAATAGAACCTGTCATGGTCTAACCTAACCTGGTTTTTTGAAGAGTGGGCTGATTGTTGCCCAACTTTACTTGACCAACACATAAAAGACTGTAAAATAGTTCTGACCCTAAAAGCAGATCTATCCATCCAGGGTTATAGAATTCTGGATCAGCCAATTTTAAATTGCTCGGAATATCCAGATACGAGGTAGTTATCTTCTACCCCGGAATTGACTCACAGATCTGATATACCACAAGACAAGAAATCAATTTACCAAAATTATTATGCACATACTGCATGCACACCAAACATTTGAATTTAACATTAGATAACACTTGATTTATACCAATAATAGAAATGTCCATCCTTTCCTGAGTCAAGCCCAGCTGCTTACACAGTCTTTCTGTAATTAAATTCGACTGTGAACCATTATCTAGCAATGCACGACAAGTATAGGGATGACCAAGAGAATCAACAATTTAAACCAAAGCTGTTGAAAGAAGTACTTCACTTTGAACCATTAACCCGTTTTCCACAAACACAGATGTTACTTGAACAGACCCCCTTGACCACTACTAGTTGAAAGAACCTGTTTATTGTTATTGCCATTACCTGTGATGACCTGTTGTGTACTTTGGTCAGGAGATGCATTTACACCTTGGCTTTTATAATGCAGTAATGTGCCCCACATTTCCTACATCCACTTACCTGACAATTCTTACAAATGTGAGTACCTTTTGTCAAACAACTAAGGCAGAGCCCCAACTGCTTTGCTTGTTCAAATCGTAAGCGAATTTTTAATTTCAAAAAACCAGAGCAATTCATAATATAATGTTTGTCTCTACAAAAGAACATGTTGGAGTTGTAGACATAAACATTCTATTAAGTTTCTGCTTATCTTTGTCAAAACCTTTAACAGAGGTTTTGTCCAATTTTTTATCATTACTTTGTTCGAATCTTCCTAAAATATCTACCCTATCCTGAATTGTTTTAGTGTTGGTAAAACACCTTTACACTTACTTTCTGCTCAACCCAATTTTGTTTTCTTATCCAATTTGTCGCTAAATATGTATATTAATATTGGATGCCAACTCTCTATTTCAATATCCAATTTGTTTAAACTGTGCAAATTGCTCGTTATACTATCCAACAATTGACGCAATTCTGAAGGAGATTTTTTAGACACAGTGGGTAAATTTAACAGTGACTTTATATGTTCATTAACATTTCTTTGTCCTCATATCTTTCACATAACATATCCCAAGCAAGCACATAATTTGGTGCTGAAGTATCTACTAACTGAACTATTTTATTTGCTTCACCTTCAAGAGCGAATTTTAAAAATAAAACTTCAATATTTGCAATAGAATCATTAGTATGTATTAAAGACTGAAATGTCTCTAAATTCAAACCAATTTGCAGAATTACCATTGAACTTTGGATGTGGTATTGTCGGTAGTTTTGGCCTAGCTTGGAGTGCCAACACAGAATTATTTACTAGGTTATTTCTTGTTAAACTTCTACCAGAACCGTTGCTAGTGTTACTTGCAACACTTACATTTTCAGATATGTCTACCTGTTCATTATCAGCCAAGATTTTTTTACAAAGTGCAATGATTTTATAAAAAAAAATTTCAAAAGTTAAGCGTTGGTTAAGTTGCGTTTCAAAGTCTTCATCGTTAACCACAAACACAATATCCTGCTGAATTTCATCAAATTCCGATAGAATATTCTCCATTGTACTCATTCTAGACTCTAATTCCATTCAATTTAATTTATCCAATTTGTTGTCTACTTTTCCTTCATTAACTCATCTACATATTTTTTGAAATTTATGAGCCTCGCCTTAATTTTCCCACGTTACCGGTTTACGTTTTTATACTCTGCCATATATTTTTTTCAAACTAAATTGTAAAATTCAATAAACAATGAATTCAACCAATTATCAAATATAAGTAAATGATTTTCGTATATATTTCTTATTATTGTTTAACTCCTTACACAAGCCAAGCCTTGAAAACCGTAGGTAGGTATATTGTTAAGGAAAAACGACTCACTTTGATCCTGTTGTTTATATCACTACTACCATTCCAATACTCCGCCACTGCTTTACAACGTGCTTTTTCTAGATGCTTCGCTGAATCTCCCAGAAAGACGAGCTCCACCACTGTTTATGCTTATTGCGCCATATTCCAGAAACCAACACCAAGGCCCAAGTCCCAATTCACGTTATTATTTTGTTGCACAATATTTTCAAATACTTGTGTATAGATAGTTTAATTCCAATAATTACCAATTCACCATAGTATGCACGTCCATAATTTTGTTATTTAATTGTCGACACTTTTACCAACACTATTTATTTCACTAACCAGCCAATGCTTTGTATGATTTAATTATTCTTCCAATGTACATAACCACTTTTTACCACCCATGGTTAAGGACCACATGTTGGGGATATATCCCGCTATACACATGATAATTGAAATACTATTTTCAACTTTACACTATTTATTCTTAATGTAACAACAACCAAACTATTGGGAGTTCCCTCCTCAAATCAAATCTGACATCTGTCAAAACATAACCAGCCAGTATTGTCGCTGTGGACGACACGTTGCTAGATTCAAACTAAAAACTAAGGGTTTCTTACATTACGTATGTTGAGACAACACTGCTTGAATTATATTTGAGAAATATTAAAAGACTGCATTGCTTATATAGAGTTTCTGTACAATAACTATTGTTTTTAACATCTCCATTTAATATGCAACCAATGTTGAGCCAATATAGCGAAATGGTCACTTTTTATAATGAGCCAACCTTTTCACAATATTGGACCAACTGTTCTCGTGTTCATGGTAAATTTAGACGTCAATGGGCTCATTTAGTGATATTTCATTCCATATACATTTTTTGAATGTATGAATTTTGAGCTCCAAGATATCACATACTAATTTCTGGTCGATAATAGTAACTGAAATATCCGACCTCGATTTCGTAACATCTTTGAAACGTCCAATGCTTCACGAACATGCATGACGTCATTCCACGCGATCTCGTGTGATGCTTGTGGAATTAGTACGTTTTTGATTGGCTTTGTCTTAGTTCGGATGGGACATTCAGTTGATTTTAGCCGGATAAAATAATTCAACTTGGACGTATTTTTCAATTTGTTTACTTTCTGTTCAGTACTTCAAGAAGCTGTTGTTATTCTAATAGATTTTCCTCAGAATTTCCATCTTTGTCATTTACACAAAGTGATTCACCAGTAATAGTTTTTTGTTGCCATTGTAAAAATATTTCTCAAGCTAAGAGAAAAGTTTTATTTTGTTTCTAAAATGTAGAAAATTATTACATTGAAATGGCCCTCATAATAGTGTCTTGTCGTGTTTCATTATTAGAAACATTGCGTTCTTCGCATAGCCCGCTGCCCCAGCTTTTTAGTATTTTCGTCGCTTAGCAGCGAAATAAATATTTTATTGGGAATTGAAATTGAAGTTCATTTACAATTTGCAACTATGCATCCCATTTTTGCGCTTTTTTATTTATTAAAAAAAATACCCACAAGAAACCACAGACAGTATAAGAGCCCGTGAGCCTTGGCCGCCGTCGTCGTGTAGACAGACATCGCAATAGTGTTTATCTCCGTTTTGGCGCGTTCTGTTTTCAACGATCATTTTGGACGGGATGTTGTTAATAAGAAAAGTCAGATTTTTTTTCAGATAAAAATAAGAAATAAAAGAATTGCTAAATGAGCCAATTTCATTCAGATGAGGTTATTCTGTTGGTGTTTCCTGCACTTAGAAAATTGTTTGCAAAAACTTTGTTTAATTTTAGAAAGTCAGAGAATCTATACTAAGGCACTGTGATGATTTGGGAGACAATTTGGAAAAACAAAATGAAATAGGGTTAATTATAGACGGAAAAACACTAAAATATGCCTTAACATGTGAGTTAAGGACCGACTTCCTCAGACTCAGCATTTCTTGTAAAGTTGTCATTTGTTGTCGAGTCTCACCCATGCAGAAAGCTGAGGTTGTGGAATATGTTACAAAATACACAAAATCCGTAACTCTCGCTATCGGAGATGGTGCCAATGACGTTGCTATGATTCAGAAAGCCCACGTAGGCGTCGGAATATCAGGCGCTGAAGGATTACAAGCTGCCTGTGCCTCTGACTACAGTATAGCACAGTTCAGATTTCTTTTAAGGCTGTTATTGGTCCACGGCGCTTGGAATTACTCCCGAATGTGCAAACTGATACTCTACAGTTTTTATAAAAATATTTGCCTGTACGTTATAGAACTATGGTTCGCTATTTATTCTGGTTGGTCCGGACAAGTCCTCTTTGAACGTTGGTCAATAGGGTTGTATAACGTTTTATTCACGGCATTACCACCGCTCGCGATGGGACTCTTCGACAAGCCGTGTGGTGCAGACAAGATGATGATGTACCCAAAACTATACAAACCGTCACAAAGTGGTGACCTGTTTAATATAAAGGTTTTCTGGTATTGGGTTATGAATGGTATGATACACTCCGCCGTATTATTCTGGCTACCTTTACTGGCCTGTCAACATGATATTCTGTGGATGGGCGGAAGAGATGGGGGCTACTTAGTCTTTGGAAACTGTGTTTATACGGTAAGTTACCCACTTTTTTTTTGTAATTAAATACGTTGGAAAGTTGAAAAGTCATTATATACATTACCCAGAACAATTAAAGGATCATAGGTTTTTCTAAAATTATGGTATATATGGTCTCAGAACTCGAACTCGTCATAATTTAAATCTCAACTTATTTAAAAACATAACTTGTCTCAAGTTATTTAACTGTCAAAGTTGATGTTCTCGAGCAAACAATAATCTCGCCTGCTTATTAGTCGAGTCAATGAGGCAAAAAAAATCGTCAAAATTTCGAAACCCACAAGAACTGAACCAATTTGACTTTTTTTAAAATATTTGTTACACTACATTATTTGAAATCAAAAACATTCCGGCGGTCAGATTAAATTTTTGAAACTATAATTTTCAAAATTTTGTATAGTTTAGAGATATCATATATTAAGTTCGATTTTTCACGAGTAAATATTAACTAGGGAGTTTTTGGGGTCGCTTATTGTCAAAATAAGGATTTTCCGGGAATTTTCTAAAATTTTTTGCAAATTATAGAATTTTTTTCGATATTTTTTGTATTTTTACAGAAGTGTTTGATAGAAATGTGTATTCTAGGTATTTCTTGGATTAAATTGTCACAAATAGAGTTGTTATGTAAAATTGTTCCAAATTTTTTTCGAAAATTTGAAAATTGTGAATAATTTTTTTCATGAAAATTGTGTCTAGGGGGGTTTTGGAGTCGCTGATTAGGAATTTCTTATCAGAATTGAGATTTTCTAAAAAAATTCCAATAATTTTATATAGTTACTGGAATTTTGGGAGGACTTTGATTGTGAGTATTTTTTATAATTGTATTACAAGAAATAAAATTAATTTTTGTAATTTTTGCGAGAATTTCCAAAAATTTTTCCTGAGGTTTGAAATTTGTGATAGATAAAATTTTTTCCAGGAAAATTAAATCTAGACGATCTTTGCGATGGACGTGCCGTTGACGCTCGGAAAATTAGAGGAAAAACTGCTGTATAATTGAATAAATTGAACTTAGAGGCCTAAAACTTTCAGAAACGTTAGGTTAATACATCTCAAAAAAGAACATAAAATTTTGTCAAGATTGAATAGTTGTGTAAAACGGCAAACATTTATTATCTTATAAGCGACGTGAGCCGCGAGCGTATAGGAAATTTAGGAGCAAAAGTTGTTGTAATATAAAAAATAATGCAAGAAACGTACTCTAAATTTTTTTTACTGTTAAATAAATGTGTCGAACAATTATGCAAAATTGCATCAATATTCAATAAATATGTTTAACACAGCAAACCATTTTTGCGCGAGAAATCCGGGAATAAACTGCTCTAGAATTGAAAATATTGAACATAGCATAACAATGTCAACGCTAATTTGTTAAACAAATTATTTAAATAATTGAAAATTAACTTTTTCTAATGAATATTTTGTTGCTTATTTACTCAAATATTATTTCTTGTACTATATTCTCAAAAAAACATCACTTTTGACTAAATATCATCGAAAAAAAATTTTTGTATACATTTTTTGTAATTGTTTAAACAATATAAATTCTTGAGTCCGACAGCCAGAATGTTTCTGATTTCAAATAATGTAGTATAACAAACATTTTAAAAAAGTTTCATCAAAATGGGTCCATTTCTAGTGGATTCCGAAATAAAAACGTTCATTAACGCGACTATATGGTGGAAACCTGAACTCTTCTAGCTGTAGAGTCTAGAGAGGTATTTTCTTAGAGAGGGTGCAGTTAAAAAACGGTTTTAAAGGGCCTGCATTTTAAGAAATCTGCCATCGTGAGCAGTTGTGGCTCTGTGGCGGCCTTGCCAGGTTTTCTTGTGACAAGTCTTGTCTCTTGATGCCCGCTCTAGAGTCTAGAGACTACAGACTGCGACACATTCATCACTTGGCTTACATGTCGCTGAGAGCGCCCTTCTTGCAAAAATGTAACTGCTCGTGTTACATCTTTGGAGTTGAGGTGTTTTCTAGCGTTCATTTTTCAGTAATATAACAAATTAGAGAAACGTTTGTAACGTATGTTTAACGAAAGTTTTTGTTTCTAATTTTTACTAAATCACTGATTTTTGTCTACTTTCACACTTGTAATAACTACAAATAAATCGTGCGAAAAATGCAAGGATGATAGTAGCTAACTTGATTATAAAATTTATGACATATTAGATGTGATTCAATTTTTGCTGAAAATATATGAGTTTTTTAAAAAAAGTGATCCTCTAAATGTTTTGGGTAGTTTATTATAAGTAGTTAAAATTTATTTTATTTAAAATTTATTTTCGGAAGTTACCACATTTGAATATCACAAGTTTACTTGTTATTAGGAATTCTCCGTGTTTTATAAAAAAATATTAGAGATCCATAAATTATTTTTTTGATTGAATTTTTGGATATTGAACCACTGCCATGTAAATTGTTTTAAAAGAATTTCAAATAACCACTAAGCCAAAAGGATGTCAGAAGTTATTTTTTTTTTAATGTTTTTGCGTACTTATCTAAAAAATGTCAAATCTAAAAAAATATTGAAACTTGAAAATGATACTTAAATGAGAAATAAAAGTTAACGTTTCGGAGTACTATGTGATTCCATTTTCAAAACTAGAAAATTTCGTTGATAATAAACTGACTTTTATATCAATGTCAAACATAACAGTTTTCTATTATACAGCCAAAAGTAGGCACCCTGAATAACTTTAGAGATAAAAAAATGTTAAAAAATTGGTGAAACACGTCGACCTTGTTTCTAATGGGGACATATGTTAATGTAATACTTGTATACCTATCATCATCCCTCTACCCTACACGGCCACCCCCTCAAAAAATTCAAATGGCAAGGGGGGGTCGAGTGATACATCTTTTGAAAGATCTTTCAATTCCCTACATAACTGTGTATTTTTTTTAACTTTTATCGATTTGTTCTTAAGGAAAATAATTTTATTTTTGATGATTACACACAATCGAAATCGTTTAAAAAAATCTAAAACACACGGCACTGGGTATTGGAATTTATAAAAAAAATTACCTTTTTTTAGTGCTCTCAAAAAACACGAGTTTTTTCGACAAAAACACTTTCCTTGTCCGTTTAGTTTTAGAATAATAAAACACTCATAAGTATTTGATAGTCCTTGAACATTAATTTGTTCACAACCAATTTTAAATCGAGATACATGTTACCAGAGTGAGTTCTCAAATGGTTTATACCCTTCAGGAGAGAATAGAAATTGTCAGCATTTATTTTAAAAACGATAATTGTGCTAGAGCTACGGAGCGCATATTCATTAGAAATCAGATAGAAAGGTTGGGTCTCAGTATGATTTACAATTATTGATAAAATTTATGGAAACAGGTTCTGTAGGAAACAAAGAGCATGACCCTCAGCGACCGATTAGGAATGAAGCAGTCGAAGTGGCAGTTCTGGGTCATTTGCAGATGGATAATAATCAATCGATCAGGAAAGTAGCTGAGGCTTCCTGTGTATCACGAAGCAGTGTTCATCGAATTGTAAAGGCCTACAAATTTCATCCATATAAATTTAAATTGGTACACGAATTAAACGAAGATGATCCCGATCGTCGGCTTGAATTCTGTGAGATTTTTAGTGAACAATTAAACGGTAATGCCAATCTACTGTACAATACGTGTTTTTCCGATGGAATCGACATTTCAGTTAAATGGGGAGGTAAATAGGCACAATTGTAGGTATTGGAGTGAAACCAATCCACATTTGTTCATGGAAACTCATATCCAAAGGCCTCAGAAGTTAAATGTTTGGGCTGGTATCTTAGGGGATCACATTGTCGGGCCGTTTTTTATTCCTGGCAATTTAAATGGCGAAAGGTACCTCGATCTTTTAGAGGGCGAACTGTTTTTTCAACAGGATGGGGCACCCCCACATTTTGCTATAGCTGTCCGTCAATTTTTGGATAATCGGTTTCCTGAGCGATGGATTGTAAGAAAAGGTCCTGTGGAGTGGCCCGCTAGGTCACCCGCTTTAACTCCCTTGGATTTATTTCTGTGGGGACATTTGAAATCGAAGGTATTTGCAACAAAACCCGCATCTCTGGAGAGTTACGTGAAAGAATTGTTCGAGAATGCCGTTTATTGACTCCAGATGTGTTCAGAAATGTTCGTACAGAATTTCAAGACAGATTATACTACTGTATGTAAGTCTGTGGGGGTCATTTTGAACAATACATACGATAATTTAAACTGCTTCTTTTATTTTTATTTCCCGAACCTAAAATAATGAAACAATTATTTCTCAGGAACGAATCGATAAAAGTTTTAAAAAATACACAGTTATGTAGAGAATTGAAAGATCTTTCAAAAGATGTATCACTCGATCCCTTTTGCCATTTGAATTTTTTGAGGGGGTGACCATATAGGGTAGAGGGATGATGATAGATATACAAGTATTACATTAAAATATATCCCCCTTGGAAACAAGGTCGACGTGTCTCACCAATTTTTCAAAAATTTTTTATCCGAAGTTATTCAGGGTGCCTACTTTTGGTTGGGACACCCTGTATATTTCCATAGACACGTGAGACATTATCTTATATTGATATTGTTTTTATTTACTGGTTAATAATCCTTAGAGCACAGGATTTCAATATGCATGAATCCTGAGATTAATAACCCTACTTATAACTTATTTGTACCAAATATGTCATGTCATGTAGCCAAATATGTATTTTATTAGACTAGTGTGATGTCCAGTTTGTCTAATCGGTTTAATTGAGCATTTTAAATTGTCCTAAATAATTAAAATTTTCATACTGCTATTTTACATGAAAATCACTACATATGTTCTATTTCAGTGTGTCGTTGTAACTGTGTGTTTAAAAGCTGGTCTAGTAATGAATTCCTGGACGTGGTTAACACATTGTGCCATTTGGGGTTCCATAGTTTTATGGTTTTTATTTATAATTGTATACAGGTAATATAAATAAACTGTAGGAATATCGATATTTTCAACTCTCTCTTTTTAGTCTCTTTTGGCCAACTATTCCATTTGGAAGCATTATGACGGGCATGTATATCATGCTTTTCTCCACAGCTGTTTTCTGGTTAGGGATCGTCGTTGTACCAATAATAACGGCATTACCAGATTTCACAGTAAAAGTGTACGTATAATGACTTACGAGTCAATTAATTAACAATACAAGAGGGCCCATTGCGGATGCTTGCGGCACCCTAATCTTACTAAATAATGTTATTTAATCTGTTATATTCTGCAGGATACACAGCACTGTATTTAAATCACTAACGGATGTAGTTCGTGAAAGTGAAATCAAGAAAAGCGATCCACAGGTATATAGAGGGGAACCAAAAAATTCGTAAGTAATTTTCTACACATTTTTAGATGTTTACTTATAAGTTTAGTATATGTTCAGTTACTTATGCAGCGTGTTTTTGTATTTAGCTTGTATGTTGAATTGTTGGTATGTATTTAAGTGCTTCTTTATATAGATTTTAACAAAACACTGCCAAACAGTGTAAATTAAGGTTACCATGAACATTTTGTTTAGTAATTTGTACACATTTTGGAATATGATTTTTTTTTTACCAAAATTATATAATTTAAAACTTTTGAAAAATTCAGTCAGATTTATTATCCGTAAATGATATGGTGGAACCAACCAACAGTGTTGCATGACGCTGCATAAAAGTATGACTACACTCCACCCCATTGACGAATGTAGTATAATAATAATGAGCCATGGTAATTAAACACTTAACCATAGGTTATATAATTTTACAATAATTGTTTTATGTGTTATAAAGGTAAATTTATTTCTAACTATATACAGTGTCACATTACTTGAATTGTTTTGCAGTTTATGTTATTTACTCAAAAGTTTATCAATTATATTATTTGGTATTGAAAGCAATTCAAATTGCAGTTGCTTCTAGATTATAAGAAGTAATGGTCGTGTTCGAGTATACACACATATGTTTGAAAAACGCTTATAATGCAAAATAGCAAATTTCATTAGATTTTTGCGATAAGATACATGATCAGTACCACAGTGTGATCTGTGATCAGTACCATACTGTCCAGCCGGGTAAAGAAAATCCGCGCGGCAAGGGAGAGCATTACCGATAAGGCGCCAGCTTTCTGCGAAACCATATATTAGAAGTATAGTATATCTCCCAATGCAAACGGTCACAAAAATTTGTCATATACAAATCATTTATTACATATACGCTTTATGGAGAATGGAATGCAGAAAGCACATTCTTTCCGCCGGCTTTCTTTCGCCGGTCAGACTATACTTCGCACTTACAGATATAAACTTTTAGTTTTTCGTAATATGATTATATTCTTCTGGTCCGTTGTCGGTAGAACCTTTTTAGTTTTACAAGTTTTTATTTTTACTGGATAGATAATATGATTTGTTTTCATTCGGCCAAATTAAAGCACAAGTGCTTTATGGTACAAGGTACCAAAAAATCAGTAGCCTCCAAACTCTCCAGATCTAACTTTACTAGATTTTTATTTTAAGGATACTTTGAAGAATATAGAAAATATTAAAAACTCTGTGCAAAATTTAAAGTCGTTTAGTTTTAACCAGTTCAAATATTCTTCATAAATTCCAACAGAAAAAAATATATTTTCTGTGAAATTTTTGCTTTGTAGTTTATTCTTATAACTCCAATGTTCAAATAGTGGAGAATGCTCTGCAAAAAATTGTCGTTTGGATAATGAAAGGCTACTTTCCGCGGGATTTCCAAAATGTGTGTAAATTCTGCAGAGAAATAAATATAATATTGTTTGTAGGAAAAATAATAAAAGTGAATAGTGTAATTTACATCATAGGTAGTGTTTTGTTGAACGGATCAACCATATACTTCTGCCAAAACACCATAAATATTTTGATTTTAAGAAATATATTTCAATTACTTGCACTAAGTATTTTGTTAAAAGATAATTGTTAACTTATACTAGTTATTTAGTGCGGAGAGACATCGCATCATGCTGGACTGCAAATTGGTTCTATCCAGTTTACGTGATTGGCACGTGATCACAGTTTGTATTGGGTAATAGAGCATAAATATATAATCCATACACGCCTTTTGCATCTCAAGCAGTTATGATTATGACGAGTTGATGTATTACAAATAATCTTTTAAAAACATATTATTATATCCAGGAAATTGCAAATTTCTTCTATTACTAACCTAATTTTTTAGGTTAAAACTAACTTGAAAGTAGCGCACTTTAACAGTTTTTATAATACTATTTGTGCATTTCATGATAGTATATCATTAAAGTCGCCCATTCAATTTTATTTAGGATTGTCAGTAAATTAATTCCTTGTCAGGCGAACGTGACAAATAATCTGTTAAAAAATTGAAAAAAACTTGGAAAATATGATTCAAATTCAAAATCTTATAAGTAGCGGCGTACTGAGCATTTCGCTGAGTCAAAAATATGCTTAAAATATGCCTAAACCCAGCCGTTTCAGAGATATTTGATATTTTAAAAAATTTTTGACGTGTAATGGTTTACAATAACCTTTATAACTTTCTTTGTGTAAAAGATACTTATTTGCTTTTTGGCATGCAGAAAGACCATAAGGTGAGCCACGCTCTACTATTTAAAGAAATTCAATAATAGTATACCAAGTGTTTCATTTTTGACGTTACATTTTGTAAACTTCAAACCGCGAAAATTTGCTTAAGTCAAATGGAACACCCTGTCTTTTTTGATATCAAGTTATGTATAATTAAATTCCTTTTTTTTCTGATATAAGCAATGGGGGGGGGGGGGGTTAAGTTACAACTTTTTGAAATATTTGCGATTTTCTTAGAGTCAAGAATTTTTAGTAAAAATTTAATCAAATTAGCCATGATTAGAAATAATCAGTAATGTCAGTAATTCTCTTATGTCAAAATATGCCACCGTGTTTAAATTACACCCACGAAAACTTTTTGAATTTTATTATTTATGGAGAATGTGATAAAGTAATATTAAGAACTAGTAGTACATTTGTTACTAGATATCCACAAAAACGGAAAATAACCTAAACACTGTGTATTTTAAACGCGGTGGCTTTTTTGACATAAGAGAATGACTAACATTACTGATTGTTTCTAGTGGCTAATTTGATAAAATTTTACTAAATATTCTTGAATTTCTAAGAAAATCGCAAATATTTCAAAAAGTTGTAACTTAAACCCTAAACCCTCACTATGCTTATATCAGAAAAAAAAAGGAATTTAATTATACATAACATGATGTAAAAAAATACAGGGTGTCCCATTTGACTTAAGCAAGTTTTCGCGGTTTGAAATTTACAAAATGTAACGTCAAAAATGGAACACTTGGTATAATATTATTCAATTTCTTTAAACTGTAGAGCGTAGCTCACCTTATTGTCTTTCTGCATGCCAAAAAGCAAATGAGTATCTTTAACACGAAGAAAGTTATAAAGGTTATTGTAAACCAGTACACCTGTCAAAATTTTTTAAAATGTCAAATATCTCTGAAACGGCTGGGTTTAGGCATAGGGTGTCCTACATGTTTTTGACTCGGAATTTTATGCTCTTTTCGAAAACCCTAAAATATATAGTATGTTCCATTTATAATAAGCAAGTTGGTATCGACTTCCGGTATAACCGGAAGTGCCAGATGCTCTTAATTATACTAGTTGGATTGGCCACACTGCCGTTAGTAACTTCGAAATTTTCTAAATGTTCTGCTGTGTATTTTTCCCTATATCCATCGATGCAGTTCCTGGTGAGACACCCTGTATATATATGATATAATATTTCAGACACCGTATATTAACTTAGATTATATTCAACACTATCTTAGGATCATATTTCACTACGTGGCTGATAACAAATTCCTACTTATTTATTGCTAACTCCTTATTTTGCATTTCCTTCGTTACAAGCTTGGGAATCATTGTTTATGGTGACTAAGTACTGCCTTCCAAGCTTATAAATTAAACATATCTTTTACTAGCTCAGTTATCATACTTACTTCTTGTCATGTTATATTAAAATATAAACTACCTTTTGTATTTTCATTAAGACTCAACGGTCTTAACGAGTATATTGAATTAAATAATAAATATTTTTTTAAAAACATCTACGTAAACTGTAGTCTAACAATTGGCGCAGTCGGTAGGATCCGTAAACACTCCAGAACAGGAGGCCTAACCAGTAGTGAAACCCATTAGAATAAGGAAAACATCGCGAGGTGTCTAACTAGTGCAAGTTAACTTCTGGAAGAAGGGGCATTTCCTCACTGTGGTGGCGGATTCTAATCCCTAGACGGAAGAACCTACTGCATGAAGAAAACCATTATGTAAGAAATATTTATAGGAATCATCTCGTATTAACGTTTTCTTTTCCAAATCACAAACAATTCTATTTTTATTAATTAAACTACGTGTAGATTTCATATACAACCACATTATTTGGCTCTGATATTTGTAACTGCATCCACTCGCTACATATACGTGTGTAGAGGTGAGCATGAAGTACAGTTCGTGTTGAAGACCAAATTCGTTATAGTTTTACATATTAGTTGGCTGATTTTTCTAACTGTATCCACTCGCTACATATACGTGTGTGGAGGTGAGCGTGAAGTACAGTTCGACTTAAAGACCAAACTAATTTTAATATAAGAGCATAATTACTTCTATTATTCATTTCCATTTACAATTTATTCAACAAATAATAAAAACCGCATTATACTGTTAATGCATCACTAAAACAAACAAACTTTAATTATATACCTACTTAATATAATTTTAATTAAAAAATTTACATAATTTACTGTACCTCTGGTATACAACATTTTATTTTAATTACTTTTAATATTTTTTTCTTAATCACTCAAATTAAACAATTATTTTTTTAAATAATTTCTGAATACTAAGCAACAAAATGCCAGACTCAGTAACAGAGCAAGTTGAACCTTACAAATTATCTGAAATTTTTTCCATAATACCGGAGTTCGATGGCAACCCCATCGCTCTACAAACTTTTCTTAAATCATGTATTTACGCCCACTCTATGGCTCTCAGAGATCAACAGTTATTGCTAACCCTACATATATAAAATAAATTGCGTGGCAAAGCTGCCGCCATTGTAAATTCCCGTAACCCAGCTACATGGGCAGAAATGAAATTTTTATTGGAGTGTCATTTTGGTGCCTCGAGAGATTTGACATCACTCATTTAGGATTTATAGCGGATTAATCAAGTACCTAACGAATCTGCGTTAACATTTATAGTACGGTTACAAACGCATAATGCGAAAATGCATGCCGCAATTCAAAAATAACAGTTTACTGCGGAGCAAAAACAAGCCCAAATTGAACTAATAGAAACAATGACGCTAACTACTCTACTCACAGGTTTAGAACCAACACTTGGCAAAATTATTCGTGCCGGAAATCCTAAAAATATGTTAAATGCGATAAATCGTATTAAAAGTGAATTACAGCTATCTTATTTGGAAACTCAAAAATTTCTAAGAAATAAAGTTGCCAAAAAAAAGTCCAATTTAAAGTCAAGTAAGAAGGCCAAGCATTAATTTTCAAAAATTCTGTTCATTTTGCAAAAGAAATGGATATACTATAAATGCCGAACAAGGCAACATCAACAGTTTACACCCTCAACTTCTCAAAATTTCAATAGGTCGAATTTCCAAGGAAATTCAAACTCAAAATTTTGCATAATCGCAAAGAACATTTCCACCAAACCAATATCAAAATCAAGTTTAAAATCTACAACCGAGCACTTCTCAACAGAATAGACTTTCAGCCATAAGACCGAATCCTAATTATAATCAGCAAAGGCAATCTGCAATACAGCACAACCCCAATTTTAATCGTTTCAATAACCAACCAAAAACCCATCATTAAATTGCGCATCTTACGATAACCAGTACACTTATGATCAATACGAAAATTATTCCTTTGAGAATCAAGTACAAAACGAATCTTGTAACTTTAATAATTTTCAACCCGAACAAAGTGAGGAGAATTATACTGCTAATTCTCAGGATACTCACTATGAGAATTATACTGCGAATTCTCAGGATACTATGAGGATTATACTGCTAATCCTCAGAATTTTTACCAAGGCTTGTATCATCCAACGAATCCCCCCAAGCAAGATTCAGACCCAGTTGTGGATTTACAAATGCAAATACAAACCATGGACTTACAAGACGACTTGAACCTGTATTTAAACTTCCCAGAACAGACATTCATATAAATTCATTATTCTCCGTAAACTCAAAAAAATCTTTATTACATAAAGGATATAACAAACATTTAAAATTTTGATAGACACCGGTGCAAGTATTTCTATTTTTAAACCTAAAACAGCCGAAAATTATCGACAACGATTTTCTGAAAATGTAATTATATGGGGTATAACGGACCAAAAGGTAAAAATAAGTGAATCAGCACTTGTACCATTTACAGAAGGCAATCCACATAAAGTTTATGTTCATAATTTAGATATAGACTTTAATGGACTGGTAGGTGCAAATTTTTTAGAACACTACAAATATCAGGTAGATATAAAAAATAAAAAACTAATAACGAACTTTAAAAACGTACCGTTATTTAAGGTTACTGATGATTCGTGTGTGCAATCACCTGTTAGTTGTAAAAATGTAATGCAAAATCAATTTCAAAAACCCTCTCCAAAAAATCAAAATTAAGGTAATACCAATAACCAAAGTTTGATATCTATTGAACCGCGTATAGAAAAATTTTTTAAACTTAAATGTAATTTACAAAATACTGATACTCTACTGTTAGCTCAGGAATCGGACAAAGTACGTTTACCTAATGCACTTGTACAAATAAACGAAAACGGTGAATTTTAAACATCAGTTATTAATGCCTATGCCATTATCAAACTTGTCGATTTTTCTAACATAAAGCTTGAACCAGTGCAAAAGTTTAAAGCGATCTTTAATTTAAATACTCAAAATTTCGACTCACAAGTACAGACGGACAGAACATTTGAAATAAAAAACCAACTACGTTTAGATCATTTAAACAAAGAGGAATTCGAATTAAAAACACGGCTTTGTTTAGATTTTCAAGACATATTTTATTTAGAAGAAGACAATCTGACATTTACAAACGAAATCAAACATCCTATAGACATTAATGACGCTAAACCAATTTTCACGAGATTTTATCGATATCCCCAAATCAAGTCAAGTCAAGGTATCATCCAACATTCAATCTCACCCTGGTCTTCCCCAGTCTGGATAGTTCCTAAAACTTGACGCCTCTGGTAAACAGTAATGGCGCGTTGTAGTCGACTACAGGAAACTTAACGAAGTAACAGTCGGTGACAAATATCCTCTCCCAAACATATGTGACCTCTTGGACCAACTTGGAAAATGTCAATATTTACCACCTTAGATTTGGCATCGGGCTTCCATCAAATCGAAATTAATCCTGAAGACGTTCAAAAAACTGCTTAACACAGTTGAGAACGAACACTACGAATCTGCATGTATGCCTTTTGGTTTAAAGGATGCCCCAGCCACATTTCAAAGAGTAATGGACAATATTCTGTTAGGAATTAAAAATGAACGATGTCTCGTCTATATGGATGACATCATTATATGCTCCCCTACCATTCATGAACATATTTCTCCTCTTACAGAAGTTTTTAAACGCCTCCAAAATGCCAATCTAAAGATACAACCGGACAAATGTGAATTTCTACGTAAAGAAGTCGCATATTTACCCATCTCATAACAAAGGACGGTGTGAAACCTAACTCGAGCAAAGTTGACGTCATCTAAAACTTTCTACAACCTAAAGACCAAAAAGGAATTAAATCATTTTTAGGACTTGCAGGTTACTATCGCAGATTCATTCCAAATTTTTCTAAAATCACTAAGCCAAGTACAAAACTTTTAGAAAAAGACGTCCCTTTCACCTTTGACAGTGATTGCCAAAATTCAATTTCCAATCTCAGACAAATATTGACTACATGACCGATTCTAATATATCCAAATTTCGAGGAACCTTTCGTATTAACTACGGATGCGAGCGCATTCGCGATAGACTTGGTCTTCTCACAGGGACCTATTAGAAAGGATTTACCAATAGCTTGTGCTTCCCGAATCTTATGAAATACCGAAACTAAATACTCAATCATAGAGCGCGAGCTTCTAGCTATCGTTTGGTCCATAAAACACTTTAGGCTATACCCTATTTAGCAGAAAGTTTAAATTAACAACTGACCATCGACCACATGGTTATTTTCTATAAAAGACCCAGGAAGTAGATAGCCCGCTGGAAACTAAAACTTGAGGAATATGACTATGAGGTCATATATAAATCTGGCAAAATAAATAATAACGCAGACGCTTTATCAAGAATAAATATCAATCAACAGAATGTTCCAAATTTAATTTAAACATATTAGCTGCTAAGAAAGACAGCACTGACGACGAGGAAAACGACGACGAAATCACAAACGACCAAATTACAAATGAATTCGACACTTTTGTTAATCTCTATAAAACATCACTTATAGATTATTCAAAAATTCAATTTGCAAATAAACAATTATTGGATGAAGAAAGTAAAAACATAATTACGTTCTTCCAACAAAATAATCTAAAAGACTTCCATCATAAAATTATCGAGGACATTTTCGAAGAAAAGTAGATTTTTATGATAGTAAAATTAATATTGTCTCTAGTCAAACAGTTAGAAAATATTACATCATTCCTTTACCATTTAACCTCGCATCTGTAATAGAGAACATTTATTCATAGCTTTATTTAAAAATGAAAATGATTTAGATCTTTCTAAAACATATCACGTGGAAAACAATGTGGACTTACCAATATTAGAAATCCTATCATTCTTTTTCGCAGAGAAAGATCTAAAATTGGTTATCTGCCAAAACGTTGTAAAATATCCGGATGATGATGAAATTCCAATTATACTAGACCAAAACCATTCTCGAAAAAATAATTTACATCGTGGAATAAACGAGACCACTCGAAGAATATCACAAAAATATAATTGGCGAGGCTTATCTAAAGATGTCGAAAATTTCATAAAAAACTGCAGAACTTGCCAAAAGTCCAAAGTTTGCCGCAAAAACCTAAGTAACCCATTAGTAATTACGGAAACACTAAGAACACCTTTCGAACATATTAATATCCATATTTTTGAAATACCCACACGAAATTATGCCTTCACTATTCGCGACGAATTAACTAAATTTACAAAAGCTTATGCAATTTCGGATAAAACTGCTAAATCTGTTGTGAACACCCTATTGTTGTATTTCCAACATTATGATACACCATTAAGGACACATTGTGACTACGGTCGAGATTTCGGCAATAGTCTATTAAGATATTTCTGCAATTTATATGACATAAAATTAACTTTTTTAAGTGTAGGACATCCGCAATCTAGTGTTTCATTAGAACGATTTCACGCGACGTTAGCAGAGATGATTAGAGTTCACAAAACTGAGAACCCCAACGAACATTCTTTTACAATTTTACCGTACGATATCTCTTACAATAATTCAGTCAATAAAGCACATGATTTTACCCCATATGAACTTATTTTCGAGCACACATCTAGTCCAGCACCAGAAATGCTATATAACCAGAACGAATTAGTCACCAAATACGTTAGAGATCTTAACAATCGAATATCTCACTATTATAAAATTGCTCGAAATTGGACACAAGCTCAAAAGGAAAAAAGCCAAATTACGTATGACAAAAATATTCCCGAAAACCGATACAAATATAACATTGGCGATAAAGTTTATGTAAAAGAGTCACAAATTAAAGATAACTACAAAATAAATTTAACAGTCCTTTTGAACTAACAGAAATCTTTCAAAATTCAGCCATTTTACTAAACTTAGACACTAACCAAACTAGCAAAGTAAATTTTGATAGAAGGAAACCCTATTTTGAAAATTAACCTTTTTCAGGTTACTCCTGCTGTTCAGATCAGTAGCCTTAGCGGTTTCCCAATATCATATTTCACCAGTAAATAACACCATTGTAATTTACTACCATCAGAAATCAGAAATAATTGTGACTAACGTGAAATGGACACTATTAGTTCACAAGAATATATCCGCACTAAAAACAGTTTTTGACAGAAACGACAAAATCCAAAATAACATCCTAAAAACCCTTGACCCACGTATCATAACATGAATACTTTCTTGAGCGAAGTTAAGACTCATCTTAGCCTTCTAAAACAAATTTCTAAGTCTATTCAATCTAAATTTGACGAAGTTTACCTCGATACAAAACGATACAAACGAGGAATTTTAAACGGTATCAGGACGATAATTAAATCAATTATAGGAAATTTTGACGCTGAAGGCGGTCAATATTATTCGATTGTATTAATAAACTAAATAATGACGAGCATTAATTAGAAAACTTAATTATAAACCAAATATCTGTGACAACATCGGTTATAATAAATTTCAATTCAACTATTCAAAAGTTACAAATTGACAAAGAAACGTTCAATAAAGATATTAAAGATATAGAACACGATATAGTTGAAACAAAACTAAAGTTTCTTGAAATATGTGAACAATTAATGGTAAACTATTTATACATTGAGGATAAGTTAAACGATATTCTAAATTCAATAGCATTTGCATGATTAAAAATCATTTATACCTCTATAATTACTCCTCAGGATTTAATAAGCTATTTACAGAAATTTCACAAAATTGGCAAAGGAACAACTTGCCACTTCAAATGAAATTATTAATAGTTGCTCAGTACCTAGATATTATTGAACTGCAAGCTTTTCAAACCGATTCAAGTTTATTTTTTGGCTTTAAAGATACCTCTAATAGATCCTTAAACTTACATAAACTATCAATTATACCCTGCCCTAATTTTGGATAATAGAACTGGTTTGCACCACATTTTGTCAACCTCAAAAATATATCGCGAGTGATGATGATTCTGTAATATTTATACCTATTCCGGACCTGAAAGAATGCACATAACTCTACATTGGAATTAAATATTGCCGAACCTGTTCGCTTACCCGATGACAACAATGCTATTTGTGAAACAAGACTGTTCAAACATCTTAATCGTCTACTCGAAAACTGTCAAACATCTGTCATCATTAGTCAAGGATATAATGTTCAGACTCTCCAGAAAAATACATGGCTAGTCATTAATATAGAACCTCTACACGTTACTATCAGTTGCCCTAAGAGAAACTCCATAACGGAAATCATCACGAATAACTCCATTATAAAATTACAACCTAATTTTTACGCCTTTATTGGCATTACCAAAATTCAAGCCGAATCCAATGAAATATTAGATGTCACGGATAAAACTCATCCTATCCAAATTCCATATTAGTGCTGCAATAACCTTCCGTACAAAACTCAAATACCCAAATTAAAGCCATTAAAATTAAACAACCTGAACACCCTTATTGCCCTTACTCTGCTCTATGTATTATGCAAATGCAGGAAAGGGAGTCGAAGGCTAGCTCTTGTCCATCCATCTGGATCACTTCCACCTCCACCAAGACCAAGTAAGGTTTTCAGGAGATTTACCAGCATTCTACCCCCGAGGAAAAGACCTAGTATCCACGAAGAAGAAATAGAACACGAAGAAATCGCATTGGCTAAAAATGACTGTTAACCCTTTCAATACGAGCAATATCGCACGCTACCAGTGCTCTGTGAACGAGGCATTGTTGGTCGTTACGTAATCGCACGGCAACAGTTCTAATGGCACCACCTTACTGTCCAATTACGTCAACCGAATGTTTCATTCGCCTCGTTCAGTTCTCTCGCCCATCGAAAGATTTAATAAATAAAATAGTAGAGGAAAGTCCTCTACTATTTTATTTACTAAATCTTTCGTAAAAAATATATCAAAAACTTCTAATGCCGAAGAATTTTTGTCAATATTTGGACAAGGGCCCGCAGTGTTTTCATGCACATGAATTTGGGGAATCCATTCACGTGAAAAAGACCAATTATATTCGACAGGTTCCGAAGGAAGCTTATTATCAGTAAATTGTTGAGAAATATCGTCCACAAAATCAAAAAAGGGTAAAACACTATCAGTTTCCATTTCATCCTCGTTATTTTTATCTGAACTCTCACCACTACTAAAATAACCCAAATTTTCATGTTCCTCCCTCATTAGCATATTCCTCAAGTTGTTTGTTGGATAATATTTCCCGTTTTATTCGAAGCATTTTGAAATCAGACAACATATCAGTTTCATATAACAGAAATCAGTGCGAAATGCAACTATCAAGACAATTATGCACTACCTATTCCCTTGACCTACCATGGGCCATAAATAATGAAGTGGGTGAGCCATTGACATTTTAGTCATCCCAATACAATATAGAATATAACAGGAAGAAAGGATCGTGGGTAATGCCCGCAAAAAAGGATGAATCCGCCGACATGTGTTTCTGAGTCACTACTCGTTATCAAGACGGCTATAAGTTGTAAGGATAGGCATAACTTAGATTCAACAACACAAAGGAAACCACTAACAGGAGCCAGTCGCTCATTTGTAGCTGTAGCTATAGAATATAACAAATTATTCGAATATGATCGCACGACAACTTCTCCACATGAAAAATGCTTTTGTAAAATCTCGTCAGCCGTTCAGTGGGCACAAATTGTTTTGGCCGTGATAACACGGCAATCGTATCGGAAGGGTTAAATGTGTTTTTCTATCTGAACTTAATGCAAAAGACTTTCAGTAAATATTGTTTCATTTTTGACGCATTTTAAACTTTTTATTATTTTATTATTTTTCATATTATAATCATTTCCAATGTTATTTTCCATTTTACATTATATAATTTTAGATCTTAAGCTGTTTACACTGTTTTACATTTTGCAAAAGTTGCTCTATGAAGTTGTTATATAATATTTCAGACACCGTATATTAACTTACATTATATTCTAAACTATCTCAGAATATTATATTTCACTACGTGGCTGATAACAAATTCCTACTTATATGTTGCTAACTGCTTATTTTGGATTTCCTTTGTTACAATCTAGGGGGAATCATTGTTTATGCTGACTAAGTACAGCCTTCCAAGCTTATAAATTAAACTCATATCTTTTACTAGCTCAGTTAACAATATTCGTGGTGTATTTTAATCCTCGAAAATGTCGCCTTTATGTTCATCAGCATAAGGGTCAAAGTTCCAGTGTTTCATATAGGCAATCAGTGTGTCATAATTATCTTACGTAGTTTAATTATCTCCAGATGATGCCAACTTGATAGACGAAACGCGCGTCGATTGCAGTATATGGTGTTTTGATGTTTCGTGGAAGACTACGTCAGTGTTTACGTAGGTTGCATGATTATATGACGTCACTCGATATGGTCCTCTTACAATATATTTTTGGCCATTTCATTACATTTCATTAGATTTTTTCTAACAGTAATAAAATCGAAACTAATCAATTATTGAACCGGAAACTATGTAATTCAAATAATTGTTATAAATAATAACTAAACACAGATTCATTTAACTTTCTTATTGCAGAAGAGTTAATAAAACATATTGTGAAGAAAATTGCGTCGTCCTAATTTGCAAATTTGAATAATTTGAAATGACCTCCAGCACATGGTCTATTAAAGTCTCAATAGTACACAACATAATGACAAATCATAACCACCTGAGATACAAAAGACATTTAATTAATGGATTATGGTCGTATAACGAAATTTGCTGTTTAATATTTGATTACAATATTTTCATTTTCGTCTAAATGATTGAAGCAGAATGTGGTTTATCCTCATCATTGTTTGTTTTGTTGTTTTTTGCACGCATTGCACTTGGATCATTTCAGAGTTTTTTTTTTTTTTAAAGGATACGTCCAAGCAAACCTTTCAGATAACAAAGACATTTTTGTTTGGGAGTGGTTTTCTGTTTGTCATTTAAATAACAAACGATTTGTAGCGATAGTTTTTTTTATCTTTTTTGTGGCAGCACTATATCCAGTATAAGGTGGTCACTACATCTTAACTCTGTCACACCATCCCGTCATGTACCACAAGCATAAAATTTTCTTCAAATATGGTTGTCATGGAAATGGTCGCGGCACACTAATTTACGTTTAGTCAAACGCATCTGTAAATATATGGTTGGAAAAGTTGTAAATGGTTTAAATTGCCCAAAGCTAATAATCTCTATTATTTGAATATTAAAAGAAACGAAAAGAGTTATAATTTTACAGTTTGTAAAATTACTAAAATAATTCAATATACTTATATGAAGTCTGTTTTTTTTGTAATTTTTTGTCACAGTGTAACAAGGTTGGCAGAAGTGAGGTTTAGACTTTGGGAGATTTCTGTCCTTGTGTTGGAAGTATTTACTTCAATTTTCGTCACTGACGAAAGTAAAAAAAATCCTAAATGGAGTAAAATAATGATATAGGAATCTTTTTGATATATTTTTGAAATATTTTTGATGTACTTCGATTTATAAATCTATTTTTAAGTGTTAGTTAAATATTTTTGAAATAATGTGTTTAATATATTTATTTTTAATTATTTCCTAATATTGCTGAAATTGCTTGCATTATACATTTATTACTAAATATTTTTTAAATATATCCTATTGTTTATTTATTGTCAATTATTTTTTAAATATCCTTAAAATATTTTTAATTATATATTTAATATGATATATTTCTAAAATATTTCTTAAATCTTTACAATATTGTGGCAACATATATTGTAGCAATGTGTTATACACATATTTCAGAAATATTTTTTGCTATTAGGGAACCTATAATGGAACCGAAAAGTCTTTACCTACGCCAGGAAAAATAGTTACAACATTGAAACGTTTCCAAAGAAATCTAAATTGTTTGACTCTGCCATAGTGACATATCATAGAACAAACCTACCAAACTGTCGCTTAATTTTTGCATTGTTTGCGCAGTTGTGTTCCGCCATTATTTCACGCCGTCTCTATAAACTGTCAAATGGAAATGTCAACACAGTAAAACATCTTGTATACCGTGTGGTCAAATAAAAATAAAACCTTTAAAATGGATTCGAAAACCCTTTTTATTATATATTGGTGCTCTGCCACAAATATAAACAGCACGATTTTATTTTAAGTTGTCACCTCAACTGATACATAAAAATGCAAGTTCCGCCGTCGTTGGTTCCGCCAAAAGTTATGCTAGAGTGGACTATTGGGAACTAAAATCACCAAGGCTGCGATCAGAAAAATAAATATCAGCTGACTCTTGGGTTTGTTGACATTCGTTTTATTTGCTTTTGTGGGTTCTTTCTTAGGTAGAATAATATATATTATTACATGAATCGAAAGTAAGTAAATTCAATTAGTTTAACCTATTTTGCACTATTTTCTGTTAATCTGTGAAGTGCCTAACCTAAAAATGTCACTGTTATAACTAAATGCCTTTTGCATTATAGTTCTCTAGCTTGAAATGGACACGCACTGTCGAAGTTAACACTTTTCCCATCAATTATTCTTTCTTCCATACTTATCTTCTATCTATTTGCTCCACAATACCACAGCTAATGGTGATATAAACAACCTCGCACCTTTCTTGGGAATATAGTGAAAGTGGATTCCTATCCTTATGTTTTCTTGAGTGACAATTGTACACAGAACAATTCCTATTATGCACTGTTTTCTTCAGTATATTGTTGAATAAATGTTGATAAAAAAAACGATAATAAAACCCTGACAAACAAACTATACAAATGTATTCAAATAAATGTAATCAAAATTTACTTGTTTTGTCAAAGATCGAATTTTAGCCACCAAGGACGAAGTGAAGGCTTATACTCCCAATTTTCGTAACAATTCAGGGAAACGCAGCGCTGTAACGCTTTAGTAAAGCGTTAAAGCATATAATTCCTCCGCTTTAACACTGCAATGGTAAATAAAGCAGTGTAGCTTGTCAACAAAAGTCATGTGTTAACCTAATAAATTTTATTTGTGGAAATAAATAAACAAATAGGTACTTCTAGAGATATCCTCGACATTCTAGTATTGTTTTAAATTCATTCAGGGTATATAAGGGAACAGTTTGCCCAACATAATCTTCATTTCTTCTTTATAATTCATACAGGCACACTTGAAGAATGTTACAATCAATGTTGCCAACTAGAACATTAAAGAGTTAAAATTACCCGATTCGAAAAATATTCATTCAGCGAGAGTAAAGCGCCACAGCGTTTCATGTTTCTATAAAAATATATATAATCTTATAAAAAATATATATTTTATGTACAAAATAATATAAATATAAATTTCACCTTTTGCCATAGTCTACTAGATGGCGAACTCACTTTTACTATCGCGCATGAATTGTGGGGCGGGCTGCAATGTGTCAATGGCCGCTTTCCAATTAAGCACAGTGCACTTTAGTTACACATGTCCTACGTTCCAGTTATCGCATGCATGTGTTCTACAACTGCATTGATATCCTCGAATTGCACCTATGAAATCTGTCGGACACTTGAGGGAACATAACCTCACATTTTCATGTTGTTTCACACAACAAAACGAAATGCAGGCACTTCAATAACTAAAGTCTATTTTTTCATATCATAAAGTGAATGGTTTATTATAAATAAATTAGATCATGTAGGCTTTTAATTAAAATATTACCGTTTTTAATATACACTTGTACTATAAAAATATTTTAATTAAAACTAATAGAAAAAAAACAACTTCATAATTTTGTCTCAAAGTCGATTTATTAACCTAATCAAATAAAAGAACTAACAGTATCAGAAGAAACATTTGTATTTCATTTGTTGCGTAGCGTATACGTACAGTACATGTATGGGACACATGCACGGTGCCAATATGAAAAAGGGCCCATATAAAATACGCATCTTTGAAAGGGGCATGTTCCTTCCTTTCCCTTTCAAAGAATTCAGTTATTTCGCATGAATTGTGGGGCGGGTTAGAAATTGTCTTTCCAGTGTGTAGACGCTTGTACTGTTTAACAGAATAACATAGAACTATGAATAATGTTTACAGCTTGTTTAGAGACAGTTGTTAAATGCCAATGTTGCAGTTTAATACGGGCATTTTATATAACGGTAGAACCGAGTGCATCATCTAGTAGACAATGGTAAAAGGTGACATTTATATTTATATTGTTTTGTGCATAAAACATATATTTTTTTAGGCCTGGTATATCCATCTTCTGGGAGAGTGGCTGTTAGTTACCAAACAGATTTGTATTAATTATTACCTACGTCTCTACTTTTACAAAAAACTTATCACGCGAAGTACCTATATATGGAATAACTGTTCTATAAAAATAGATAAATGCTTAGTAACTATTATTTTACGGGTTTAACAATTTTATACTTAATTTTATCTGTTCGATAACTTTGCCAAGAGGTGAATATACCAGTCCTAATAAGATTACCTACATATATATATTTTTACAGGAATATATTTGCAAATCTTTATAGTTTAAAAGAATGCATATATTTAATGATGAAATATATATTTCAGTAAACATTATATATATATATATATATATATATATATATATATATATATATATATATATATATATATATATATATATATATATATATATATATATATATATAGATATATATATATATATATATATATATATATATATATATATATATATATATATATATATATATATATATATATATATATATATATATATATATATATATATATATATGTGTATACCTATATATATTTCTAACAATAATTATGTCTTAAAAAGGCGCCTCATAACACACATAGAATAAACAATTATTAACAAAATCTAGCACTATGGCATATGTTACTCTAACACAGTCAGATGGATTTGAATTGTTTGGAAACTTTTCAAGGTTGTCAGCGTTTTTCGTAATGTAATGACTTTTTGTATACCCTATGTCTATTACCAAGTGTCGCCAGTTAGAAAAAGAATACGAGCGATGGCTGTGAAGTAGAATGAAATGAGATGGAATAAGACACACCTAGCGAACGTACTGACAGGCTCAGTCTGTGCCCCACCGTCTATTTACAATACACTCCCATTGTTACGTCCATGTCGCTTGTTCAATTGGTATTTGTTAACATTTGGCCACATTAACCTCTTTACACACGGTATACTAGGGGCTCTCGAACAGAATTATAGGAAAAAACGGACTTTATATAATAGTATTGCAAATAAATGACCCAGTTTATTATCTTTGGGTCGTTTTGAAATAATGTGATAAATTCTTGCCGTTGTTATTAAATAATTTGTTTGTTCCTATTGTTGCAAGAAGTTGTCACTTTATAGTTTTCTAGTTTGTAGCAAATACACGTGTGTTCACTAAAAACTACTTGTGATACTACAGTTAAAGTACAATGGAGATTATAAAACAAAAAGTATTATTATATTAGTGTTGCTAGATTTTATACGCACAAAGAAACGCACAATTAGTAGTTTTACTGTCGAATTCGGAAATAAGTATAATATACATATGTCATCATAGGCCTCTCAAACAATTAAAGGCTATTTGTGTAAATATGTAATAATCCTAAACGTTGAATTTTTTTATTGGCTATATTGTTTTTCACTATTTTAATCTTGCAAGTACGGAGCCATCGAAAATGTGTATTCTTATAAAAAATATTCTCGAGAGCTGTGGTGTGTGAGGTATTTCTTTTATTTTGCTACTTTAAAAACTATTCTTTGTTTTATTGAATATTATAGATAGAAAAAAAGAAATTTGGGGCGGAATATCGCAAGAAACGAAAAAAAGCAAATGATTAAAGGCCGCGGCGGCATTTCATACAAATTTAACAGATTATTTTATTTTTTTGTTGGTGACATATTTATATCGTCCCTGTAATCGACTTCTTCCTCCGTCCCAAACAGCTGGGTACGTCACTGAGTAAACTGGTTGAGTTATACCAAGAAGAATAAACTAACAAGGAGTGCTTAATCAGGCTTTAGCCAATCAAAACTTAAAGCGTCACGGTGACGTCATTGGTATCCAATTAGAGGCCCAAAAAACATATGTTTAAAAAAAAAAAAATTATTACACTAAAACAATCTTAAATTAATACAATGATTATAGTGTAAGATTCCATAATATAAAGGTTGATAACTACTTAATTGTTGACTGAGAATGTCAAAAACTTTATTAAAATCAGTGATGTAAGAATATAAAGAATGAAAATATAAACTTCGTCATGAAATAAACAAAATCAGCAAAATTGTGATATACAGATAAAGATAAGTGTGTCTCGTAATAAAATATATTTTAGGCTAGTAAAGTTTTGATTTTGTATGTTGATTACTATATGTATACAAACATTTTCAAAACATCCAGTTTTATATCTAAAGTCTTATATTAGTGTACCCACATAGATGTAGTGTAGAATATACTTTTCTAAAATCTCTTGGTATACTTAATCCATATAAAAATAAAATAGTGTTAGACTTACCTGAATATTTAACGTTTAAAATCTAGACAAAAAAATTCTAATGCACAATGAAGATTTGGAAGTAGTCTTTTATTATCTTTAATTATTTACAAATAATAACAAAGCGTACAAACAAAAATTCTCTCACATGGGTCATGTCATGAAAAATAAGAAAACTATTACAAAAGAAATTGCGAAGAGGAAGAGAAAGTCGAAAAATATGTGACAAGTAAAATAGAATTAGCCCACAAATAACTTGGAATTTGTTGGGGCTACAAAATATATACAATTGTTTAAATTATAAAACAATTTGACACAAGATAATTTATTACCCAATTTTGTGATTCTCAAGGTATGTGTAGTTATACGACAAACTTCTATATCTATCTAATTACGTGTTAGTTTTCTTTGTAAATCTCTTTAAAAATCGCACTTAAAGTAAAGATGGCATTATCTTCACAAAATAAAAGCTATTTCTTTTTCAGCTCGTTATTCTTTGGAAATTTGTTGTAAGATAATTTTTTATCGTTCCATCAATTAAAATGTTTTAAAATGGTATCGAGACAGTACTTTACACAGCATCTGGTAGGCATTGTACCCTAAAATAGAATAGAAAAGGTTTAATTTAATATTCCTACCTTTTTGATTATGTAGATTATTTTTAAATTGAAACGAAAATATCAAATTAATTTATCGTAATTTACATCTTGCTGTTTTTGGTTACGATTACATATTATTAAAAACCATTACTTAATGTTTATTTTAGCGGAAATAGAAAGTATTTAAACCTATTTTTATTTATGAAAAAACCATTGAGGCCTACTTACCTAGTTTCCAAAAAATTACCCTTATTATATTGGTGATGTAGTAAAACGAGCATGCACTAAAGTCTGTCTTATATGATAAAGTTGTGTCACTTAAAACTTCTAGGTATTTTCATTAAATGTAATAATAAAATAATAAATATAATTAACATAAAATCAGTAAAATCGTAATTAAAAATCACACAACCTGTCACTATGAATACCACGAAAATAAACGGCCGTTGTGTCTACACTCACTCTGTCTACCGGTGACATCAGTTTGACATTATCTGTCTCTTTCTAATTTACTTGCATTGCTAAATGGAAATTAAACATTCCTTGTTAGTTTATTTTCTTGGAGTTATACTCGTCTGACTCATATATGTATGAATGGGTGTTTCAAAAAATAAGATATTGAAAATTTATTATTTTTTACTTCAACTGATTTCTGTTACACCTCCTATTACCCACTCGAAATCCGAAAGAGATTTACTTTCTACCCGACACAGTAATGGTATGCAAACCAATTGGGCTTCAAGTGTCCGACAGTATATTAAATTAGTGGGGTGGGAGCGTAATTTTGATAATGACAATATCTTTTGATCATTCGGTACAAGAACATTTAAGAAGATCCACTTTCTTTCCACGAACTTGAATAATTGGAAAAAAGATTTACAGTCAGTGCAGTATTAGCGAAGTAAATAACACGAGTTTCCATGTACAATGTTTAAATATGACCTTAGGTTGCAAACACAATGGCGGGCGGTAAGCGATGAGTGGTGAGCGCAAAGCGGTAAAGACCTCGGGGATTTGTATGGTGAACAGTTTATGAAATGACGAATACAAATGGAAATAACGTGCCAAATGTTGTAGTGCGTGTTTTAAAACCGGATGGACCGTCGCCAGTCTATTTATTTACCAGTAAAATATTGCAAACTATAAATGCTGTGAAAATTGCAGTGAAAGTAAATAAGGGCGTTAAAACATATTACCACCTAGAAACAAGGTTACAGTGTTACAGTGTGACGTTACAATTGCTAGTCCAGCCGAGCCGGTATAATTTGCCGTGGGTACTGTAAAAGCGAATAATAAACAGTGCTAAATTATTTTTAGCATTTAGTAAGGGATTTCATGTAAAAACGGGATTGCCACTCGTGAACTAAGTCTTTACACCGCACTCCATTAATTTTCTTGCGCGTGTTAAACTATTGTAAAAATGAATATAATAATAGTTTTTAGATTTAAATGTCAAAGAAATAAATTAGAAAGTCTATACGATATAATAAAATACATTTTAATGGGAAATTTTAAACAGTTTATGAGGCAATAAGTCAATAAATAAGGAGTTTTTGTACTAGGGTTAACAAACAAGAATTACAGTTGAAGACATTAAAGACTGAATATTGATGTAAGTCTAACTGGTCACTAAATAAATAAATGCCCTGTCTATTAGATTTAAAAAAATTCTGTTGATTAATTAATTTTACAAAGAGAGCATTGGTATGTCGCGTAAAATATTTGGTGGCATTACTAAATTGTACATGTCCAATGACCTCTTCGTAGTCAAAGCTTGCCATTTATGACGCTAAATACACTACAATAGTCGATTAATAAATTTAATTTAAAGCTTTCCTGTACATGTAATATTCGAAGATTGCGTAAATTTGGAAAATTGTGACTGACTAAAATATGGCATGAAAAAGTTGAAACTGTTTTTTTTTTTGAGCTAACAAAATAAAATGTGCTTTATTATATCGTAATAACTAATTATCAGCTATCACCAAGTGGTATCCAATTTAATTTTTAGAAAATATTGCATTTATTTTTATTTAGCTACCAAAATATTTTTCAAACTACCAAAATTTTACTATTACCAAAATACTGAATTGCAAAAATTTAATGTGTCGGGCTGTTTTGAATAATTTTGTCTATTAATATATTCAATTTTTGTTTTTAGTTTTATTTAAATGGTCAATAGTTTTGTCAAAACAGTTTTTTAAGTAAAGTGTTTGCAAGTTAATATCGTTATTTGCAATATATCCGAATTTCGCAATCACTAAATTTCATTTTTACTGAAGTAATTTAAAACAAAATGAGTGACAAAATTTCTTTTAAGAATATTTAAAAATTCTGCCTCATAGCTTTGCAGTAATTTATCAAATAACAAACCTCCTCGACTTAAATTTATTATAACAATGACATAACGATACCACAGTGCAATACTGTAACAACTCTTAATAGTAACATTTCGAGAAAACTGCAATTTAAGATTCTATGATTTTGAAGCATAATATTTAAACATTTTTCATTGGAATTTAATGAATTATTTTTAGTTGAACACCCTTAAATTTGTCACCCTGGGCTCTTTCTCTTTACATTTTTAAAATTACTGTTTTTAAAGTTTGATTGGTTATTTTATAGAATTATATAACAATTTTTCTGAGAGAGTCACATTATGCAACCCTTATAGGTACAGTAACACAACTCAGACTTGTTTCTTTATTGAAATAGGTACAACACGATATTCTGAATTTAAGAGTGAACTTAAAAACATAATTTTTTGTGTTACACTATTGAACTAGGGTATCGATAAGATAACTGGTTGTGGAGTAATATGTTAATTTATATATTGTGGCTTTATCCTTATTATGAATATTAATTATATGGACCTACCATCCGAAATTGGCAGTGTGTTTAAAATATTGTTCGTAATTTTTATAGGTGATAGAATTTTGCAGACACAAATATTCTTTTTCACTTTTCTGAATTGCTCAAAAAAATTCAGTTGTTCAGTTACCCGATGAATGAATCTCACACATTTTAATGCACCTTGAAGGTGTTAATTCTTTTCTTAGAATAGCAGAAATCCATTTTTTAGATAAGATTTCATCATTCGGAAAAGAAACAGGCACTTTCAGCCCATTCACATAATTTTCAACCTGATACACTGCATTTATAAGACTTGTTTACGAACTTCTACACTGACCATTTAATTAAAAAAACATATTGTATCGTGAAAACTCTCGAAAAAAAAAACAAACAAACAATAAGCTAGGATGTACCTAATCCATGTAAAACACGTACAAATAACTGCACTCTTGTACTAAAAACGTACCACTGCGTGGAAGAATCTTGAATGGTGGGCCTAGCGGGTGTGACGTAGGCAGGTGCGCTCAGATCAGCACTGAGGCCTTGTTTTAGGTGGAAATGGTTAAGACCATATTTGGGACGTCATAACGGTTAGAGATTATGCCTGATGGATGTGTGATACTTTAAGTAATTACTAAATATCGCAGCGGATTTTCGGACCACTGTGCGGACTCTCACACTACTGAGTAGTTGAAAGATAGTATTGATTAAGATTCTATAATTACCGCATTTTTTTTTTATAGAAGTAACCATTTTCGATGGCAGCTCTGTATTTAATTTAATTCATCTATCGTCATCTTTTGACGAAAACGCGAAATCAAACTTATTAAAATGTAGCTTTTTAAAATATACCAAAATGGATATTTGGTGTTTTCTGTTGAGAAAGCCAGTGCCTGCACAAGCATTGATGATATTTCGCTCTGGCCTCAGCGTTAAATAAACATTTAAAAGACGGATTTTACATTCGATATTTACTGAATTCGACAGAAAAATTGAAATAATTGGTTATTATTTTTAGGTAACATTTATACAATTGTTATACTTATTCTTATATTTAAGCCAAAATATTTTTATATCTTATTATATGTAGTAATGTTGTCTATTAGTTTGTGTGTACTTAACATTTGTTGTATGAAATCAACGGTATGTCGTTATCAATCTTTATGTTAGTAACATTTTGTATTTGTTTTGCAAGACCTATGCATGCATTGGAGCAATTCGCAATATGTAAGTATCTAGAGCATGAAATACTTTTAGTTAGGCATTATTATCCGCTTTATAGTTGGCACAAATTTTGCTTCCTAACACGCATGGGCTTAACATATAACATTAATTAGATGCAATAAGCTGTAAATGCCAGAAAGCAGTAGTTCAAATGGTTACAGACTGTCGGAGACTGCTCGTTTGCTGAAGAACGTTTTCTCTCGAAGAACTACACCCAGAATCGAAGTGGAGGTTGAATTGTCACGTGAGTACTTTTTGCCACTAACACTTGCTGTTAGCTTGCCCACTGATATACATACATAAATTACGTCGCTTCTTAGTAACAAATTTGACGAAAACTTCTTTTAATTCACAATAAGTTAGTCTTGTAAATTATCGGAGAAATTATCTATTGAATCAAAATTCAACCTTATTGAACCAGGAAATTTTTATTTCGGCATAATTTCTTTGTTTTGGGAATGCATAAAAAGAAAAATTTTCTCATACGTTTTTTATAGCTCAATATGGGCACAGGGATACTAAGGACCAGTTGTATAAAGGTGAATCAACTTTGAACCAGGTTTAACTCTTTGGTTACAATTATTGTGATAACAATAATTGTAACCAAGGTGTTAAAACAAGTTCAGATCTGACCCACCTTTATACACCTGGCTCTAGAAATGTTTCTACTATTTACTCAGTGCATATTCCCTCATTTACACTGTCATTTGTTACTAAGACTGCGATATAAAACTTTCATAATCTCTAACCACATACAATTTTACATCTTTTACACATTATACAATGGAAATATCACGGTAGATTTTTCGGTTTATTTTCAAAAATAGAATTATTTTCCTCATTTTCAATCTTATGTTTTCTAATACTAACTAAAATTTATTATCTAGAAAATGTTATAAAAACAAAGAGGACTAAGGTCTATACAAGAAAGGTTATTTTCACTGTTTTTGTAGTTTAAACTATTTTCCCACAATCGCACAATAAATATAGGGGGGACCAAAAAATACTGATTAGTGGTGGATGTGGTAGTCGTTAAATAGTTGACACCTTAATGTAACTTCTTGTTCGATGCTCATAACGAATCATCGTAAGAATTTTGATGCATTTTGTTTTGGTTACATAGTTTTAAAAGAATTAAAAAATTATAAAATTATATAAATCCACACACACGCCTACGTGTAAATAAATATCTTGTTTTTTTTTAATATCCTGTAAGTTAATTATTTCTCAGAGCATTTTTATGTATTTTTCAAAAATGATTAAGTAACCTTATTTATTACCAGAGAGATGATTTTATAAGGACAAGGGAGAAGAATTAGGTTTAGTTTTAGGGTAAGCATAAACAACTTCAATATATAGTAACAATTAATTATTCCATCTTCATATGTCACTTGATTGTTATGCTCACGTATGCCATCCAATTTACAGACAATGATCGCTCACGTATTATATTATTAGAGTGTTTAATATACAGTGGTACAACAAATAATCAATAGTCATCATAATCAAAGTATACTAAATATAATATTTTAGTAAACTTTGTCATAACTGTCCCTATTAGTTTAAAGTGAAATGACCAAATTGGAGGGAAACCGTGTACTACAACAATGAATGGAAAACTAAGTAAACAATCAGGTATTATTTTTCTATATGAGTTGGAGTTTCTTACTTCCATTGCAATTTTAATTAAAATATTTTCGAATGCAATTTCTTTTCCATGCAGTTAGAGCTGTTCAAGTTTATATTGAATTTAAGATATTGTATAGAAATGACGTCGTCCCGGGATGTTCTAAAAATTCCTTTCTTACTTTTTCTACTTAATTCCTTTAGTACAATACTACTCTTATACTTAACCTTAAAATCATATATAATATATAAGTTTGTTATTATTTGAACATAACCGAAAGTATCTACCAATATAAGTCGACACAGCTTACTTTTTTTAATGCAAAAAGTAGAGCCAATGCACTCTAATGGAAGATGAAGTAAACGGAAAACTAGCACATGCTGTACAAATTTAGTAGATGCATTATACTATTTTTTTTGCCGCAAATTTAAATGCAGTAAAATATTGTTTCCAGTTTTTCCAGAGTATACGGACTAAAAATAAGGTGTGATTAATTGTAAAAAACTACACTGAATATATTTTTTAGATTTTAACCTAGATAAATGCATGTTTAAAGTTTCACATTAGAATTTACTAATTTAATAATTATTAATTTTGGTAAATATTGAGTCCAAAGGGCCGTTTTCTCAAGTTTTTTCATTATACAGTTTTTCTTTGTTGAACACAAATTTCAAGATGAGAATATTTTGTTGACACTATTTTCCAAATAGCTAGTCATACTGCTATCCAATGAGAACACATTAATGTAAAGTTTTAATGGTTACTAACGTTACGTAAACATTTAAACAACCCCATTTTCTCACTGTGTACCTACTCGGTATGTCGCGAAAAATGTCATTTGTTTATAAATAGACCAATAAGAGGCATCTTCGTTGTACACATAGATTGGACCAAATTCGATGAGATTTGAAATTTTCTCTTAAACTATGAGAGATAGAAGAAGAAGAAGAGATGTAGAAGTTCTGGACTCATTTTTTTTAGAAACCAGCGATGACCCAAATTGAGAGCATTTATCTTTTTTTCGAAAATTTGCCACTTTTGTCTGAGTCCTGTTATCTTTATCGACAAAAAAATTAGATATGCTTCAGTTTTTGAAGTATTTTGAGATATATGGTGTTTTATTAAATGAAACACCCTAATATTAATCGATCACAATTGTTTTTTTTTTCTATTTAAGAGAAATTTGTTAAATGTTTTAAAATCTGTTCTCTGCTTAATTATTATTATTACACTAATCAACAAATGTTCAATATTTTTTTTGTTTCTTGCTGATTGAAAATACTCATTAAAAAACACTTTGCATTACTATGCACTTTAATATTATTGAGAGCCCCCGATATGAATGCCTACGAAAAAAAAACCACTAATTATAGCATTTCTTCACATATATTTGCTGAAACGCTATGAACATAGATGTTATAGTTTTTGAAATAATAAATGATAATGTAAAAAATGTACCTAATTCTGGCATCATTTTCGATATAATGGCACTTGCGAATAATTTCTCTAAAACTAACTGATAAAATTTTGAAATTTTCATAATTTACTTTGTTCAAGCTTATGTCAAGAAAATATAAGCATATTACATGTGTACTTTTTACTGACTTAATTTTTAAATCATTTTACAAGCATGTATATTTTTTGGAAATAAATTAATTATTTTGAAGAAAAACACTGCTTTTAGATGTTTCAAAAATGTATTTCGATACACTCTACATATGTTTTGACTTGTTAGGTCTTTATTAAGAGCATTACAGATGAATACTAAAGCTATGAGGGCGATTATTCTAATATATATGCAATAACACCTAATCAGGTTAAATTACAGGAATTTCCAGAGTTCTAAAACTAAGTACCTACCTACTCGGAATATAATTCAATGGGGAATTCTTAATACGTTATCTATTATAGGTGTGTTTATGAAATTTAGTTGGTCATTGGTGGTACAAGGATTGTTTTTAAGGGATTTTTGTTATTTCTAGTTGTTCAAGAAGGTTTAATCGTTTTTCTTTTCTTTCTGTATGAATTAAATTTATATTCTCATTATCGATAAAATGACTATTTTCAATGCAATGAGTTGACATTCCTGTATTTTTATTGTTATTTAAAATAGATTTTTTGTGTTCATTTACCCTATTAGCTATACTTCTACCACTCTGGCCAATATAGACCGCGTTAGAATCCTTACATTTAATTTCATATACACCCGATTTGTTAAATTTACTTATTTTTTCCTTATTGTTGACCAAAATGCTAAATAAATAAATAAATAAATAAATAAATAAATAATTTTTATCTAATTCAATCTGAAACAAAAAAAAAATCAAAAACGGTTATTTGGACGTCTCTGTATTATCATTCAAACAAGTATATTTTTGAAGAAATAATTTGTTTTACAGTAACTATTCAATAAAATTAATTTGATATATCA
Source organism: Rhamnusium bicolor (assembly GCA_029963845.1). Taxonomy (NCBI): domain Eukaryota; kingdom Metazoa; phylum Arthropoda; class Insecta; order Coleoptera; family Cerambycidae; genus Rhamnusium; species Rhamnusium bicolor. Next base: position 267,919 of record JANEYF010002161.1, read on the forward strand.
CGGAAAATTACTTAGTTTTTAGGTGATATTTGAGGCTCATCTGAACCAAATATCATGATAAAATCACGCACAAATATGCGGAATTTAATAAGTAATAGATCTACTGCAGAAAAAATATAAATAACGTGAGAAAATTTGATGTTATATTATCATAATGTTCTTTCTTCGATGAGTACAAAAAAATGATGGCATATTTCTAAAGTTGTACAACTTCAACATTTGTATGCTAAAGACCTAGTTAAAAGTAGGTAGTTAAAACAGTTAGTCAACGAACTACATATTATGTACATATTTTTTTAATATCCGCCAATACAAACATATACTTTGATATTTGGAATTGCATCATACATGTTTTTACTTTGTGACATTTGTATGTCGTGTGTGTAGCATCCATTATTAAGATGTAAAAAAAATATAGTTGCTGTTTTTTTTTGTTACTAATTTAACATGATTATACTACACTAATATTCTACATATTAATCCAGCAGTCACTGTAGATATTGTTTTTAATTTTTACATTGCTTATGTAATCTAATCACTTTTTTTTTCTGTAAAAGTATATAGATGTCAACTAATATGAAATGTTATATATAATATGTGTATTTTGCATCAATATATTTTTCTGCAGGACTCGTTTAATTTTAATATAAAAAAAGAAATAATAAATCGTTCAATCAAATGATTTCTATAAGAGCTGGTGTGATTTTGAGTTTTTAGGGTTCAAAATTAAGATTTTTACCTAGATTACAAATAAAGCTATGTGCATGCTCATATAATTTCTTAAAAAAATTGCCTTGCAAATAGAAGGTCAAACACTAAATAATAAACCAGAACTGTACAGGGTGGAACAAAAATACATAAAGAAGGATTTTCTGGAAAAACTCAACATTTCAAAAAATTAGAAAAAACGTTTCTAGAAATGTATGATTTTGTTAGTTAAGTATATTGATGTGAAAATAGAAAAATCAATGTATTTTAATAGTAGTTTACATTTTCATAGAGCGTAAAAATATATAACCTTTGAGATCATTCATACCATTTACAGAAAAAAAAGTATAGCATGAAAATTTTTTTCATCATTATAGAAATAAAGAATCGGAATATTTTTTTAAAGATTATATGTATTTATTAGATGGATTTGCTTTTTCCCAAGAAGAAGGAGGCGCAGTTTCACAAACAGAAGTTATACGAGCTTACAACACAAACATTCCAAAACCCGCAGGAATGTGAAAAAATTTTAAGAAATGAGTAGAGCCAAACAATCTGAAAGGCCAAACAATGTGCTTTTTTAGTTTAAGTAAAGAGTGAAATGTACATAATGTGATTTTGCTGTTTTATATTTTATTTAAGTGTCAACGAGCTGTCCTTATATGTATTTTAAAATAAATATCAATGGCTTTTAATCATATATACATCAGTGGATTGGTTGATTTAATTATTATTGTTTACTTGGCAAATTCCCTTTTAATCTTAGTGCCAACTTAATCTGAAATGATATGGTACTGGGTGATCAATTAATTTCTATTTTTACACACCCCCTTTAACCTTTTTAAGATTTGGAATTAGAGAACAAAGTGTAGTTTTAGTAATTTTTGTGCCGATTTTAAACATTAGAGCAAACAAATAATTCGGTAACGATAAACAGGATTACGGTACAAACTTATGTTTGTATCGTATCATCTTGTATGTTATTGCAGAATATGAAAGAGCATGAAAATGGATTTCCAAAAATATGTAACATTGTATATTTATCTGTTGCGGTTTTCGAACTATGATAAAGTCATAGTTGACGGTTTACATATTGACCACTCGTTAATTAATTTTTCGTATGCGTATAAATTGAAATCTATAGTAGAGATATATTTATTTCTATTAGCAAGAGACAAGAGAATCAAACTTATAATAAATAAATTTTATCCTAGATAAATTGCTGATTTGTACAACTTTGATATCTTCTTCGCAATTCTTCTTACAATCCATTAGGGATTATTATTACCATTGCATTGCCTGGTTTATTCGGTGTTTCAGTTGGTTGACATTTTCATTTTGATACTTAGACCTCAGATTATAGATATCCCCAGATAAATACGTCGAGGGGAATCATTTCTGTACTGTTCGGTGGCCACTTCTAGCGATCCAAATGTGAAAGTAGGTATTCAGCAAATCGATAATATCTCTAATATTAAGTATCGGCGGACCATCATCCTAAAAGATTATTTGGTTTAGGCCCACAGGACAAGACGAATAATATCATCCATTTCGTTTTCTCCAGAAATCCTAGATAGTAACTTCTAGTCAAAATTCTATCCAAAAATAAGGACCAATTATTCTGTCCGAGATTATACCACACCACACTTAACTGACCGCCTTCCTTGAAATTTAATTTCCTGATGAAAATTGGTATTGTTACGTGACCAATGCCGTAGGTTTTTTTTGTTTGTGGAAAAACTTGATTCGTTACTCCACACAGTTTTATTTAAAAATTTAGGATCATTATGAATTTCATTCATCATTCTATTACAGAACTGAAGGCAAAGCTGTTTCTGTCTGTCAGTAAGTTTCATTCATACCTGCAATTTGTATGGTCGAAATTTATTAAATTTCAACGTTTATTGGATTTTTCCATAAAAGTATACGGCCAAACTGTCGTCTTAGGCTGAGACTTGCAATTCGATTCTAGGTATAAGGTTCTTATTGGAATATCGTAATTATATTTAAATTTTCTATTAACGTTTTCTGGAACAACTCTTGTTTTTCTGAGTAAGGATGAGCTTGAAATTTATCAATAATGTATTTAACGAACACGACATCATTGAAGATGCCTAAGTTTACACTGTTTCACTCAAATTTCCGTTGCAGCCGATATGTATTTGCAAAAGTTCACGTTTTTCTTGCAAAAAATATATTTTTATGTAAAGTAAAACACTCATATGACAGATACTGAGTTATTATCATGCATAAATAGACAAACAAAAATTTGAAAGCTTCTTTGATTTCAGTAATGGGCTCTCGTTTAAAAAAGGTATAATTTGTAAATATATCGTTTGAAACCACAAAAGTTAAATATACAATGTTGTATATTTTTGGAAAGCTATTTTTATGCTCTTTCATATCCTGTAATAATTTATCATACAAATAACATAAGTTTGTATCATAACACTTTTTAGCGTTACTCAAAACCTTTTATCTTTTCCAACTCCAAAAATTAAAAAGTTAAGGTGTTAAAAATATAAATGATCACTCAGTATATTCGACTAGAAAAACAACCGGTGAATATGCTGCAACTTTTACAGAGTATTAGGTGGGGATTATATGGGGGAGGAGGCAAACGCATAATGCCAGTTAACCCTTGGTTAGCGTTGTTGAAATGCAAGTGGCACAATTTACTTCTGTATATTTAATCGGTGTTTAAACAGTAAATTTCCTTTTAAAATCTAAACGAACATAAATTGTACATGGTGATCATGTTAAGCGCTACCGAATTTGAAAAGAAAAATACAAACATTTACATCTTGTATATTAATGCGGAAATGAACATGTGCCATTACACTGGTTATAAATGTCATACATATTTTTCACTTCCAGTTTAACCTGAAAGTACTGCAACTTTTTAATTTTAAGTGATACACCCTGAAAATTTATGTCTGAATTATGTTACATATTTTCATTATCTTTCATATTTATTAAGATATTGGAGTTTTAATTTAAAATAACAAACATGTATCTTTTAAAACAAGGTCTTCTATGAAAACAAATAAAATATATAAATGAATTATTTATTTCAAAAAATTAAATAATTGTGTATATTTTATTTACAACAGAAGTTCGAAGACATTACCTACCATTTTGTTGCAAACAGAGGCGAACACGTTTGATTAAATTTTCTCTGCTTCTGCTTAAAATAACGGAGTTGTTGATTAAACTACTTCTTATTAAACGTTTAATTTAATGTCGTCAATATTTTGTGGTGCATTTTATAAACTTAATTTTTTTAAGTGACCCCATAGAAAGCAATCTAACGGGGTTAGGCCTGAACTCCTCGGTGGCCATCTAATTGTTGCAACACCAATCCATCTACAAAATGATGTTTACAACTCAAGCAGACTAACAAATTTTTTACACGGTATCTATGAAAGTATATCACAAAATATTGTCGATATTAAATTAAAAATTCAACAACAAATAGATTGAATTAACAATAACCCGATTATTTTAAGCAGATGCAGAGAATATTTGATAGAACGGCTTGTTTGCAGCAAAATTTATATCGTTTTCGAACGTGCAGAATATCATAGTTGAAAATCAAAGTGTGATCATATGCAGAATTACTTTAATTTTTTGAAATAAATATATTATTTAAATACTTTTATTGGTTTTCATAGCTGATTGTCTTAAAAGATATATTTGTGGTATTTTAAATGAACACCCCAATGTCTATTAAATATGAAAGATAATGATAATATATTATATTATATTGCTGAATTCAGAAAGAAAATTTCCTTAACCTGAACAAAATATAATCTTAAAATAAAAAAAGTTGAGGTAATTTTCTGTCAAAACTGAATTAAAAATATGTATGTGATAAGCATTTATAATCAGTGAAATGTCACATGTTCACCCTCACATTAATATACAATAAACTTTTGTATTTTTTTAGTTTTTCAGCCATAAGTTTTTTATTTGATGGTAAAGTGTTTCATTCCAAATTCGAATCTTTAAAAAAAATACATTAGTATAGTTTTAGATTTTCTCCTAGATGAAAAACAAGCAATGAAATAATCACTCTGTACTTGGCATCTCGCAATGCTTCTTCAGTCAGCCTATATTATCCCTACCTATATATTGCTATTTATTTTTCTTATGTACTCACTAACAAACAGTTTAAATCGGTTGGTATGCAAAACCTATGTTTATATGTTTTTATGCAATTTTTTAGTTGCACTACAATTGTTGCATAATATATCTTGTGTAGATAAAAGAAACTTGTAAGTTTACATATTTTGAAGATGGTGGGAACATTTGATGTTGCACCAATACTCGGCCCGTTACCACAAACACCAACACTATAGTCAATGTGGGTTTAGGCAAACAAGTTAATACCATTTGGAGATGACTAAAACCGATCTAAAACTAAGTTTGTATCTCCAGATAATGTTAATTTGGTTGGAGAGAGGCGCGCCGGTGCAGCGTTTTCGTGTAGATATTAATTGTCTTTTACTTAGTTTTTCTTGTGTTTAAATTCATATTGCATATCTTTTCCGAGAAAGGGCTGTTTTTCATTTACGTTGAATATCGATACTAAAACACAAACTTTTAAGTAAATATTTTGACAGTATTTTTGGGATTTTTTTGATCAGTGATGTAAAATTAAATACTCTCAAAATTTCTGTTATGTCAACGGCCATATTAATATAGATATATTTTATATATCAACTTCTCACACTAATTAATTAGTTAAAAATTTAGTGCATATTGCACAATACATTTCGAGAATCCCTTATTATTTTTATAATTATTCAGTAATTCTTATACTGATTGTACATGAAAGACAGTTGTAGACGTTAGTATCAGTTGGAATCATTTTCTTATAGGTTATATAATATGCTGTGTTACATTTAAGTAAATTCACTAGTTGTGCGATACTGATGAAAGTTAAGGCATCTTGTACATGTATATTTTATTCTAACATTACAGATTGATAATACCGAGTGTGTCAAATTATTACAATCACTGACTTAGAGATGTACTTCTAGCTAAAATAACACTTATATTCATGTGCCTTTCTGTATTTAGTTTTATAAAATGAGTAATAGTACATAATCTTCACATACACTATAACGTTTAACTCTGCAACTTAAGTAATAGGCTTTATAGTAAAATGACATATTTTCATATTCATGGTTCAACATATAATTTTTGATATTTTAATAGTATGTGTAATATTAAAATCGTAATAATCGTAGAGAAATAAAATCTCCATTTTATGTATTTTTGAGCTTTCAAAGAGTAATAAATAAAGACATGTCCACACTATAAATTGTGTACATAAAGTCGTGTCCACACTATAGTTTGTTTTGTCTAATTATTTGAAATTATAATCCACACTACGAGTCGTCGATGCAACATTAAATAACAAATATGGTTTATATGATTTATGTTGTATTTTAACCTAAAATCAAACCGGATTAGTCCAAAATTACCGTTACTCTGCATAAATCGATAGTGTACCTACAAAAACAAAATAAATAGTAATTATCGTCTGATATTTATTTACAATTTTTTTTTACCCCTGTTACATGGGATGTAAATCACATTTCTTGTGATGGACCAATATGGCTGAAAAACTAATGAAAGATAAATGAATAAAAATTGTTGAGATATCGCGCTTAGAAAATATTTATCATATATCCATATACATCGAACGTACGACTGAAAATAGTCGTAAACGCTTGTGGGAGATTCAAAACGTGAAGATATGTTGAAAACTCGATTTTTTTTCGGATACATTAACTGTATAGGTCATCTAGCGGGGTTTAAAAAAACAAATGGTTATTTTAAATGATTTTTTTTCTGTTGCTAAAAATAATGAAGTTCTATTAATACTAAAATAATTAAATAAAATAACAAAACATTATAAGTAAAGCTTAGACAATGCCAATCTGTAATAGGAGTATATAGCGATTGGACAGTGTTAAATAATATTATATTAATATGTTTAAATATGATTTTTCAGTATTGAAAATGCAATTAGTAATACGGCCATTGTTGACCAACTGAATTTATACGAAACTAATTCACCGCGTACTCCGATTACAATCGACCAATGTAGATTCGTAAGTGCCGTCACTCTCACTGTTACTAACTTACTTCATTATACAATTTCAATTCAGAGCGGGAACATCTCGTGTACAGAATTGTCAACCATAAAAAACAAAAAAAAAAAACAGTTCCTTGATTGTCCTTTACTCCCAAGGGCTCGATTCTTGAGGTGAAAATAATTTCCCGTCAAAAAGTTATATCTTTTGTCTTTGTCTTCTTTATTTTTTATGTATAATTCCGTAGAAGAATAAGAAAAAATAAAGAAGACAAAAGCTATTTTTTCACGGGAAATTATTTTTATGTTTAGAGATCCCAGTCCTTGGTCAGTACATTCATAAATGCAAAAGATATGGTCATCAATACTTCGTAAAGTAAACCTAAATATAGTCATATGCCTACTTAAAATTATAGTTACTTGATCAAGTAACTATACTTAAAATTATATAAATGTACAGTAACAATCCGAAATACGCCCCTGTTATGGAAACCAACGTTGTGTCTCTAATTATGATGTAAAAAGTCACAAAAGAGGCTTATTTTGACTTTAATGCAAACAACTCGGTTTTAAAAAAAATTGTTTCTTCTAAAGAAAATTAACTGAAAAAAACCCAATCAGTTTCATACTTTTACGCAATTTATCAAGTGTTTTTTATAGCTTCAACAAACTATAAATTGGGACATAAAAAAGAACAAACATAAATGGAGATTTACTTTATTCACGTTGTGATTTTTATCCTAGATTAACAGAATAAATCTATGCTTGTTAATTTCGATGTCAGAGGATCAAAATATTTCGACGCTGTCTTAAAATGACTAAAAATTTTGATACAGTTTGACAGTATGGCCGTGCCAATATTTTGTTAAAAATTATTAGAATGGCGCAGTTTATGTGAAATTCGGTACCTATCGTTTAAATTATTGATGGTACAGCATTAAATATATCCTTAGATTATACTACCTGTTGCCTTTAATCGGAGATATCTATATGTTGTAGACTGATACACTTGTTAATACTTATTTATTTTAACCGTTTTATTTTAAGAGACTTAATTATATCGTAATACATATATAAAAGAATGTTGTAACTTATAGAGGATTCAAGTTTTTGTAAGTGTGATTTTCTATAATAAGTAATTAAAAAGTTTCAAGTTTACCAACACCTGATAAATTAGATGTGCAGGGCGTAACGTAAATATGAAATGGGTATTAATATCATAGATTACTATGCACAGTGCACTACTTCATATTCCAAATGATAAAATATCATTAGCCACTTCACAACTATTAGAAGCTAATTTCGAAGTTAGGGAAAGTGCACACTATGTAGAATGTGTTAATAATATGGACCAGTAGTACAATAATTATTTAAAATGTAACCTTAACTTTTAGTACCTACGGACTTGTTCACATCGAAAGTCGAAACTTAATTCCTACTTATATTGGCGCGATATCTTAAAGACTTAAGGTTTGAACGACAAATTTGGAAAGAGTATCCATCTTATGTTTTCAACTAGAGGCATTTAGTGTAATAGCACTACTATCACTGGTAGGTATTGCAAGTTATTGTTCATATAGATGACTATATCTGACTAGATATGCAATATTTTAATTGGTACCCATATTCATAGTTACACCTTGTATATGCAAGAAAGTGATTGGTTTCATTTGTTCCTTATTTCTTTATTTTCAGATAAAAGAAACATATGTTAGTTGCTTACTTTTTGTATTTAAGATAAGTTGTACAAACAAAGTTCAGCCAAAGTTCAGATGAACTTGGTTTATAATCCACGGATACCATTTGTAACAATCGCAACCTTGGATTTTAAACCAGGTATAGCTGACCTTTGGCTGAACCACATTTGTACAATTGGTTCTAAGTAATATAAAGAGAGTCGTCTAGCATACATCCATTACCTATTTTTCTGTTTACAACACCACAAAATATACGGTATGTTTAAAAGTTGCGATACCGTGCATTTTGAAAATAAAATTTTAAGTTTGTACACAACAAATTACGAGAATTTTTGTAAAACATTTGTATATCTAGTGCTTTAGTAACGATTTTTGAAAAATTTTGTGGCTTATATTCTTTCCCTATATGTATTTAGGTTTAATAATAATAAATATGACATTTTCTTTTTATTTTATCTTATTTTCAGCACAATTTTCAAACATTCTGTATACACATAAATATTAAATCTATTTGTTGTTGAAAGTACATATTTTAAAATGTTTAATAAATGTCGTTAATTTGTTGATAGTTTTTTATTACTGCATACCTTACTATAAATCTTAGGTAAAGGTAAGATAGTAGGGGTGGGTGATTTAAAAGCTTTTGCCATCGGGTGGCAATAACAGAAAGGTATCGATACTTGTCGATGTGTCAATATCAAACATCGGTGTGGTATCTAGGAATCGATACCTGGAATCGAAATGTGAAATCAGTAATGAAGTATCGATACCTGGAATCGGTGTCGAGGTATCGATATCAAGGATTATTATTGAAGTATCGACCAGCAAATATCGATTTCTGATGTACTGATATTTTGCCCACTCTATTTACAGAAATCTTAATTTATAAACCTTGACTTTGATGATCTGAGGACAATTAATACCCAGTAGTACTTAGGGAAATTAGACTGGGTAACGAATTCCATAATATTTCTGTTTGTGAAAAAATGGAAGCTCGGAAAAGGGCACGGAAGTAGTCGCTCGAGTTGTTATCAATGACGCAACTTCTTTTGAGAAAACTAGCAATAAAAAGACAGATTAACAATAGTACAACATTGATACAGAAAGGTAAGTGACCTCATAAGGACTTGAGCCAACGATTCATATATTTCGATTTTGGATTAAGTTCACACCTTTCAGCAAAGTTTTAGGTGCAGATTCCCATATTGTATGAAAATAGTATTGCAAACCAAGAATTTGTATGCCGTGCTTTCACTTCAATATACTACATAGGGAAGCGTTCGGTCAACCTCGTGATGTCCCCTAGATACAAAATGTGACCGTAAATTTGCCACTACACATCGGCCCACCATACAGTCACGACTCCACAGTGATCAGGAACAGATGCATGCTCTCCTGTCTGCCCTCTACTCCGAAGTACGAGTCGAACGAAGCTGTTTCCCTATGTAGTGTGCAAATATGAAAACATGGTGTACATATAGGCTGTGTCCCAGAACAAATTGTCGAATTTTGGAATGGCACTTAGGGATTCAGTCCTGCTTGGTGTAAAATATAAATCCAAACTGAGTTGAATCTGTTTAAAAGTGTGTTTTATAAGCCATAATTTTTAAAAATCGTCACTAATGAACTACTTTTATTTTTCAAGATATGACGCAAACGATATACACCCCTTAGACATTACATACATATTATATAATTCCAAATTTTTATCATGACTCCCTGTATAATTTTACAGTTTTGGAAAGAGCATTCAATTATGAGTTCGGTTATGTCACATTCTTAAGTGTTTTGCTTTTGTTTTTCGTTATTATTAGCGATATATTATTAAATGCAGAAAACGCAGTAGGCTTATAAAAATTTGAAATATACGTTTCAAATGAAGTTCTATTGTTTCGTTAATGACTATACTATATTATGTTCAAAGATATTAAGTACAATGGCTTGATATTAGTTATTTTTCTCTGTTTCTATGAATATTTTTTTTAGGGTTCATTAATTTAAAATTACAAATATTTCACATATAAATCTAGGTTCGATTTTTCATATTACATTGAATATTGATTTCTGCATCTAGTAATCTAAACAACTTGTATACATCTTTTATTACACTCTCTCATTTTGTTACTAAATCTGCTTAAATACAATTTTATTAAAAATGAAAATTGCTTATAGTAGGTGAAAAAAAGAAGCGTACTATAAAATAACTTTTCCTCCTTGTCAACAATATTTGCTGCTTTGTTGAAAATTCTTTACAACCCTAGAGAATTTGAAGAATAGTGTCATCAGGTGTTGTTTTTAATTATATTAGACTGATGCAATAAAACAATGTGATGGATGAACTTGTTGAAGGAACGCGTTTGTGCAGATACGTTAATGAACAATTACTGTGATTTCTAATAAACTTTTGTCTCTTTTTTGTTACACTACTTGCTTTTAGTATTATTATTATACATTTTAAGTTAATTTTGATAAAGCTCCTGTTAAACAGTAATTTTATTTGTCAAGAAGTAATAAAAAAATCAGAATGTGGGAAAATATTTAAAAAGATTTAAAATCCTTGTATCTAGTTATTAGATGAAGAGTTCAATATTCAATATAATACGTAAACTCAAACATAGGTTTATATGAAATATCAGAATTATTTGTAATTTTAAATTACCGAGCCCTTAAAAAAAGTTACTTCATAGAAACAGAGAAAAATAACTAATTTCAAGCCATTGTACTTATTATCTCTGTACATAATACTACAATATAATCATTAAAGAAACAATAGAACGTCATTTGAAACATTTATTTCAAATGTTTATAAGCCTACTGCATTTTCTGTATTTAATATATACAAATTTCTGAAAATCATATTAAAAACGATCCCAACAAATTTTGGGCATTCATTAATAGTAAAAAAAGCTTAACAAAGTGTATCCAAAGAAATGTATTTTGATGATGTACCATCAAAACATCCTGATCAAATATTAAACGCATTTGCCAACTATTTAGGTCAATCTTATACTGACTCCTCTTGAAATACTGAGAGTAATTCCATCGAATGCGACTATCCAAACAATAACTTGACGATAAATATAAAGTCATTTAATGAAGTAGAGGTCTTACAAGCGTTAAAACGGATGAAGGCCAAAATGCCGACAGATCCTGATGGCATACCAACAATCATATTAAAAGACTGTGCTATTATATTTGCATATCCGTTGAACGTAATTTTTATTTTAATTCTAAAATATTTGATGTGGCCAGCACATAACTTTCTTATACCAGTATATATCATCCTGATCTAAAAAAATCATTGTATTTAATTCTTCACTTACCTCAATTAAATTTTAATAGCGTACCTTGAAATGTTTCATTAAAATTTTTAAATAATTATCAGTGTCATTTGATACTGTCAATAATAATTCATGTCATATATTTTAATAACTTTTTATTATTGACATTGACATTTTTGTAACTAAATTAGACCTTTCAAATGTCAAACTGTTAAATTTATCCTAACCCCATTCTATGAGGTCAAATGTGTAAAATATGTCAGTTTACATCAGCTTTATTTAAGTACTTAGAAAATATATTTATTCACTTGATATAGTAGACATGATTTATAATCTTTCATCAAGAATAATTTTTTTTGTAAAGTCAAATACAAAAAAGTTTGGGTCCCGTGGACCCCCTTTCTGCTGGCCAATTTTGCTCATCACCGAATTTTTCATTGTCTTTGGCCTTTAGACCAAGGCAAGGGTACCAAATTCGAAAGCTTGATCTCAAAAACTGTGGCTGCTATGGCGATACTACAGACATGCTGACAGATTTTTTTTTCATAAAGTTATGTTTTTTTTATTATAATTCGTCGACATTCGTCCAGAAACGCAATACAATTTTTTTTATTTTTTTTCCGAAATTGTACCTTTCTTCTATCATTGATGTCTCTTCTGTTGAGACCACATTCACCAAATTTAATGTGGGTGGTACCACATTCGCCAAATTTAATGTGTTACCTAAAATGTCGTTGAATATCCCCCCTCCCCACACACATACACACGCACGTACCGACATTCGGAAAATAGTCAGAATGAATTCAGGAGGGTTCAAAACCAGATTTTGATTGATTTATACATCATTGATTTATACTATACTTTCTTATATTAGGTATAAGAAAGTAAAAACTGCCAAATTCCTGACTTATTAAAATATTCCAAAGTGTGTCCTATTTATAAAAAAGGGAACTGTTAGTTATAAAGAACTTTAGACCTATTTCCGTAATTTGTAACTTTTGTAAAGTCTTAGAAATCCTACTTCATGACAGTATGTATTATTTCATAAACGAACATTTCTATTCATCAACATGGATGTATGAAGGTTCGTTCTACCACAACAAATTTATTGTGTGTAACGCAATATATTTCGAATCCATAGGTGAACGTAGTCAGACGGATGTTATATATACAGACTTTTCTAAAGCGTTTGATAGACTTGATCACGAGTTACTACTTAATAAGTTAGAAAAAATTGGTCTTGTAGATTCGCTACTAGTTTTATTTAAATCTTATTTTATGAATAGGACTTAATACGTTGTTCTTAATGGGTTTGTCTATTGAATTTATTGCCACATCTGAGGTTCCCCAGGGTTCTATTAAAAAAATACCTGGTGCTCAGTAAATAAATTACAATTGAACGCTAACAAATGTTACACAATGTCATTTTCTTCAAAAACGTCACCACTTATCTTTGACTACTATTTAGACAGTGTCGTACTTCAAAGATCAATAACTTTCAATGACTTTGGAGTCATATTTGACAGTAAATTATCCTTTACTAATCACATCGATGCCATTGTCTCTGAAGCATTTAAAACCCTTGGATTCATAGTACGTTCTAGTCGTGATTTTATTGATACTTTTACGTTGAAAATGCTATACCAATCATTTGTCAGATCGAAACTCGAGTATGCGTCACTTATTTGGTGTCCTGTTATGATGAAGATAAAAATAACTAAGAAATGGTTCAGCGCAGTTTTTTAAATTACTTTGGTTTAAATCAGATGGATGTACCATCCAGCTATTGGTTTTCCGCAGAATGATCTGCTTGAGTGATATTCTGTGTCTAACCTTGAGGACAGGCCAGAATATGTCTCTCAAATATTTTTGTTTAAAGTGTTACACAATGATTTTGATACAACTGAAATACTTAGTAAATTAATTTTTCGTATTCCCAGAGTAACCTCTCGAAACGACGAAATTTTTTATTTGCCCATTCCACGTATCAACATATTGAAAAATTCACCGATATTCAGTACCTATCTGTAACAATTTTATAATTTGTATAGTGACCTCGATTTTTTTAATTGCAGCCTTAATGATATAAAAATTAGAGTTTTGATTAAATAGAGATTTTATTTTGTTTTTCTCTAATTCAAATATAATATTTTAAGATATGTTTCACTTATTTGTATGTGTGTCTAATTAGACACACATACAAATAGTGTAATATACAAATATGTAATTACATATTCTGTCAGTTAGGTGTAGTCTACTTTTGCATGTATCGTACTTTCATTGTTTATTGCTTAATTTTAATCTATTTTCTCTTTCTTTTTTTTTTTCTATGTTAGCTTTATGTTTTATTTTGTATCATAATATATTTTGTATTCCTATATCCCTGTTCTGTAATTGGGTATTTTACCTATTCAGCAGTGTACGTAAATAAATAAATAGATAAATAGATAAATAAATAATAATAATAATAACGAAAAACTAAAGCCAAAAAATTCAAAGTATGTTACATTGCCGAACTCTATGCTCTATGCTCTATCCAAAACTGGAAAAATATACAGGGAGCCATGGTAAAAATTAGAAAATTACTATAACTTCCGTTGAAACTGGAAGTGATAAATACTTTTATGTTAATGTTAAATAATGCCTTGTATACTTACCATATTATATAACACAATTTTCCTAAGTTAAAAATTAAAGAAAAAAAAAAGAGTGGAAAATATCTCAGTATTACCCGGTATACTATCATTAACTTTCTTATTTTATATTGGAGTTTAAATTTAAAATAACACAAATGTATTTTGTAAAACAAATTCATCTATTAAAACATTTAAATGTTTTATTTATTTCAGAAATTAAAGTAAATCCATAGATTTTAGTTATAACAAATGTTCGAAAACATGACCATTTTGCTGCAATCAGTGGTGAGGGAGTTTGACCAAATTCTCTCTGCATCTGTTTAAAATAATTGGGTTGTTAATCCTATTTCTTGTTGATTTTTAATTTGATCAAACGCCTTTGGCTCCGTTTGTATAAAATAGTAATGTTTCCGAACATTTATTGGAAACAAAATATACAGAATTACTTCAGTTTTTAAAATAAATAAATTATTTAAATGTTTTTGTTTGTTTTCATAGATGGCAACATTGTTTTAAAAGACATGTTGGTGTTATTTTAAATTTAAACCCCCAATATCTTATTAAATATGAAATGATAATATATCATATGTTGCTGAATTCAGAAAGAAATTTTCTGTAAATTGAGCTTAATATACAGGATGTATCACTTAAAATAAAAAAGTTTAAATAATTTCCGGTCAAACCAGAAGTGAAATGTGATACCCAGTTATAATCACTGAAATATCATATATTCATTTCAGCATTAGGTAGGTAGGTATTAGGTTTCTTGTGAGTGGGTCCCTGTGGACCCTCCACTGCGGCCATCGGTAGGCCTGTTGTGGCTCACAACTTGTTATATTTCACCCAGTAAGTTCAGTCTCTTAATGAAACTGATAACTTTATTGGGTGAGAATGTGTCCAGATCCTCTGGCAGCAGTTGCCCTTTGCCAAATATTGAGAATCGGATTCTCTCCACGGCGGGACAGGTGCATAAGATATGGTCTGCCTTATCATCATCCTCCAGGCATAGACAGCACTCGGTGCTTTCCGCTAGGCCGAGTTTATGCAGATGATAGTTTAGTCGGCAGTGCCCGGTATATAGGCCTGTTAGAGTTTTCAAGTTTACCCTGTTTAACTCTAAAAGTTTCTTAGCTCTTGATTTCAAAGGTATTTTATAAACGCCTTTGAATGAACTAATCCTGGTAATTCTTGCCTATACTGGAGAGTTTTCCTTTCAACCCAGGTTGAGATAGCCATCTTAGCAGTACTTGAAGATATGCCAAGTATCGGTTCTGGTCCAATGATTCGTGACCCCGCTCCTTCTCTGACCAAGGAGTCGGCTATTTCGTTACCTTCCATACCAGAGTGGTCGGGTATCCAGACTAGAGTCATTCTGTTGTTTTTGCTCAAATGATTTAGAGCCTTCTAACAATTTCATACCGTTTTAGAGTTACACCGGTAGGAGCCAAGAGATTTTATAGCTTCTTGGCTATCTGAGAAAATTTTTATTGATCTGCGTGTAAGATGTATATATTCCAGCCTTCACACACACAGTTCAATGGCATGAACCTCAGCCTGAAAAACAGTTGCATGTGTACATAGGCTTGAGGTTATCCTCACCCTTGGTCTGTAGCTATGTACTCCAACTCCTGTTCTCTCGGGAGTTTTGGAGCCGTCTGTAAACCAGCAACTGTCTGCCCTCAGTAGGTTGGCTTTATTCTAATCCCACTCATATCTTTCCGGAGAAAGGATGTTGAACGTCAGCTGTTGTTGCAGTCTGTAGGATGCCCATCTGGCCTCTCTTTCCAAATATATATATGAAGAGAGGGTAAATCTAGGAGGATTTCCATTGCAGTTGACGGTGCTAATTGCTCCCGTTACGGTAATGCATGCTAATCTCTGCAGTCCAGCGAGTTTGGCTTTGGTCGTCCGTTGTGATCCTTTCTGCCACCAAACAATTGATCGTATGTTATCATTGGTTTAACGACCTTGATATAGATCCAGTAAATTTGTTAAGGACCCATACCCCAGGATTTGCCACAAATACGACGGCATGTCCATAAGGACAGCTTTGCTTTGTGGATTACCTTTTTAGATGGGAGTTCCAATTAAGTGATTTATCTAGAGTGATTCCTAGATATTTCACCTCCTCCGCAAATGGAATAGTTTCACACATTAAGGAGGAAGATCTTAAGTCCTCCAGCTTCCTTTTCCGGGTGAATGGTACTATTACTCTTTTTTAAGGGTTTACAGACATCTGATCCCTGTCACACCAGTTACTCACTGCATCCTGCATCTCTTGAAGGGTATTCGATATTACTCCTTCAGAGTTTCCTCTGACTAGTATGACTAGATCATCTGCATATGCTAGAACCTCAACCTCCTATAGTGTGAGAATAACCAGTAAGTCGTCCACAAGAAGTGACCACAAAAAGGGGGGAGACAACCCCACTCTGCGGGCATCCTCTTGTGGCTCTAAACCTAACTTTTTCTCCCTGTAGAGACGTTGTTATGGTTCCGTTTGATAGCATAACACGAATCCAATATATAGTAGGCTCAATTCCTCTGGCAGCCACTGCTGAATATAAGAAGTCTGGCAGTGCATTATTAAATGCTCCCTCAATGTAGAGAAAGACTCCCCACTGCAATTTCCTTCATTTGAAGGAATTGGGTGATTATCTCGACTAGGTGGTTAAGTGCCAGTTCTGTTGATTTTCCTGTCTGATAGGCGTACTGATGGGTATTGAGGGGGTGATGATTCTGGATGTTCCCCCTGATATATCCGTCCAGCACCTTCTCCAGGCCTTTCAAACAGAGAAGATGTCAGGCAAACTGGTCTAAACGATTTAGGGCTTGGTTCTTTCCTACCCATTTTTGGTATATGTACTACCTTAACCACCAGCCAACTGGATGGGATATAGTTTCATATCTAGATATCTAGCTCTGCATAGTTTAATAAGGAATGGGAGCAATATTTCCAGTCCATCTGTAGAGTTGGAAAAACTCCGTCCTCTCCTGGCAATTTGAATGGTTGGAAGGATTTGATGGCCCACTCAATTGCAGGTAGTGTGATCACTTTTCCGCTGTCAGCTAATCATTTTTATCAAGTCGTTTTAATCGACCTTCCGATGGTGACAGCTGTTGGTCATCTGGATTCAAGCACCATGGGAAGTGGTTTTATGTTAGGAGCTGTAAGGTTGCCTTAACGAGCCAAATTCCCATCTCGGCTCTCTGGAAAGATTCTTGTGGATTCTAGTACTGTGAGGTAGGCCAGTTATACTCTCACAAAATTTCCTCCAAGATCCCCTTTTTGCTTTCCTTATTTCTTTGTTATAGTCCTTTAGAGCGGATTGGTCCCAGTCGCCCGAAGCTTTAGCTTGATTAAAGAGGCGTCGAACTTCTTTTCTCATTTATCCAAATTCTTATTCTACCAAGACGCGCCTCTATTGTCCTTTTTGTCTTCAGTGGACAATTTTGTAAACTGAAACAATTGCGTTTCGGATCTGTTCCGCCGCAAATTCAGTCTCATTACGATTCTCGATTGTGGTGATAGTGTATTGAAGGTGAGACTGGAGGGAATGTTTGTACCCTTCCCAGTCTGTGCACTTCGGATCTCGATATGCCACCATAGGTCTTGGACCAGCTTCTATATTCAGTAGAATATGTTTGTGATCTGACCACGACGGTTCAGAAGATACCTTCCAATCTTGTTGCACAAGTAGTTTGAGCTGATTGTGATATCTAATACCTTGTTCTTATTTCTGGCGACAAAGGTTGGTTCGGAACCAATGTTTTTCACAGTTAGTCCTTCGCCTAATAAATATTCAAAAAGCGACTCACCTCTTTGGTTAATGTTCGTGCTTCCCCACGCTGTATGGTTGGTATTCGCATTACATCCAATAACCAGGTGGATATTGTTCCTCTTGCTGTAGGCGATTAAATCTCGCACTGCAGCTGGAGGAGGTTGGTCTGCAACTCTATCACCCGAGAAATAGGCTAAGCAGACGATTATTTCCATCTTGCTTCCTCCTACCGAGATCGATATCTGGACGGCTACAACGTCTTGGGTGCAGTAACCTGTAAGTACAAAGTAGCTAATGTTATTTCTGATCAAGATACATGCTCTGGGTCTTTCATCAGAGCCGATTTCTATTATCTTGCTAGAAGTATTTCCCAGACCACTTATTCAGCCTGTGTTACTTGTTCAGGTTTCCTGGAGGAGGGCGATGTCGATTTGCTCTTCCTTAAATCTTTTACCGAGGACGTATGTGACAGCCCTGGCTTTTTGTAGATTCGCCTGTAGACACCTAATATAATATGTCATTAGGTAGTTGATTTGAGGATACGGATTTAGGGATAAGGGTATTAAATTGTGAAAGTGTTGTGAAACGGTTAGGTTAGATAGGGTTAGGTTGTAGGTTTAAAAGGAAGTTAAGGGAGGGTGGGATCTTTTCTCCCTCCTTCCGGAAGGTGAATATTTCTCACTCTTCCTGGGGGTGGTTTTATCTGGGTTAGATTTCCCCGCTGTTTCCTTCTTCGAAGGTGGTTTAATTCCACTTATCATCAGATGGAGTTTATTCGGGAGGAATTTTGCTTTCCCAGATGTTCCCTGTCGGGGCTGTTCGCTCCTCTTGGGAAGCGATTGTAGTTCACTTTTCCCTGAAGGCGTTCCTGCCCACCGCTTTCTTGTCAGAGGGGTCTTTACCTCCTCTGACTTTTGGGCGGAATTAGATTTGTCCAAATTCGCAGAAGGATCTGATATTCAGTCCCTCCAGTGTAGTAATCTACTGAAAACGTCCATGTTTGATCAGGGCCCGATTCCTCCCGGTGTAGTACGGCCCAGTACCTCGGAAGACAGTCGGTTACCGGCGTCATCCGGGATATATGCTACACAGACATGAAGTTTGGGCAGGTCCTGCCCCTGCACGAATTTAAGCTGCTCCTTCCCATGGATGCAGGCGTGCTGTAACACTCACATTTCAGCATTAATTTACAGTATATTATTTTTTTGCTTTTTTTCGGTCATAACTTTTTTATTTGGCGTTCAATTGTTTTTTTCGTTTCGAATTTAGATTCCTCAGAAAAAATAAATAAGCAAGTTTTTGAATTTTTCCCTAGGTAAAAAATAAAGCAATGAAATCGGGTGAAACACTTAAAATAATCGCCCTGTATAATATTTGAAAAACTGTATCTTTAAAGTTTTTAACTACACCCTATGCATGGCTTACCATGCATTTTTTGATATGTTGTTAAAGGTTCGTCCCATTATTTTTAATTGTTTTATTGATTGACGAAGTTTCTCAGAGTGAGATTGAGACATCCCATGTATACTTACAACTTGAAATGAATTTTTTAATTTACAGAATGAAATCAATTTTCTATAATGTTCTTTTACCTAATGTACAAAATAATATACGCCAACACATTTACTTAGTTTTAATACATATTGCTTTTTAGTATATATGTGAGAATTTTACACCAATTACCATTCAATCGATTGAGCAAACAACTATATGTATACAAACTTTACAACATGCTAACTGCTAGATATTTATTGTCAAACAACTTTCCCATACCAAACACAAACTAAATCATAAAAATATGTAACAAAGAACATTATAAATCAATTACCTACAGTAACTGTCTTTGTAAGTTTTAAATAAATTATTTTGGTTCATGTTAAAAAATTTAAAATTTTCATATTTACTCTTCCCGTGTTTACTTGCCTTTCATACAACTCTATGATAGTGTATTTTGCTTTTATTTATGTATCTAGTTTTAAAAGTTTAAAGCACTTTATAAAATCGTTTATTTAGTGTCAGTTATTTACGTATGACGTAAGAAATATTTTTTTGATATTTTGTTTACGTATGACGTAAGAAATATTTTTTTGATATTTTGTCAAGCTAACTTTTTACTTTTAATTAACTGAATTTTAATACTTCTAATTAAAGAAGTATTGAAATAGAATTGAAAAAAATCTTCGATTTTTTCAACATTCCGTAAAAACACAATTTTTTGATGTATTTAAAGTATTTAAAATCTTATTCCCAACTAATTAATGGTTATCAAATAAAGTACATACCTAATCTAAATCAATAAGTTGTAATTAGTTATCCCAGTCATGTAACTTTTTCAGTTTGATGTGCCAATATTAACTTTACTTTTATGTTAATTATTTCCATATAGCGTGTAAATAGAAATACAAATCATTGATTGAGGAGCAGCTAAGCAAAAGAAGATAAATCCATTAAAAAGTGTTTGAGGAGAGAAAAATGGAAGAAACCTCTAATACGAAGGCCCTTAAAAATTGGAAAAAAAAATTGTAGATTTAAAATGTAGTTATTTAGGTAATTTTAAAATGGCACGAGAAAAATATATAAACTATCTATAACTGTTCTTCATCGCAATTTGTTTTGGATTTATCTACTTTTGTTTAGTCGAACTGTATTTATCTACTTTTGCATGGCTCAAAATAGATTTATATACTTGTGCATTATCAAGAAAAATAAACAATAATTCCGCATTTTTGTTTATTTCTGTTTGACAACGCCTTAACTGTGAAAGCCAAAGTCATCTTCCATACAATCGCAAGCATTTTCTGGTGGTTGCGGATAATGCCGCATCATCATTTTCATCACTTTCTTCACTATCTTTTACGACGAGCTACACCTAATATTTCGTTGTACAGTGTAATCCCGTATATTGTATACAATTGCTTAACGGTTTATTATTGGAGATAGAAAGATCTTTAAATGGGAAATGATATAAACAACGTTTTTTGGAAGGCCTCTTGGTTCTGGTTACGAAAATATGTAACTTGTATATATTTACTTCAGAAGTTTCGGAAATACAGCGTCATAAGCCGGTGGAGTAGTTGGTTAGAGCATGCGATGGCAAGTGTGACATCTCTCTATCATCCTTCGGGTGAATTCCGCCACCAGCATTGGTAATGTCGGTGGGAATGGTTGTGTTTTTTCATAAGTGTAACCCTCGCTCATGCAGCTTCGGCTTTGGATTCGTGAGATCTAATTTTTTTTAATAAAAATTTATATTTAAATCTGCACCGAAACTTGCATGAATTATCTATTTTTGCTTAATCGCCTCTACTTACTTTCAAGTACATTTAGTATAGGATTTATCTATTTTTGAACATTAGATGGCATTCGAAGTAAAATAACCTTAGTAATGTAGATTCCTACGCTATCTAAGAAAAAACGAAAAATTGATTTATTCCAGTTGGCTCAGTCGCTCCTCATGTATTGTATAAAAGGAAAAAAAATTTCCCCAAAAAAAAAAATTTTCCACCCGGGGGGAAGGAAAAAAATTTTTTTATTTTATTTTTCCCTATAAAAAAATAAAAATTTTTCCCCCCATTTTTTTAATTCTTTTTTTTTTGTGGGGGGTTTTTTGGGGGGAAAACCCTATTTATTTTTTTAAAAAAAAAAAAAAAATTATTTTTTTTTTTTTTTATTTTTTGGGGGGGACACCCCCCCCCAAATTTTTTTTTATAATGTGGGGGTTTTTTTTCCCTTTATATTTTTATTATAAATATGGTTAATAAAAAATTTTTTTTTTTTTTTTTTTTTTTTTTTTTTTGTTTTTTTTTTTTCACCCCCCCCCACAACACCAAATTCCCATAAAAAAAAAAAAAAAATATTATTTTTTTTTTTTTATTATTTTAAAAAAATCTCATATTTTTTTTTTAAAATCAACCCCCCCCCACCCACCACCCCCCCCTCCTTTTTTTATTTTGGTTTTTTTTTTTTTTTTTTTTTTTTAAATAACACACACACCACAAAAAAAATAATTTTTTTTTCCAATATATAGAAATTTAATATAAGGTGGGATTCCCCGAATTTGAGAGTAGGGTATATATACCGGCCGACTCCTCCGACCTTGATCACATACGTATACGGGCATATGTTTCAAGGCCTTTGCGCCGCGGATTGAATGTCTATGACACACGTGTACGCGCGCTTTTGTCAAGGTCGTTGTTTTCTATTCCTCCGACCTCGATCGTACACGTATTAAGGTTGCAGCGTCTCATGCTACCACTCGTGTGGTTTTGAAGGTTGTTTTCACAGTGTTCCTATATATGAAGGAGGGGAGTTGGATGGAAATTCATTCTTGAACTAATTCTGTTAGAGTGCAGTCACAATGTTTACCTGTAGTGCTTGTGGTATTAGTTTTACACGTCGTGATAATATGCGACGCCATCAGATGCGTTCTTGTAAAAAGTTTAAAGATGATGGGCCACCAACAAAAAAATGTAAACATAGCGACGCGCAAATTAATTCAAAACCATCAACCTCTGCAGATGTACAAACGATTCAGCCTCACACATCCGCGGATGCATTAAATACATGTTGGTGTTGTAATGTAACGATCGCTGCAAATCAGATGCATATTCACAGAAGAACGTTACAACATAGAACAAATTCATGTGCTCCACTAAATGACGGTGTACAAGTTGTTCGCAGTGCTTTGAAATGTAGAATTATAAGTTATCGTGTACAAAGTGAAAATAATCATACTGATTATGTAATGTTTTTTGGTGAAATCAAGCACAAAGTTCTAAACGTGCTTAATGAGATGGTAAACATTCATAAATCTGTGAAAGTGAATATGGAGGCGTTTGGTAGATACATTATACAAACACAGGATGTTTCTGATATCAAATCATTTAATACACCTAATATAATTGTTGATCAATCAACTGACTTGAGTGCTGTATATGATGTATTTGTAGAAATGATGAAAACGCAAACAACTGAATTTCAAGAACGCGATTCAGGTAAAATATCTTATAGTCTTCAAGTAAAAGTGTATTATTTATTTATTTCTCTTTTTAGGGTGGGCTATCGAGCGAATTATGTACCTTGAAGTTAATATTAACAAGTTTAGTCCCATGCGCGGATCGTCATATATAAAGTTACCAAGATTCGTTGCACGCAAGAATGCTGTGGTTAATGTTGAAAATAAGGATGAATACTGTTTTGCTTGGTCTATAACGGCAGCACTGTACCCAGCGATGACGTGTGAAACAGAAACAACATCATATCCCCACTACTCGCGTGTATTAAATTTAAAAGGTTTGAATTTTCCAATGAAACTGTGTGATATTTATAAATTTGAGGAAATGAATAATATTTCCGTTAATGTGTATGGATTAGAGACTAAATTTAAAAATAATAGAATGACGTATGAAGTTGTTGGACCTCTACACTACTCTAAGAAAAAACTGCACATTCACGTAAATTTATTATTAATTTCTGAAGATTGCGGTGACACACATCGATGTAACAATGAATGTGTTAACACTCACTACTGCTGGATAAAAGATTTATCTAGATTAGTTTCAAGTCAGATTTCCGCATATAATCATAGAAAATATTTTTGTGATGGTTGTTTGTTAAATTTTAATAGTGAGCGAGTGTTAATGCAACATCAGAGACATGATTGCAACCATTTATATACAACAATACCTTCAACTCAATCGCGAATCGATAAATTTGGCAAGGAATGCCATGAAAATGTATTAAAATTTGAAAACTTTGAGAGACAAATGAAAGTGCCATTCGTAGTATATGCGGATTTTGAGACTGTTCTAAAACCCTTGGATACGTGTGAACCAGCGCCCTCACAGTCTTATACAAATAGAACACATTTACATGAGGCGTATTCTTTTTGCTATTTAATTAAGTCATCATTTGACGATACAATTTCGAGGTTTCAAATTTATCGTGGGTCAGATGCGGTAACGGTTTTTGTTTCGCGTATTGAGGCTGATGTGAGAGAGTTGTACAATACTTATTTAAAGGAAATAGTTCCAATGCATCCTCTCACAAATGAAGAACAGGAAAATTTTGCAAACGCAGTTGTTTGTGGTATATGTGAGAAGCCTTTTACGGAGGATGATGTAAAAGTGCGGGACCACTGTCACATAACCGGAAAAGTCAGGTTTGGCGCCGCTCACTCAGTATGTAATTTAAATTATAAATTACCAAATTTCATTCCCGTTATATTACACAATTCCATGATGTACGACACACACCTAATAATGAGCGAGATCGCCACACATGGGGATAGAATCGATGTACTCGCGCAAAACAAAGAAAAATATATATCTTTTACTAAACATTTATATATGCATGATTATATCAATAGTAAGGGTGAGACAAGTAAAAAATATATAAAATTGCGTTTTATCGATAGTTTTAAATTTTTGTCTACTTCGCTTCAAAATTTGGGGGACACTTTACCGGTTAGTGAATTTCATCAAACCAGAAAATTTTTTCCAAATGATGAACAGTTTAATTTAATGCGGCGAAAGGGTGTATTCCCATACAGTTTTGTTAGCAGTTTAGAAAAATTAAACACCCCCGTTTTACCATCCAAAGAAGAATTTTACAATATACTGAATGATGAAAATATAACGGACGAGGATTACGAAAGGGCTGAGAAAGTTTGGAACACATTTAACTGTAGTAGTTTGGGCGAATATTCAGATTTATATTTAAAAACAGATGTGTTGCTGCTGTGTGATGTATTTGAAAATTTTCGAGCAATATCTCTGAAAAAATATAAATTGGATCCCGCTCAGTACTATACGGCTCCAGGGTTGGGGTGGGATGCTATGCTAAAACTAACAAATATATGCCTAGAACTCATGATAGATATAGATATTATTAATTTCTTTAAACGTAATTTGAGAGGCGGGCTTAGTTGCTGCGTAGAGCGAAAACACATAGCAAATAACAAATTCCTCCCAAACTATGACTCCAACGAAGCATCTTCTTTTATCACATATTTAGATTGTACGAATATGTATGGTTACAGTATGTGCCAACCGCTTCCAACAGGGGGGTTTATGTGGCTTTCGGAGAGTGAAATAATGAATTTAGATGTTATGAGTGTTTCAGATGATAGTTCATGCGGATATGTTCTTGAGGTTGATATCCATTATCCCGAATCATTACATGATCTCCACGCTGATTTACCGTTTTTAGTAGAAAATATTGTTCCACCTCCATGTAAATTAAAATTAAAAAAAATTAATACCTAACTTACACGATAAAAAAAGATATGTTATACACTACAGAAATTTGAAACAAGCCATTAGGCATGGTTTGATGGTTGTGAAAACACACCGGGTTCTAAAGTTCAATCAATCGCCTTGGTTAAAAAAATACATCGATCTAAATACAGAGTTGAGAAATAAAAGTGATAATAAATTTGAAAAAGATCAATATAAACTGATGAATAACGCCATCTACGGGAAAAGCCTAGAAAATGTTGATTGCAGAAGGGACATAAAGCTGGTTACGCATTGGCATAGCATAAAACGAAGAGAAGGCGCCAATTCTCTAATTGCTCGACCGAACTTTAAAACTTGTTCCATATTTTCTGAAGACTTTTTAGCTATTCATATGGGTAGATTGAAGGTAGTCTATAATAAACCAATCTATCTCGGGTTTTGCATATTGGAATTGTCCAAGACAGTGTTATACGGTTTTTATTATGATTTTATAAAAAATATGTATGGTCCAAAAGCTTCTTTATTGTACACTGATACTGACTCGTTAATTATGAAAATTTTTACAGACAATTTTTACGATATTATTTTACAATTTCCAGATAAATTTGACACTAGTAATTTCAAAGAAGGAAATAGATTTAATATTAAAAAAGGTGAAAGTGTAATCGGTCGATTTAAAGATGAATTTGCTAATGACGTAATCGTAAGCTTTTATGGTACTGGTGCGAAGGCTTATTGTGTGGAGTCTTTATGCAGTCAATTGAAAAAAGCTAAGGGAGTTAAAAAATCGGTAATTAAAAAACAACTAACAATAGATGACTATAAAAAAAATAGTTGAACAAGGCGGTATAATACTTAGAAAAATGTATACTTTCAAGAGTGACTTGCACGACATTTTTACTGAAATAAAGAATCGAGTGGCACTTTCATATAATGATAGTAAACGTTTTGTAATTCCTAACACTACAAAAACTCTACCTTGGGGTCATACCGATATAATATATTACCAGGAAGAATCCGTTGAAAATCAAGTAATGCCTTTTGTAAATGGTGAGCAATGTGTTGATATGTTGGATCTTTTACTTAAGGAAATAAATTCATTGGAAAATCAACCTTTGTAAAATTGTATGTTATTTTAAAATATGTGTATGTGTATAAAATATTTGTAAAAATTGTATGTTATTTTAAAGTATGTGTATGTATATAAAATATAATATTAATAAACAAGATGTTTGTTTTGTGTATAAAGAAAATATGTAAATAAAATAAGAAAAGAAAACGTTTGAATATATATTAATAAGCATATAGTTGTTGTTTTGTTGGTTGTATACCTGTAGATATCAGTTTCTCTGTATAGACCTTAGATTAGGAATCTTTCCTAATCTAAGGTATAGACACACCCTAATATTGATATAGGAACAGAGAGGGCGCGTCATGTACGTATCCTAGATAAAAACTACTTCATAACAGAAATATGTATTGGAAATGGTAGTTTTAATTAGAAATGGAAATGAAAAATATATAAAAAGGGGAAATAATTGTTTTAAATAAAAAAAAAACCCTGGTAAAATATCGGTCAAAAGGTCAAATGAGGTCAAAAATGAAAAAAAAGCTGGGAATAGCACCACCGCCTCCCATGCTATTCCCAGGAGCGCGGTGGAATCGACACGGCAATTTCCACGTCAAAGATTGACGCTTCAACGCATGTCGACACCACTCGCTCTCTTAAATTTTGTGTTATCCGAAATATCAATATAACATACTTCCGGTAGAACGTGTCAAGCGGATACGTGAATATATTTACATTGTTACTTATTTTAATTATAAAATATTTTACTTACACATAATACGCGCTAAACGTTTTATGGTAAATCAATAAGTAAAATATTTTGAGGATAATAAATTCTAGACTAATTGGTGGGTGAAAAAGAATGTGCTGCCATCTATGTCAGAGTAGAAGAATTTAAGAAAAATCTTCAGCAGTGTACTGTATGAATCATTTATCTTTTACAATACCTCATATTGTGTAGTAATCTACTTCTTGGACATTCAAATTGTGCACTATGCTTACATAGTACAATCTAAGTTAAAATAGAAAAATGTACGACAGTGAAATATTCTGCATACAAAATACCTTCTTCAATCTAAGTCAAACTTAATATTATTAATTTACAATCTAGTAGCCTTACACTAAACAATGATATGAAAATTTTTTTGTCTTGTTAAAAGTGCACTTGTAAAAGTGTACTTACTTGTAAAAAATTTTTGGATTTATGTGATTGTTTTTTGTTCAAAAGTATTTTTTCGTTTCATCTACAATTAATAAATTGTGTAGGAAGTGATTAATAATAAATTTTTAAAACAAATTATCTTTTATCAACTCTCATAAGTCACAAGTTAAATAATTACAATCGTTTTTTATCTAGACACTATGTTCTATTTTATTTTTTCAGTTAATCATGATTGTTTTATTTAAATCTTTAAATCAAAACTTATTACCCTTCAAATAGAAAACATTGAACGTAAAGTATAAATTTACAACCCCATCAACAAAAAAACCCATCTAAGCTTTTACAGTGTAATATCCGTAAACTAGAAAGTTATTTGCCCTTCAACTTATACCTGAAGAATAAATCTATATATTTTTTTGTTACTTGAAAATATCTTAATAAAAGTAATTGTAAAGGTTTTAAAATAGGGTCAAAATTCTTTAAATGTAATGTAAAATAAAACGTTTACTTACCTTTATTTGTTCTCAATTCTTTTATTAGCTTTTAACTCTATGTGTTTACACTTTTAAAATTGTACTTGAAAATATCTGAATAGAACCAATTGTAAAACTATTAAAAATATGCTCATCATTCTTTAAATAAAATGAAACATATACTTTACCCTTTTTCAATTCTTTTATATTATCATGTAATTTTATGTGTTTACACTTTTAATGTCACTGATTTACTTTATTTAAGAAAATCTTATTCATTTTTTACTGTTTTACTTTATTTAAGTACACCTTATTCATTTTAAAATAATAACACACTCATTTTTTTTTAATCATATATTACAATAAAATATTTTGCTTGCAAGATTTTACAACTTATTCAAAATCCATTTACAATCAAAACATAATAATAAAATACATATTCTACAAAAACACACAATTTATGCAAAATTGCAATAATATACAAATATGATTAAAATTTTTACAATGTATACAAAAAATTCCAATATAAACAGATGAAGATATAATAAATCGTATATTCTACAAAAAAAAACACAAGTTTGTGCAAAACTGCAATAAAAACAATGTAGAAAATATGCAATTAAACGCATATTGTACAATTTACAAAAACACACAATCTGTGTGAAAAATTTGGTTGAAACAATACATAAAATGTAACGGAACAATTAAACATATATTCTACAATTTAGGAAAAAGTATAACATGCAAAATTTTGCAAAAAAAAAGGAACAATTAAACATGTATATGCAAATTATATATAAAAAAATTGAATATGTGCAAAACTGCAACAGAAAGAACAATACCAAAAAAAAAGATTACATTCAATATATTAATTAAAAA
Source organism: Rhamnusium bicolor (assembly GCA_029963845.1). Taxonomy (NCBI): domain Eukaryota; kingdom Metazoa; phylum Arthropoda; class Insecta; order Coleoptera; family Cerambycidae; genus Rhamnusium; species Rhamnusium bicolor. Next base: position 296,950 of record JANEYF010002161.1, read on the forward strand.
AAAAAGAAAAAATAGTATATACATACATCAGCAAACCAGTGTGTAAAAAAAAAATATTAATAGGTCGCGATGTTGGAATTATCACCCGAGCAACCGGCGAATGGACTCAATCCTCTTAGTAATTTTGTCCAATTCAAGACGGTTATTAGTATCGGACGAATTAAAATCTTCCAGGTTTTGTTCATCTACTCGAGCAACGTTGTCATGTTGTTCGAGTAAATCCACTAATCGCCGTCTTTTAGTGACGTTAGATTCGCAAATTTGTGTTAATTCGCGACGCCGTTCGTCACTTTTTTGAACATCATTCATAAGACGAGCTTTCCTCATCTCAAATCCGTTAATCATCAAAAGAACATCGCTCAATATATCCTTTTGATGATCTTGAGATAATTGAAGTTCACTCACACAGGATGAAATTCGCCGTTCTGGTAAATTATTTGACGGTCCCGCCCCTGTCGCGATTTGCGAAAAAGATTTGACCACCGTCGAGCTAGTAGTTGAGCGTATGGGTTTTTTAACCCCACTACTCGACGGTGTAGCTGATATATTCACCACGCGCGACTTTTTGTTTTTTGCCGCACGTGGTTTTTTATTTTCGGCAGCAGGGGCGGAGCGTTTCCTTTTTGTACATCCTTTTATTGTTTTCACAAAAGCACCGTTTTCACCCTTTTGCAATAACCCCTCAAGGATGTTGTTTTTCCTCCGTTTCACAGGGGTTATTATTGGGTTTAACGGTGCTTTTTGCGGCGAACTTACAGGTGTAACGGTCTCGTAAATAACTTCCCGAGACGGTAATTGCATCTCATGGGTTTGAGCCACACTCACCACTTGTTCGGCAGCGGTTTCTAACTGTATTTGCGGCGTACCTAGTGAAACATTGGCCTCGGGTTCCACGACGTCAACCTTGGAACTCGACGCCGCAACTCCAAAAGTTACGCCGCCACTTTGTTGTTCACTATTATGTATTAACAAATCGAAATCTATTTTATTCCAAAAATCATCATTCGCTTCGTTAATACATAATATTGCCATATCGTCATCGGTCGCGGGATTCACACTTAACGTTTCCACATCACCCACATTTCTATCAGTAGTAGAATCCCACTTAAGAAGTGGAAGTTCCACAACCCGATCCGCAATAGGTGATGCTAGAGCGTCTCGCACTTCTCCAGATAATTCCAACAAAGCGAATAATTTGTCACTCATTATGAAAAAAAAAATTTAAAGTTTTAATTCGGTTTGAAAATTTTAAAAGTTTGAAGATAGATAAAACACGACTGACACACTGGGAAGCTTCACAAGAAGTGACTGTTATGCGCTTTTTAAACTCTCTAGCTTTCACAGCTACCCCCACTTACTACCCCGACGCCAACTAGTGGGTAAATTTGTAATATGCAATCGTAGCTAACCAAACGTCTTAGATTACAAGGTCAAAAATATTGTGACTTCTTATAAATAATCAACCACAATATTAACAGGCATTTCACAAGAAGATAATTATGGAAGCGGATAGTACCACAAACGAAGAATCACCACTGTATTATTTTGATGAGGATAATATAGAGATGGATGATGGGCCTGCAGACAGCGTCGGGGATGATTTCTGTAGGAGCTGGTCGCCTGAAATGATTAATTTCGATGAAGATGAACCAGACAGTTCCACAGATCGGGCGCCATCTCCTTCGGCATGGTCGGTGTCTACAGTGCAATTAGATGACGTGGACGAGCACTTTGATGATGGTGCGTCGGTGGAAGCAACCCCAGACCAAAGCCATTGGACGTCACAGGGTGAAAATGAGGGCGAAAATGAATGCGAAAATGAATGCGAAGATGACGTTGATTCCACAGAATAAATTATATATATATGTGTACATATATATTATGTAAAAAAATTTTAATAAAAAAAATTAATTCAAATTATTTGTTTGATTTTAAATGTGATTTTAAAAAAAGATAATTTTAAATTAAGAATGAAAAACATGTGTAAATATATAATTACATTTAATGTAAACATCTCTACAAATATATATATACATATCATAATTAACACACATGTTAAATTGTATTTGTATTAATACACTTTATTTATAATCAATTTACTTATATATATTATGTAAATAAATTTTAAACTAATAGAATTTCACTCACAATAAGCGTTGATTTTAAATAGAATTTAATTAAAAAAAAGTTAAATCAAAATTTCAATTAAGAATATTAAATTTTTGTTTTGTTAATATTAATGTTTTAATGAAAACAATACAGAATTAAAACGTGTTAATACCAATATTTTTATTGAAAACAATAGTACACAAACATATGTTAAAAAACATGAGATTTCCATCATTACTATACAAAAAAATATATGACATATTAACAAATATGTTAAATAGTATTTGTATTAATAAAGTTTATTTATAAACATTTTTACTTATATATTATGTAAATAAAATGTGAAACTAATAGAAATTTCATACATTAGACATTTTGGTTTTATATAGAATTTAATTAAAAAAAGTTACATTAAAATTTCAATTAAGAATAACAAAATTTGTTAATATTAATATTTTATTGAAACAATAGTACATTAAAATATGCGATATCAATAAAAAACACTATTCACTATCAGATTGCGATGAGTTTGGCCCAGATGTTCCATTTACCATAGTTGACGCTCGTTTGATTTGTTCCTCATGTGTTAGACACCAACAAAATTCCATGTGTTTTTTCTTATTAGGAAAGAAATAACCAATTTTATAACATAAAATGCTACCAAACCTGCACCTCCGACACAAGTTATTCCAAACATCATTGAAATATATCTTACAAACTAAACATTTTTGTTTCAAAAATCTATCTTTCATACAAATATCGCAAACATCTCTACAAATTCCAATATTTGTATGTTTCATCACACGCGGGCACTTTTTACATTTTAAACCTACTATACTAGAAGGTATCGCTGTCATATCTTCGAAAATGATAGGATTTTCCCTATCACAATTAACACACAAACCAGTGCGTGGATTTATATGAAGTGCATAACTACAATAACATCTTTTTAGATTATTAATTCGATATGGATAAGATAAAATTTTTGGTTTACTATCCCACTCTTTTGGAAAAACCATTGTAATGAACACTGTGAACAACTTGTGAAATATATTTATTTATGTGTATTCATATACTGCTTTTATACATATGTAAGACATTGTCCTTCAACGTATAACAGGACGGCCTTCAAGAGAATGGTGGGAGACTGCTCTGGACCTCCTTCATCACTATAAATATGTGTGCATATTGCTAGAATTACATCAGTTTCATTTACAGTGCGAATACAGAAAAATGGCTGGAAACATGGAACGTTTAAGGGATTTGGCGTGGGAAGATATTAACAATCCTAGATTTTTACTTGATGATGACGATGTGGAGGGTGGTGGTAATGTTTTTGAAGAAAACGTGATTGACGGAGATGTGTTTGCAGATGATGTTCCAGGTAATATTATGATATAATTATTACTTACATTAATTATTTGTTCTATACAATATTATATAATATTATTTTTTCTATATATAATATTCTAAAATGTTTTATGTGTAAGTGAGAATACACTCTGCAGAATCTTTCACCTTTGTTTGTAATTTTTTTTTGTCTAAAAAATGCATGCAATAAATGTGTATTTATATATTATTTATTTATTTATTTATTTATAGATGATGTGCAACCTGAGCTTGGAGTGGAGGACGACGACGACGTTGACGAGGGGGTCGTGACTGACGCCGTGGACGCAGAAACCGTGGACCATATGGAGATGGCCCGCCGCATCACCGAGGTTGAAACAGGATCCACGGAAATAGTTTGTGCGACCGCGGCGTTTGTGTTCGTCGAAACCATCGACGGTGACAGCGTGTATTTGTGTACGCGTTGCTACGTTCCCTATTCAAGATTAATTGGGAATCGCGCCGTACACAAACACGGCAGCATCCATCAAACAACACATTGGTTTGATGTACCCATAATAACATGTGGGGTATGTCAAGACAATCTTGTTGTTGTTGGCATCGTCGATGCGTGCTTCGTGTGTACTCCAACTCCAAAGACTCTTAATGATAAACATTAATTTTTTTTATTTATTAGTTATTTTTGTGTTGTGTTGTGTATTTTTTGTATTTATTTTGTATTTATTAGTTATTAGTTATGTTGTGTGTTGTATTTTTTGTATTTATTTTATATTATTACCATCTAGTTTATAATTTTTATTTTTTGTGTTTCTTTTATAAGTTTTATATTAGTATTAATGTCTAGTTATAATTTTTGTATTTTCTTTTTGTGTTTCGTTTTTTGTTTTGTGTTTCTTTTATAAGTTTTATATTAGTATTAATGTCTAGTTATAATTTTCGTATTTTCTTTTTTGTGTTTCTTTTTTTATTATTATTATCTATATATATATATGTGTATTTTTAAGTAATAAAAAATTTTTTCTTAATTGTATGCTTCTTATTTTTTTTTTGATGTGTTTTATTATATAAATGATACAAATACTTCTTCATAATTATTTATTTACTTTCTTAATTGTAAACATTTTATCTAAAATATAATAAAGTATAAAAATAATTCTTATAGTCTAAAATTAAAAAAATAATATAAAAAGTGTGGAATAAAATATTACTATAAATTAGTGTAACCTAAATTTATTAATAAAGGTGTAATAAAAATATTCCATTAGAGATGTGAGATTTGTTCACAAAGGGTAATAAAAGAGGTGTAAAAGCAACTTTTATTAGGTAAACATCCTTTACTAACGGTCGATTGCAATGAAAGCTTTACCGTTAAAGTTTAAAAATTAGAAGTTTTACACCCTTTTACTAGGTCCTATTGCTTTTCGATATTTATTAAACAATACGTGTGAATATTATTTATTTTCTTTCTAAACCTACAAATACCGACATTAATTATTAATGTAAATATTTTATCTAAAATATAATATATTACAAATAAACATTATTGTAGTCTACAAATTAAAATAACGTGAAAGCTATGAATAAGATATTGATTACATCTAAATGAGCTATGTTCTAAGAAGAAATAAATAATTTTGTGTTTATTTCTGACACACAAATAGAAGCACCATTCGATTTAACAATACACATTTTTTTACAATTCTACTTAAAACATAGTAGTAATATGCAATATTTATAAAATATCTGTTTTATTAATCCAGGAATTATATTCTTTGGGAAGTCCTAGCCATTTCACGTACATTTTATTTCCTCTCTTCCTTAAAATACTCTCCACCAAATAAACATCTGGATATTTAGTTTTTTGCAGTTCCATTTCATAAAAACACCCTTTGATCGGCTTACCCATCATATCTTGAAGTAAATATGTCCTGGGGTTTGTTATGTTTATTTTTACGATTTTAAACAACTCTGTTGAAAAGTTGGGTGTAAAACCTTTAGAAAACACGCTTTTAAATTTGCTTATTCTCACAACATCACCAATGTGAAATTTAGGTTTTAAAGCAATTTTAGCATGATTATATACATTTAAAGATGTATTTGGTGTAATATCAATTGGTCTCATTTTAGTTATTCTGTGGATTTTTTTATTATAACGTTCTGTTATTTTCTGTAGAATATCAATCCATCTATATTTACCTCTCAGTGAGAATTCTTGATACAACCAATTTTTTAATGTACGTATTACACGTTCCACAATCGCAGCTTTTTTAGTGCTAAACGTGGAGAAGTGGTTGATATTGTTTTCCTTCATTATCGCAGTAAAATTTCTGTTGTAGAACTCAGTTCCGTGATCACTCTGTATATTTTTAGGTGAATATTTTGCTTCTTTTATAACACTTTTCATAGCTTTAGCAACCACAGCTCCTGTTTTGTTTACAATAGGTCGAGTCCAAATGTATTTCGAATAACAGTCGATTACGAAAAGAATATATCTGTGACCAGCATTATTCCTTGCGAACTGCTGCATTTCAGCCAAGTCAATCTGCCATAAATCACCAAACCCTTTAATTATAGTTCTTCTTCTAGGGAAATTTCGCCTACAAGATTTGTGCAATTCGTTAACAACTTGTTGTTTGCAATTATTAAACGCCATCGTGCATATAGGTATTCTTTTCTCTACATATATACTGCGTCATCCCATTCCGGAGGAAACGCTAATCTGCCGGATGACGTGTTCTCTGAATGAAATTCTGCGACTGTCTGATCTATTTTAGCTACTCTAGCAGTTAAAGTATCTTGATTTTCTTTAAGTATGTTTTTGATGATAGAAATTTCTTTTTCAATATAACGTCGAATGTCGTCAATCAATTGATTCGCATACGTTGTGTTGAACTCTTCATTTTTTTTATTGTACTCAACCATAGATTTGTGAAATGTGTCTAGAATTATTTTAGACGCTTCTTGTATGCTTTTACCAATATACTGATGTACATAATCGCATGTCACTGCGTCTCTCTCGTCTATCGGGTAGCCAATATTCTTTAAACGTTTATTCTGAATATCAAAATGCTTATCACTGGTGAGCTTGAATCCGATACCTGGTGGCCCACGTAAAAGCATTGATTTACTACCACTTTTTCTACGACCAAACTTGTCGATGGTGTTTACAGTAGCCATTTCTGAATACATCTAACTCGTTTTAGACACATTTGCACCTATTATACATACTGGGTGATATAATATATAAGAAATTATATCAGTATGAATATACGTTTTTCTCTTTGGAATATAAGTTTTAATACACAATTTTTTCTTCTCTCATCTCATTGATTAAACTTAATATTTCGTTGTTAACATTATTGTTACCAGCCATTTTTGAGGCCCATAACAAACGCAGACGGTCCACCAATTCTTTCGGTTTATTCCAATATACATAGTCCACATCTTTATCAGTGTACATCTTGTGGGTAGGTATTTTATGATGTAATCCTAAACCACTTTTCGATCTAGTCACCATTGTAGAGGTTACCAAAGGTTTTATAATTTTGTGGAATTTCTTCCATTTAGATGTGTTCAACCCATTATCAGGCTTATAATTCTTGAATGCCGCGTTAGTCTTTGTTAATATTTTACCATAAATCTTCAACTCTTCATTGCGATTAACATTCACACCGCTATTTAAAATCGGCGGATATCTCAGAAACATTATATCATATAACTCTGCACTGCCTGGATACACTCCAAGTTTTTTTTTACCACGCGACAGCGCAATATTTCCATTAGAAAATCGTACTTCTGCATTACCCATCAATAGGACATCATTATTTGGATCTACTCGTACACCGTATATGGTATCATAATGAAAATCACCCGACTTTAAATTTCCTATGTGCCTACTGACTATGTCATGTACTTCACCTGTAAATGAAATTTCCGAACTTGGGGTGGCGAATATTGATGGTGGAGGTGTTTCCATTATTGACGTTTGTAGTGTATCATATTCGCCATCGTTCTTGCTTCTATCAGGTGTGGTTTTAAAAGAAGTATCCATGTCAGATGATTCTCTTGAATGTCTCCTTTGAATCGAGGTTTTCGTTTGTAGCGGTTGAATTTGTGATTTTACATTTGTCGCTGAGGATATAACTTTTAAAGGTTTTGTTATAGGTTCATACATCTTCTCAAGTGATATTTGGTTCTCCGCATGTCTACTTTTAATTGAGTTGAATTTCTTGCGTACCGCATCTGTCGCTTCTATCAGCTTACGTTTCAGACATATTTCATTCACAGCATCAATGTTGGTTTTACCCTCTTTGATGGTATTCATTTTTAATTATTATATAACTCTGTTATCGAGGTGTCTATGATGATGTCTATAGACCGATTGAAGTTTTAATTAAAATACATCAAGGATATATAAAGCTATCAAAACCTTTTCTATATCGACCCTCACATATTTCTCTATCCTTATCTATTACCAGAAATCCATATTTATCTTTCCAACACTCTACACACATTTCTTGAAATTGTTTAAATGTTACATCGGGTGACACGTGATCGGAAAATACGTGGTGCGAATTCATGTCGTCCTGTTTAAACATAACTATAAAATTACTATTGTCCCTTATGAGTTGCTTCGGTGTGCGTGAATATGTTTGAGCGAGATAAAAACAATCCACATTTCTATGACGCCCCATACTAAAATATGATCTTATAACATCCTGCTTCTCACATATTACATCATCAAATATAAATATTGACTCAGGCTGGGCTTCGGATGGTTCAACTATTTGTGCATTATTACTAAAGGTATAAAACCCTAATCCCTTAATCGGTGTTAATACGTTCTGTAAGTACTCATACTTGGGTTGATTTAGTGATTTTGAATATAGATATACATTCAAAAAACGTAGTCCAAGAGGGTGGGTAAGTAGAGAAATCATTACATTTGTCTTTCCGCAATTTGACGGACCGATTATAATAGATCGTACAGTTGATGGTAGTAGCGGTCCATGACGTTTATTTACATCGCCATACCCAAATCCCACTTTCTCATCTAAATTATCCACAATAAATTTTTCTTTCTGCTTGACAATGCGCATTGTATCGCGGTTGAAGACTATATAAATAGATGTATGTTTTACAAGGCTTATTTAAATGTTGATCACCACACAACACACACATCAAAGACATCAACGCGACAAAAAGATTGGTGGGGGTATAATTAATTCCCTGATTGACAAGCTTCCATTTGAATTGCATTTACCGGGAGGTTATCAGTATTGCGGGCCCGGTACCAAGTTAGAAAGGAGACTTAAACATGGTGATATCGGAAAAAATCAGCTTGATATAGCGTGCAAGGAACACGATATTGCATACACACAGAAAGATATAGCAGCCAGACACAAAGCAGACTATCAACTTGAACAGGCAGCTTGGAAACGAGTTAAATCCAAAGACGCCACGATTGGAGAAAAAGCAGCCGCTTGGTTAGTTACGAACATAATGAAAGGAAAACGACATCTTGGTATGGGATGTAAGTCAACATTACCTAATATTTCAAAGAGAAAGAATATTCTAAAAAAGAAGAAGAAGAAGAAGAAGAAGAACGGCAAGAAGGAGGTTAGAAAAATAGCTTTCGGTGGGGGAATAGTTCGCAAGGTGCGCGATGTATTACGGAAAGCTGGCGGTAAAAGAAATGTTGTAAAAGATACAAAGAAAGCTATGCACATTGCGCTTCAAGCTGCGCGACATCACATAAAAGCAGCAGGTGGAAAACGAAAAATTCGAACACCTCGCATAATTCCGATACCGAAAGTTGGAGGAATTCTACCTTTAATACCTATTTTTGCCGGCTTATCTGCATTGGGTGCTTTAGCTGGAGGCGCATCGGGTATTGCTAAAGCAGTGAATCTTGTGAAAACGAGCCGACAAGGTATAGCTGAAGCAAATCGCCACAACAGACATATGGAGGCGATCGCCATGGGAAAAAGCGGTAAAGGGTTGCATTTGAAACCATATCGTAAAGGGTTGGGGCTTTACCTAAAACCGCAAAATTCAAAAAACTATTAGACACCCTGCCCCAGAGAGCTCTAACCGACATTGATCTCAGATATTATGCTAAGAGGATGAAGATACCTTATTTTCGAGGTGTATTTATGCGAAATATTCTTCCAAATTCAGGCCCGCATTATAATGAAGCCGCAATCATCAATTTAGATCATGTGGACGGTCCTGGGACGCATTGGGTGGCATATAAGAAACGTGGTGGTTTAGTCACATATTTTGATAGTTTTGGTGATTTGCCCCCACCCATAGAATTAGTTCGATATTTCCACACCGGTTCAAAGAAAATTGATAAAATCTGCTATAATTACAAGCGTCAGCAAAAATTTAATACAGTGTGGTGTGGACATTTGTGCTTAAAGTTTCTATCTTCAAGAACGAAAAAGTGACACTATGGAGCAAACATCTATCACACCAGCTATTGACAGAGAAAACATTAAAAGAATGGGACATTCACTAATTGCATTTTCTAGACTTCGCAGTCTGAGGAAAATGAGCAAATATCAACTTGCAGATATGCCGAAGGAAGTTATGATTGCATGCGCATCAAACGAAATTGCGTTAGTATGGGATAAGTTACCAACACACCTTCAAAATGATATTGACATATTAAAATATCAGTATTGTCAAGATCATTTCTCTGATGATGGTCAAACCACTATTGTTGATGAAAATGACGGTCCACCACCTCGAAGAATATTTTGCTGCTACTGTAAATTAAATGACATAAACGTCTCAAACAATAATGAGATAAACATGTCACCATCACCAGCAAAGAAGAGAAGATTACAACACCGCTGTTGCAACACACAATAAAGCAACAGAACACGCTCTAAATAAATCAGTCATGTCGCACACCTTCACAGTAACGAGCCGCTCAAGCGTGCTTAGTACAGACTTTTATCCACCCATTCAACTAGATACAGCCAGTCGTTATGGGTTAGGTTTAATAGGGTTCTACTCTTACAATTCTATATTTAATGTGGATGAAAGTAATAACAATTTTTGCTATAAAATTAATGCGAAGGCTGCATCCACAACAAATATTCACATACCTCTAGGAGCTTATGAAATTAATGAAATCTATCGAGCAATATTGAAAGCTATGAATGTTGATGAAAAAGATTTCGAAAAAACACTCTCGATACGGGCAAACAACAACACATTAAAATGTCAGATTTGGTCAAAGTATGAAATAGACTTTACGCAACCAAACTCGATTGGTAGCCTACTAGGATTTGAAGCAATACGTTTATATCCAAATAGAGTTTACGAATCAACACTTCCAGTTGATATTATGAAAGTAAGAATGATACGTATAGATTGCAACATTATTTCTGGAGCATATTTGAATACCGATGAATCACACACAATCTTTGAGTTTGACATTGATGTAGAACCAGGTTACAAACTTACCAGGGAGCCTGCTAATATCATATATTTACCTGTTAGACCTGAAGGACGTCAGTTTATCGATAACATTACTCTAAGCATATTGGATGACAACGGTGATTTAATCGATTTTCGAGGAGAAAAAATTATTGTAAAGTTAGAATTGAAGAAGTTTTAACATCACAACCACTCAAATGGGTTTCAGATATAATAATCGACAGCGACAGGTAAACCACCAATATAATATACTCGATAATAATATCGATAAAAAGAAGAACGCATGTGGAAGTAGATTCATTCAACGTGCACACCTTAAACAGTTAAGACATAGATTGTCAGCCGGAGATCGTAACTTTCTCAAATCTATTGGATTGAAATTGAGAAAAAATTAAAAATAACGATGGTGGTTATTGCAACTAGCGATAAACTTGAAGTGTTTGACGAGCCAGTATTTGACCATTCACTAATTAGTCTACACGAACATACATATAAACCTTATGGCTCGCCATATTACAGAAATTCGGATGAAATACGAATTCCAATTAATTTTCAAGATCTGATACTTGACATCGCAGAAAGTTACATATACATAGAAGGAAAATTTACACCTAGCGATGCTACTAAACAATGTTATCTATCCAATAATGCACTAGCATTTCTATTTGAAGAAATACGTCTAGAGATGGGTGGTGAACAAGTGGCTGTAGTTCGAAAACCAGGTATTACTACCACGATGAAAAGTATGGTTTCATATGGTCAAACACACGCACGCTTGCTAGTAACTTCAGGTTGGGGTCTAACTCAAAAAAAGCAAGATATTTTAGACACTGTCAGTCACGTGTTTAGTGGTAAACTCCCCCTTAAATACCTTATGGGTTTTGCTGAAGATTACACTAAAGGTATTTTGAATACAAAGCAGGAGCTAATTTTAATAATAGCTCGCACATTTAAAGACTCATACATAGGGGAGGTGGATGCTGAATTGGAAATTAACAAGATTGAATGGAAGATAAGACATATTGTACCTGAAGATCGTCAAAAGCTTAAACTATTGAATCGAATTAATAAGAGTGCTTACAATGCTAAAGTTAAAATGGCATACCGCATGTGGGATCTTTATGAGTTACCTAGTTTGCGTGATACAGCCTCAGATATATGGGCTGTTAAAACCACTAGCAGTCTCGAGAGGCCACGCTATATCATTATAGGTTCCCATATGAACGTTGGAATTTAGATTTCGATAAGAAACTGGATTCTGCCGCTTATTATGCCTACGAAAGCTTCCAGCGTAGTTATTATGACAAAGATATGGGTGAACCGATGATGGATCTTGGAGAATTCAGAAAAAAATCCGCTGTTTGTCCTTGATTGCTCACACCAACCGGATGCCATGAAATCATCAACTGTTGACATAAAAATAGAATTTGAAACCAGGAAAACAAAGTTTCCAGAACAAACTCGAGTATATGCCCTTATACTGCATGATGCATACTTAAGTTACAGCGCCTTAGATGGTTCTGTTCAAAATGGTTTTGTTGGCTCCAAGTAAAACATCTCCTATGATCACAATGCTCTACTAAATGATCAATTTCTTAATAAATGTATTGTATATTTAAATATAAAATTATTGTATTAATATGTTTATTTAATGCTTAATTGTAATAATTATTTTGTAATTTGAGCAAATATGTAATAAAAAAAAATATATGTAATCTATAAACAAGTGTTTTATTTATTTGATTTTAACCTGCAACTAGAGAAAATAAAAAAAACATACACACATATTTCATTTTTTTTATTATAAATATTTTCTAATAATACATTTGCAGTGAAAATAAGAATATACACAATGTTTTATTATAAACACATTCTAATGATACATTTCAGTGAAAATAAGAATATACACAATGTTTTATTATAAACACATTCTAATAATACATTTCAGTGAAAATATGAATATATGCAAATTAATTGACTGTGTTTTCATCATCTTCAGATTGTTCTTCTAGATGGTATTTTTCAATAATTTCCTTTGGCAAATAATTGTCTATTTCATACAGATAACGTTTCAAATCCAATTGAACCATTTCTTCACAAAATTCATCTAAATTTAAAATGCCTCTAATATATTTTTTACATGTGTTTGCACCCAAGTTGTATTTTTCAGAATCATCCATAAGACGTTGAACTTCATCATTATCGAAACAATAGTTTAGATCATAATTTGCGGCATGTAGCGATTCCATACTTAGATCGCTTAACTGAGAACACAACCTTTGAATAGATGTACCAATATTTTCTGCTTTTACCCATCCTTCAGCTGAATAACACATCCACATATTTGCTACTTGTCTGGAAATTAAATAATTAGATGTAAAAATTTTGATTTTAAATAAAATATTATTAAATGACTTACATGGATGCTATTACCGTAGAATTGTTAAAGTAAATTTTGACTTATTTGGCTGATATGAGCTAATGAGTGATCTAATAGCATTATGTTTTATGATAAACTTTCTTTCACTCTATTCTAATTACTAACTAGTTACTACTTTAAAATAATCCTAAATGATGATAAATTTATTTATTTTCTTTGTTACGAAATAACAAAAATTATTCAAAAATAGAGAATTTTAATAAAGAACTCGATTTTGCACCTGGATAAATGGGAGTGCGCTCACCTAAATAAGTCAAAGTGTATCTGTCTTTTACTGAATTTATTTTATCAATAATATCCGGCTTTAGAACCTCTGCAACTCTTTTTGGCAAAAATGATTTAAACGGTGTAATTGTACTCTCATCAAACAAATTTACCAAGAGCGATTTTCCAAACCGCGTAGTGACCTGAGATATGTTTTTTATTAGGTAAGCCTTATTTATAATTAATGAAGAAATCGGTCTCTGTTCCACAATCTGATAAGTATCTTGATTGATAAGTTCATTAATTGCTAATAAATCAATATCAGAAATTGCAGCCATGTCTAATTAAACAGTTTTGTATAAAGTGAAAGAATTGCAACAAAATATATAATAATGCTCACTTAGAAATATTCAGATCACAACACTATGCTCACAAAACCTATTAACTGTAGACGATTCGAAACATATATGATTTTACATCGCAACTTCGTCTCCATTTATTACAAACACATAGTTACGTCACGAAACCCCACCATTCACGAATACACACATATTTTTTCTTATCCTTCAAATCCACATGTTAAGAGTGGTAGCATGAGACGCTGCAACCTTAATACGTGTACGATCGAGGTCGGAGGAATAGAAAACAACGACCTTGGCAAAAGCGCGCGTACCCGTGCGTCATAGACATTCAATCCGCGGTGCAAAGACCTTGAAACATATGCCCGTATACGTATGTGATCAAGGTCGGAGGAGTCGGCCGGTATATATACCCTACTTTTGAGAATTCCCAACTCGCTCAACGCTTTCAACGGTATGAATATGGGTAGTAGTGGAGAAACAAAGCAGTAAAATAGTTTTTGATATAAATTGAAACAGTGCATTAGGCCTACACAAAAAAAAATTTTGGAGCAACAAAAAATTTATACCAAAAACAAAAAACCGTATACAGGGTGGGCCAAATTTTAATCGGAAAAAACAAAGAATGGAAAGAATACACCAAAATAATATGGATTTGTCATATAAACTTATATCTAAAGATGATTAGTTTTCGAGATAGAGGGCGCACTTCTCTGGAGATAATTGAGATATTGTTATGAAGTTCAGAAGGTGCAAGTTGCGTACACTTTAAACCATAATGTTCGTCTCTACATTCCAAATACATTAATGGAAAAATACAAAACCGTGATATTTTTTTAAACGATTCTCAATTAACAACTGATTGATAAGTAGGGGATGAATGATTTTGAAATGAGTTAAACTCAAAGATGTTGAATTCTATCAAAAAATTATAAGATACATTTTTTGTGCATTAGCGACAGTCAATGTCAAAAAAAAGAAATGAAAAATAGCTTAGGTCAATAGCGTCCTGATTTTTTTTTTGGAAAGAATATTTTCGACACCCCCCTGCTACGCCTCTGGTTTGAATGGAGAGATGAAGACTATAGTGAAAAGTGTACTGATGTAACGAAACGTTCACATTTCCAATTTAAAAACAATATCTCAATTATTTCCAGAGAAATATGAGAAAAACTAAAAATAAATGAAAACTTCAACACCCTCGATCTCGAAAACTAAGTATCTTTAGCTATAAGTTTATATGACAAATTCATATTATTTTGGAGTGTTTTGCAGATTCTTTAAGTCTCGCAACAAAATTTTTGTTTGTATAAAGAGAATTTAAATCTTGATATTCTATTTGATTTAAATAAATTTTAAATACGTTAACAAAATACAAGTTCTAAATTTATTTGCATTGTTATTTGTCTAAAATTGTAAATATTTGAAAAAAATAACATATTTCCTCACATATATCAAAACTTTCATTATATTAAAAGCAACTCTCTCACGCGGACATTCAAAACAATGTTTTCTTAGATTCAAAATATTTCTTTTGAATCGACGAAATAAGTTTATTGCAATAAACATATTTATTTTTATCAAATAACATAATGTGTAATTCAAAGGAGAAATAAATTTAGTACAAAATATTTTTTTCTTTGAATCAGATTTTAGTTTTTACTTTCTCATACCTAATATAAGGAAACATAGTAATCGCGATTTTTTTCGACCTTGAGATTTTGATTGATTTATAGATTTTGAACCCTCCTGAATCCATTCTGACTATTTTCCGAATGATGTCTGTCGGTGTGGGTGTGTGTGTGTGTGTGTGTGTGTGTGTGTGCGTGCGTGCGTGCGTGCGTGCGTGTGCGTGTATGTGCGTGTGCATGTGTATGTGTGTATATCCGCGATAACTCAAAAAATATTAATGGGAGACTTCCCAAATTTGGCAGTTAAGATTGTCAATAACATTTTAGGTGACACATTAAATTTGGTGAATGTGGTACTACCAGAAGAGACACAATGAATGAAAGAAGAAAAAAGGTACAATTTCGGGAAAAAAATAAAAAAATTTATTGCATTTCTGGACGAATCTCGACGAATTATAATGAAAAAACATAACTTTATGGAAAAAATCTGTCTGCATGTCTGTAGTATCGCGATAGCAGCCACAGTTTTTGTGATAAAGCTTTCAAATTTGGGACATACAGGGTGAGTCTTAAGTGCGTAGTTATATTTAAACCACCGATTCTTGACTTCTGTAGAAACCCACTGACACATTTTTTTTCTCTTAATTCCCACGTAAAATTGAGTTATCGACTTTCAAAAAAAATAAGATGAAATTGTTTTGGAACTGCTGATTACTAGAAACATTCCTCATTTTATCTGAAATAGTGCATTGACCTTTAGCAGTGTTGCCGCATTTCATATACAATTTAAATAATTATGTTCTAAAGGCCAAAGATAATGAAAATTCAATAATGAGCAAAATTGGCCAGCTGAAAGGAGGTTCCACGGCACCCAAACTCTTTTGTATTTGCCTTTACAAAAAAATATATTCCTGATGAAACATTATAAATCATGTCTACTATATCAAGCTTAAATAAAACTAATGTAAACTTAAATTTTTTATACATTTGACCTCATAAAATGGGGTTAGGATAAATTTAACAGTTTTACACTTGAAATGTCTAATTTAGTTACAAAAATGTCAATGTCAGTAAGAAGAAATTATTAAAATATATGACATGAATTATTATTGACAGTATCGAATGACGCTGATAATTAATTATTTAAAAATTTTAATGAAACATTTCAAGGTACGCTATTAAAATTTAATTGAGGTAAGTGAAGAATTAAATAGATTGATTTTTTTACATCAGGATGATATATACTGTTATAAAAAAGTTATGTGCTGGACACATCAGATATTTTTAATATAAAGATTTTAAATTTCATGACAACTAAAAAAGTGTCACATGAAGGAAACATATAATTATATGTATATTAAAATGTTTCGTTTTAAGACAAATTGTTACTTAAACTTAAAATAAGATTTGTGTAACTAAAACGAGTTTAAAATTGAAATAAATTTTTTTAAATCTTTCAGTGTTTACTGATGTGAAAAAAAAATATATATATATATATATATATATATATATATATATATATATATATATATATATATATATATATATATATATATATATATATATATATATTCTCTTACCCGTCTGAATGATTTTATTATGATTTATTATAGCCTGTGTTATACTACCTATGTGAGCTAACCTATGATCCGTAGTTCATATCATGTATATACTGAAGCTGCCTTTACGAACTCCTGGGCATAAAATGTGTACAAGTACATCCCTGTTATTTTCCTGCCTTACCTTTATCTCTGAAGCTGGCTGATGGTGTCCGAGAATCGAGAAAAAAGTAACAATTTCGGCTATTTCATTCTTTCCTAAAACGCAGTAAATTAGGAACCAATCACATCACTATTCACGATGGAGATGGCTTGTGATTGTGATAATATGATGCTCAAGTTCAAATTCTCATGTTGTCTGAGCACCACACTGCGGAGCAAGCTAAAAAGTGACCATTGAATTAAGGATGAAAGCTGGTTATCTTTCACTTTATTGGTAGAGCCCTTCTGGACATTTCTAAAATTTGCGTTGGGCCAAAACAATACACTTTATTTTTTTCTATGCCTCGGGCACAAAGCAGTATTCCATTGTTTTCCCTTCATAACCACGATAAGTTTTAAAAAATCAGTTTTTCCTACTGTCTATAGAAGCTATGATAGCAGTTCTTCTGTTATTCATTGATCATTGGCAACAAAAAGTAAATCATTCACCTCATTAAAAACTAGGTCATTAAAACTACTAAACGGGGATATTTATCCTAATTGCTCTATTATAAATTTGGCCTGTTTTAATGCAGTCTAGCGAACGTATATAGAGGGCGGGCGTACAACATGCGCCGAGAACTACGATTATCAATAGATTTCCAGTGACCAATAGGTATGTCTGCTAGGCACAATAATCGGTGGCCTCTAAACGCGACTATCCTGAGATTTTATCTCTAAGAAGTCAATGTTGTTGGGGCAATCGCGGAATAGATACGTATTGTCAGGAAGTGTAAGATTGTCTGCGGTTTTGTTATGTGTGTTTCCTATAGCATAGTAAAACTATTAGTTTTACTTTGCTTGCTTTTAGTTCGTATTTATATACTTCATTTACTTTGTTTGTTTTTTAATTGAGTGTGATGGAAGCGGCAAGGAGAAACGCCGGTCACGTTTATTGTTACAAAAGCTGAAAAAATATAACGTACACTAAAACATTGGAACTTTTTTTTCTTTTTCTCGTGATCCTGAAAGGATTTAACTTTATCTGTGCAAAATATAAAATATAAATTTATTATTTACATTGATCTTAATTATTGTTAAATTAAAGGAATTACTCGATAATAAAAACATACTTGTTATGTATGCAAATCATATTTTTGCATTATCCGAGGCATTTTCTGATGTTACAAAAAAATGCACAATTTATTTTTAGTAAAAGTATTAACATGGATGCAAAACGAAATTTGTGCTAAATTTAATTATTACCATGAACATCGATATTTTCTTTTTATACAATTCCACTCCTGTCAAATATGTATTACACACTCTAGAATCATTTTTAAAATATTTACCAGCAACGAAATTGAAAAACGTATTTTTCCACGTCAACATTTTTATTTATCTTCACTGTAGCAACCATAAAATCGCTATTATTCTATGTAAGAAATTAACTTTTAGCTAATGTCATATTTATTTATTTTTAATATTTATACTATTAACAAATAAATTTGTTATTAATTATTAATTTTTTATCTTACTCGAGGAACTGTCATGCCAAAATGCCACTCGAGATTTCTATTTTGAATAGGATAAATTTTTATTTACACTTAAACTCTATTGTAATTTTGAGAACATAACTCAAGTAAACTGCGAAAAACGGCAATTAGCTTTCCATAACAACCGCGTTTTTGTGTAAATAAAAATGTAGCCGGTAAAATCGAAACCCTTTGTGGTATTATTTAAAAAAATATGTATTTTTTCGATGCTTTTTTTGTTTTAATCTGTTTTACTTCCAAAGTTAGTAGATATTCTGTATTTTTCTAAAATATCGAGGAAAAGTTTTTTAAGAAAAAAATACGAATATTTTACACTCTTACATTTAGGTATTACAGAAATTTTAAAACTGGCAAACAAAACACAAAATCAATTGTTTGGAGACATCAATAAAGCATTTGTTTTTTTATAACTAGATGTTTTATTTTGTAACCTAAGAAATGTTTAGCAATCATTATTTAATTATAATTAACGACACGAAACGATAAATCGGTCGACAAATTGGTCAAACTATTTGCTTAGGAATCGATCACTGGCATCACTGATTTTTATTCAATTTATTTTTGTTACACCAGGTGCGCCAACCGTCCATTTGGTTATTTCCCAGACTGCTGCCTTTTGGTTGCTGCTTGTCGCTCTGATTAGTGATATTTTGATATTCGCAATCGCATATTATTCTGTTTTTAGTGTCTTTTGTTTGTATTTTGTTACATCTTATTAGGAATATTAAGACAAATTAATCTAACCTCATAATTCTAAAAGTTGGTAATATAGTTAAATAAGAAAGGAACGTTACTAGGAAGTCCCTATAAAATCGTCGAAAAATAGAATATGCTCTAATTGCTCAATTTATTTAACAATTTTATTTGACCGATAAATCCGTAGGTTTTCTTGCATTACACATGCCAATAAACTAAAGGTGATTAAATGATCAATTTATTGGATGGTGTAATTGCTATTATAAAATGTTGTAATCTATTTAATTAATTCCAAAGCCTACTTGAATATTCTTTATATCAAACTAATGCCTTATAGCCAACTGTGTGAAACAAAATAAATATTTCATCTCCACCATTTTTCGAAAAAGTTCAAAAACACGGTTATAGAGATTGACGAACTCTATCAGGATATCGGTTTGAAACATTGGTGTTCCATTTAAGAAAATTGAGCCGACACTGCTTCCAATAATTAGCCCTCTACATTTACTTAATTTAATTATAGTCTACACGATTCATTGTATTTTGTTTTATACACAAGCCTTACAATTCTCTTTTGTATTATATAATTTTTTTTGTCACTGTTACTACCCCACACAAAAAATTGCTTCAAAACGTAAAAAATTAATTTTCGTAATGGTTCTTCATTTAAATCTTTATGTACACGCATAATATAACATATTTTATTTAGTTTTGGACACAAACATTCTATATTATGTAATTATTAATAATAAAATATTTCGTCTGTTGTGTACGCTGATAATTATAAACAACTCTGTTCGACGTGATATAAGAGGTAAGTGTTTGTAAGTTAGACCTAGCCCCTCACCGACGCCAGTCAATTTCTTAAAATGGACCAGCTGTAAATCTACATTAAAGTATAAAGAGCATGAACCTCCAAAGTCCAAATTTTTTGGTTGTCACCTTTGGGCTAAGACAATTTGTTTTATAGGTTCATAATTGAGAAATATTAGACTTTAAAGTGTAAAATGTAAGATAATAATAAAACTTATATTCTGTTTTATGGTTATCATTTAAATTTATTGGTTTGCAAATGATATTTCAAGGAACTTAATAAATAAATAAAATTTTAATAATCGAAGAAATGGAAATATTAGGCTATTAGAAGATCCCAAAATTACATTTGAAAATAATCTATTAATTTTGATATTTTTTAATTCATGCTCTTTTAATAGGGCACATCTTTTTTATTTAAGTATAGATACAGTTATTATATTTACAGTAAATTTTAATTAAATTACTTCCATGTCTAATCATCAATTTATTTATATCATGTATTCTCAGTGAGTAACCAAGACATTATCTTAGGCATTATATTAGCTCTTAAACACTATCCAATCATTCATTATCTTTATTCCTAGTAATTATTCAGAGATTCACCAGCTTATAATTGAAAGTATCCCTTAGAAAAAATTACCTTAAAACGACCACAAATTAACTTAGGTACTATAATTGGGCCATGTAACATAATTTTTTATCTTATCTTGCCTATTATTTACTTCAGATTTACTTTACCTGTTTGTAGGACGAATTAACATCATTTTAACAATAAATACATGTTGGATGGATAATACTTTTAAATATTGGTGACATTAAAGTTACCTAAAAATACACATTTTCGCGTAAAGATATGGTCACTTTTTTCTTTTTTTATTCAATCACTTATTTAACATAGGCGTTTTTCTACTAGCAAGGCCAATCACTAGAGATAAGCTCATTAGTAGAGATCGGGAGGTAGTGAGAAATGACGTCAATTCCAGGGTTGACGCGAGGTGATGTGTCATCGCGTAAATATGTTCATGCTTATATGACACTATAAATTTTACCGTGTGGTTATTTTCGCGAGTTCGGTATCATCCAAAGTTAATATAAAGAGGGCTTAAATTATTGGTGAATGTAACACTAATACACATGTATTTTTAACTAGCGATCACAAGAAATTAAAGTATAATAGGAATATTAATGCACCGACTAAAACATCTGCCACCTTCCAGCCGCAAGCATTGGTGGTTTCATCTACGATAATCCAGTTGTATTTGTCATTCAGTTCAGAGTAATTCAAAATACTGTGCCGTTATATTGCAACTTCGGGAAATCACTAAATCCACGAATTCACTTTATCCACTGAAGGAATTAATTGAATGAGACATTTTAAAAAAATGAACCTCCTTTGTCTTTATTTTTGTGCTGACTTATACTATACAAAAAGTTCTAATAATAGTAAATAAATCTACCTATATAACATGGAGCAGTGAGCGTAAACGTGACTGCCAACGGCCAAGCTACACGATCCGCCTATATGTAGGTATCTATCTATGCATTGCTATTGGACACTCGACAAAGGAGCATTTTCCGTCAAGTTATGGCGGTCAGTAAGTACTCAACTGTTTTTTATAGCTACAAATCGTCCAACTACCTGATAGAAACCTTTCATTTTTTTGTTCCCATTTATATTAAGAAAAGATTTATTGCATAGTACATAAGAATAAGAATATTTTATCAATTCATTTAATATTGTTTGGGAATGTTTCATTAGGTGGTTACAATATAATATTCTATCTACATACGTAAAAGTCGTCTCTGGATTTTATCGCTACTTCCCGATCTCCACTTATCAGTGATTGTGTAAGCACTGGCACCCAGTGGTGGCTGGTTAAATTTAGGCTATGTCATATCTTAGTATTGGAGCATGGGACCCAAGCGATACTTTAAGCTATAACTATCAAGACCAAATGAAAAAGTTTTGCATAAAAAAATTGCGATTGAAATTTTCGAAAAAAAAATTGAGGAAAATGTGTGCTTCACCAGGTTATTTTTTAAACAATTTGTAAAATATTTGCAAAACATTTTTTCCGAATCAGGTTTAAAATATATCGACAGATTTTAAATTTCATCTAAAAAGATTGCTTTTCTATGAAGTTACACTATTTTGAAATTTTATTTTAGATATTTTACAAATCGTTTAAAAAATAACCTGATAAGGTACTACATTTTTTCAACTTCTTAACCTTAAAGTATTGCTTGGGTCCCATGCTCCAATACCAAGATATGATAGCCTAAATTTCACCAGCCGCCCCTAATCTGGAAACTTTGTCAAATCCTCAATTTGTCGTGGGGTGGAGACCATTAACGTACTCACATCGGAGACACACGGATCGCACAGTTTAACATTCCTTCCATTTTTCGAATGATGATGGTGATGCATTCATTGTACCTCAATGACTTATTGGTTCTACCTGATTTTGCACCCAGTCAGTTTGGGTGAAAGCACCGCCACTGTCCTTCATACCACCGAAACAATTTGGCAATTTTATAATATAATTGAGCAATTTGTTTAATAGTAACAAAAAGTTATGAATATTATATTACCAAAGATCCATAAAGCCATCCATTAATTTTAAAAATGAATAGATTGTGGTCGATAATGCAATTGGGTAAAATGAAAAACACAATAAAATATGGAACTAATATTTGTGACAGCGCGGATCGTTATTCAATTTTTTATTAGTCTCCGCTTAACATTATTAATATCTGTTTTACTATAGAAGTGAATATAACTAAAAATATCACTTGTACAATTACATTTCATATCTAAAACATTAAATAAAATAGATGAACTTCTATTTTATTTTTGAAACCTCTTTCGGCTATGGATTTGTTTTTAAACAAATATAAATGTAACAGAGTTTCAAGAAATAAACCAAAAATCAGGAAGTCATTATTTCAATTTTGAGTATAACATTTCGTTTACAATTTTTTATAATAGTGATCTACAGGGAGGACCAAACTCAATGGGACTTGTGGTTGTCTCTAAAATATGAAAGATTTAAAAAACCGATGTAGGTGATGTTGGCTCGATTTTTGAGATTTGTGCTTTTTAAATATATTTCACCATTCGGTTACAGTTTGAATTTTATTTCCAATATATAATGTGTTATTTATTTTGAGAAAAAGTGGATAATTTTCAAACAATTAAATATTAATTAACAAAAAAATTAAATGCCTGTGTAAACAATGATATAAAACAACACCAACTTGTCCTGATGAAATAAGAAGAATAATGATGAGTCTAGCACCAACATTTTCAACTGGCTTTATCAAATTCCATCACCATTATTAAAAAGCTGCTAATATCATATGTTATCCCCTAGCCGATATAATTAATGAATGCTTATATAGATGTGCATTTCCAGCTAATCCCCAAATTGAAAAAAGTAAAGAAAAAACATCTGATTACTAATTATAGACCAATTATTGTTCACTTACCCGTATAGTAATATGAAGAATTATTTACGAGAGGTTTATTACATATTTCATAGAGAATAAAATATTTGCTAATAGCCAATATGGATTTCTTCCTAACAAATCTACTATTTTTGATTCACTAAACTATATGATCAGTGAAATTGATAAAAGTAATTATGTATGGCTAGTTTATGTCTTGATTTCATACCTTCCACCTTGTAAATTATAATATGCCATTGTAAAATTTAGAGTTTTACTGGGTGCGGGGGTAGCAAATTCGTTAATTTGATCTTACTTAAGTAAACAAAGGAGAAGAAGTTTTTTCGAACGAAATTGTATTAAATGTAGGTGTCTCCCAAGGCCCCTTCCTTCGGCCTATTTTGTTTTTTGGTCTTTGTGAACGACCTTACAACTCACGTCGAAATTAGTACAATCTTCTAGTGTTATTGTTGTAGAAGAAAAAACTAATATCACTGTCATATGATTCTGTAATTCCCAGATTCCAATGACATGACACAAACGCACTAGGCACAACAACAGTAAAGTTAGAACATGAACATACTTTGCTTTTTCTTCCGAGTGTAGAAACCTATGTGAAAATTCTTATTTTTAGTAAGATACCTATACAAATTTAAACCTAGTTGAAAAACTGCATAGAGATATTTATTTTTTTATACCTTTACTACCTAAGTGGCAATAACATTCGACAAATTTCAGATTTTATTTCTCTAACGGTTGAATTACCAATCGCTAGACGGCACTTTCAGTGTTGTAAAATTACGGTAGTTTATTGATTGTTGCGAATATTCAAGAATTTTTGAGAACATTCGAGAATATTTAATTTTTTTTAGGAAAATATAGATATTTTATGGAGAATATATAAACTGGATTATATAATACATTAGGTACATCGATTAATTTAATTATGGCTTCAGTAGTGTCAAAATAAAAACCTTTTATTTTAGTTAAATTAATGTAGGAGAATTACTAGAAAACTAAATATTGTCTGAATGTTTTTGTGATATGCTCTAAATTTTTCTTTTTCTTTCCACAAATAATTCTTGAATATTTTTTCAGTATCATACTTTTAGATGACCAAGAATTATCCATGTGGTAGTAAGCCTCAAGAAAGAAAAAGAAAAATTTAATAGAATTCTGTTAATAAAAACATAAAACTTTATTTATTATTCTCTTTCATATTATATATAAAACAAAATAAAACAATTGTCTTATTCAGCCTCCTCAGTATCTGAAAAGTTTCTTCTGATGAAGTTGGATCATCGTCACCATCAAATATAGATACTTCTCATAAATTAAATATACATAGGTAGTTCCATCACATGTTAAAGTTTGCGGCTCTAAAATCTAGACCTCAAAATTATTATATCGTTATAAACAGTGCCTTTTTAAAATTGCATCCGATTAGAAACTGTTAAGTAATAGGTTAATATATATACCATTTGTACGCATTTGCTATGTCAAAATTGACAATATCGTAAATATGCATTGTTCGTATTAATATAAAAATTACAGGATCCAAGATTTGGAGCAATGAATATTTACATGATGTTAGTGCTCCTTCTTTTGGTTGCTCGATGACTTCCTTATAAGAGCCAAGTTCTTTGCTGAGTTTGAAACGCGGGTAACATTTTAGTCTCAGGAAAAAGATTAATAGACATTCTTGGCCCTTTGAGCAATTTTGTATCGTGTACAATGTATAATAATTTAAACTCCCTGTAGTCAATCGATTTTTTTCTTACAGTGCACAAAGGAGTAAGTACTAAATGACCTCTCATTAACTGCTATTGAAGCATGTAAACCTAAAATAGCTGCTGCTAAATCTTTTAATTTTGTCTTAATACATACATACCTTTCCACCAATTCATATTATCTGACCTCGTAACAGTTGCCAAATGAAATTCGTGCTCCACAAATGATTTTTGGCTAAAAATTTTGTGAATTCCAGAAAATATTCCTGTAAAATCTTTATATAATTATATAACCTTTGAACAAAATTTTGAGAAACATTCTCGAGAACGTTCCCTAGAATATTCTCAAGAACAATCCCGAAAATGCTTTGAAAGTTTCGAAAATATTTCTTTGTTCCTTCTCGGGGGTGCGAATATTACCGTAACTTACGCAATATTCGGGAATATTTGCTCGGAAATATTCGGCCATCACAAAACTAGGCACTTGGTCCGTATTATTTTTGCCGTTTCTGAATGAATTATGCTGCTGCTCACCTATGCACGGCGCGACGAAGCGAGGGGAAAAACGTTGCACGGGATTTATTTCATGGATTCAAATACAAATATTCAAAAATAATATATAAAAAAAGTTTTTTTAATAGTATTTTGAAAATCGTATTACCAAGACAATTGAAGCTATTTTTAATAACTTTTTTTACAAACTATTTTTAAATAGTCAGAAACAACAAAGATAACGTGGGTGGGACTTGTACAAAGTTGCCCTCATATCTCCCTTAAGAGTTAGCCCCATCAACCACTATATCATTGTATTCGTGAGAGAGCGTTCTATTCAAATATGTGAAAATATATATGGGTGTTCAATTAAAAAAATATATATATTAATAACTGTAGCCATTTTCTGTGAACTTCCATTGTTTTTCTGTACACAGAATAACAGAGTGAACGCGGATCTGCGGAAATCAGAAATACTTTTGGAATACCTACTCATCGAAAGAAATCATTTTTCCAAAATTATAATGGTTTCTCTCACTGTCTCCAGATTAGGAAAATCGAGACTATAATTTTTGTGGACCCCCGCGTAAAACTAAATTATGATGTGTACCATAAAATTATTTTACAAAGCTTGCTCACAGATATCAAAATAATTTGTGAAAATTACGTGTTTCAGAATAATGGATCACACTCGCATGCTTTATTCAAAGTAATAGTAATTGTGATATTGCATCCAAAATATATTTCAATCGCTATCCAGAAAGAAGATAACCATAAAAGATATTTTTAAGGGGTTAACAGAAAATCTCATTAATTGCGGGTCCTTCAACAAGCCAAGACCAAAAAATTACAACATTGGAGATGTTGAAGAAAATTCTATAACTGTAACTGGAATGGCGGTTGCAAATCCTTCAATTTCAAGTCGTCAAATTGAAGCTGATTCTGGGATTTCAAGACGTCGAGCTTTGGGTATTTTAAGGACATAAATTCAGGCCTTATACAATAAGGAAACAACATCACCTGCAACTAACAGATCTTCAGCGACGATTGGAGTCAAAAAAGTCAACAAGATCCATTCTTCTCTAGAAATGTACATTAACAGTGCAGAAATTTTCAACGGGCATAACGAGCACTATTGGTCTGATATGAACCCTCACCGTACCGTTGATGTACGATCTCAGGGACGCTTTGGTTTTAGTGTTTGGTGTGCTCTATGTGGCAATCGTATTTTAACATATCACATATATCAAGAAAATCATAATGGCCAACGGTACTACGAAATCTTAAATCAGAAAATTATTGAGAATTTATGGACAATCTACCCTTAACTGAGGCAAGAAATCAGTTCTTCCAACAAGATGGTGCACCACCTCAGGACCGTTTCAGAATTATTAAATACCAATTTTGAAAATAACTGGATGGAAAATAACGGACCAGTGAGATGGCCACCACGATCACCTGACTTAACGCCACTAGATTTTTCTTTTGGGGCCACATTAAAGGAAAATTATACAAGAAAACCAGTATTGACATAAATGAACTCAGACAAAATTTTATAGACTGTGAGAATTCCATTTTAAATCTTCATTATTATAATGCAGTTCAGAGTGTTATGAAGAGGTGTAATTTATGTATCGAACATAACGGACATCAGTTTGAACATTTACTTTAATTTGAAATTTTATTTTGTAATTGTAATGTATTATAAAATTAGATATGAATATCTGATTTTTTGGTCTTGGCTTGTTGAAGGATCCACAATTAATGAGATTTTCTTTTAATCGCTTTATTAGATTGTCTTTTTTCTGGATAGCGATTGAAATATATTTCGGATGCAATATCACAATTATTATTACTTTGAATACAGCATTCTAGCATATCATATTTCTCGTAATTTTCGTAAGACATCTTCACTTTTACGATTAAATGGGGTGTAATTATGACGGAAACAATATTATTAATATGCAATGTACTGACAAACGGATAAACACTGTCATAGATGACACACGCCTACTTGGAATAAATATAAAAACGCAAAAAGTAATATACTAAAATATTATTTTCGTTATTAAATACTTTCACATCAAAAGCGATCCCACATATGATATATAGGTTGAAAGAGAAAAAAAATCGTTTTTAACTAAACCATGGCCAACTATGATTCCCATTTAAAAAAAATACAACTTTATGCCACAACTCGAAATTGCACTTTTTTTTTAATTTTCTCGACGCCATACAGAAAAAAAGTGCCTCAAGAATGTAAAAGTTGTTTTTTTATAACTTTACAAACAACCAAGATATGTCTAGAAGTCGAAAAATCGACCTTTCGTTTATAACTCGAAAACCAAAGACGATAGCAAATTTTTGTTTACGCCTGTGAAAAAAAAAGAGATTGGGGATTGTGCCTTCCATTTTTTTGTATATCTTATAGTTATCGAGTTGCCATATACAAACATCGAAATTTGTCCACCCTGTACAGTTCGATGAAGAGGAGGAGCCTTCTACATCATCGGAAACAAAACGAGGAAGACCATGCAAGGATTATAAATTATCATCGGAGAGAAGCAAACAGAATGGCGATAAACCTATTTCGGGAATCTAGACTGGAGCACATTCATCGTTCTTACTTACAAGGACTGCGATGAATTGGCGAAGACCAGCAAGCTGTTGTTGTTGAAGTGTTACATTTTATATCACTGGAAACTTTGGATGTACTGGATTATTCAACGAAAAGGCCCACCCCTATATTTTGTTTATTTTTCAAGTTAGCAAAAAAATATTTTAAATAAAAGTTGTAGTGAATCAAATTTAGTCATTTAAAATCTCTGAAAAGAATATACAGGTAGTCCCATAAAAGCAGGACGAACCAAAATCACATATTTTAAAATAGAACACCCTATATTTTTTACATTGTTGAAATCTGTGTTTTTTGTGATTTCAAATGTATTAATATGTTGTATCTTATCTTTTACTGTTTTTAATTTATTGCAAATTTTATACACCAGCATCTGCATGGTCATCAGGTTCGCCCTGAATGAAGAACAATTAATTTGAAATGTACGTACTTAGAAAATTATTTAATAAATTCAAAAAGCAAACTGCGTGGTTTTATGTGTTATATTTTTTGTGAAAACGTTTATTTTATCAGAGATACAATATGATTACTATTTATAAAAAATAACAAGAACTCTTCAACGGGTAACATTTTATTTGGTATAATATGTATAATAGTAGTTATAATAATAATTATTACGCAGTTTGTCTTTTAAATTTATTAAATTATTCTGTAAGGCATGATAATCAAATTAAGTGTTTTTCACCTATAGCTAACTTGACAACCTGGTAGATTCTGGTAGTATAAAATTTGCAATAAATAAAAAACAGTAAAAGAAAAGATGCAATATATCTATATATCTGAAATCACAAAAGAACACAGATTTCAAAAATGTAAAAAAATATAGGGTTTTCCGTTTTAAAAAATGTAACTTTGGTTTGTCCCGCTTTTATGGGACCACCTGTATATTCTTTGCAGGGATTCTAAAAGAGTTCATTTGATTCACTACAACTTTTATTGAAAAGAAATTTTTTTAACTCGAAAAATAAACAAACTATAGTGCCTTATTCCAACGAAGAAACTCTAACAATCTTGCTCGATTTGGATCTAACAAAACAACAATATGAGTACGTCAGAAATTGTATTAGAAGTAGGTATAAGTAGAAGTAGGTTTTTTAACAACTTTACTTGTACACGTCTGAAATAACAGGAGTTGTTGAGGAATCGATAAAAAGATTCCATGTCATACTTCAAACTATTTATAATAATTGGTTCTTCCATATTGGATCAGCCATTTTGAATTTAGGAATTCTAAGTTCATATTCGGATTCAACGACCCAAAAAAATCCTCATGTACAAAGTTTTATAAAAATTGGCACTAATGCAAAATTCGCACCTCAAAGAGTTAATGCTTGTTATTTTTTAATAAGCAAATTAATAACATTTTAATGACTATTCATTGCTCACATTAAACCTAAATCGTTTTCTGTTCCACTTACCAAATTTTATAATAATTGGTCTAAAAATGACATTTACATATTCTTGAAACGAAATGTCAGTTTGGCGACATTACTGTGTTCCGGCAGGACGTTGTACAATTTATCATTAAAAATAAATAATTTCCTGAATGCAAAAAAATTTTATTTCTCCATTTGTTTGAAATATTTCCAAATTCCCTAGCGTACTTTTTAAGCATTTTTCGTATTTTCTACCAAAGCGTTTATTTTTGAGCTTGAGTTAAAATAAATTTACCCTCGCCTTCAGTAACCAACATTTCAAGTTGATCATTAAACCTCACAACCGCAACTATTCCAGGAAAACATATCCAAAAAATCATTAAAATCGGTCGAAATAATAAAGTTAAGGTACTGGCAGTGTAGTCTGGGATTGTAGATTGGGAATGAATACATTTTTTGATATATTTTATAAAGCCGCTACACACGTTACGATAAAACGGAGCAATTTATCTGTACAAATACATCTGCGCAGATTTATCTACGTTATCTAATCTACGTTGTGGGCGTGTAATTTAGCTGATCTGCTGTGTGATTTAACTACTCAGTACTGCTAGTGCAAATAAATCGTTCAGTTTTATCATAACGTGTGTAGCAACTTTTATGGAGTAACTATGGTTGGTCTCTATTTAAATTTTTATACCTATTACGTTTCTTAAAATTTCATACAAATTTTAGTATCATTGAAATTATTTCTTATACAAATTTAAATCAAAACCAAAGTTTTGAAGAAACTATATTTTCAATGATGTGTTGGTATACTAATAACATGAGAATATCCTTGTTGTCCTTTTGTCAGTATGGGGTAGTAAGTTCACGAATGATGAATGTGATAATTTTGTCCTGACAATCAAGGTCGCGTAACCTATTATCAGTGGACATTAGAACCATTAGTTAAAATGAAATATTTTCCATTATTTGCTTTAACCAAGTTTCAACAAATAGTTTTTATGAACCCGTTATTTAAAAAGAAAATTGACTTAATGTGTTGTCGTCGCTTTTAATAGTTACCGTTTTAGGATAAAGGTTCCTATAAAAAGAAACGTATTGTTCTTTTAAGACATTTAAGGCGGTGTTTTCATCAATAAATAAATACGTCTGTAAATCACTTTATTCAGGATAACGAAAAACGAAAGTTATTATCTCAATTATTTCCCTAATCATCAATCTAACCAATAAGAAACATGAAATTTGTACCACATGACTTGTTTAAATAAGTGATTATTTTGAAAAAATAATTGGTTATTTTTCACCTAGCTGTTCATATATTTTTGACAGTAAAGTAAGTTTTAGCCTGTAGTTGCTATGCAATACTCACCGACTTAACAATTCTGATAGTTTGAATTGTCAGTGTCATATAATATACTTACCTACACCGTCAAATGGAAGTAAATAAAGAAAGTATTCGTTTCGGAAATGTTTCACTTTCCGAAGTTGACAAAGAATTGTGTAAAAAAAACCAATTCTGTGGTATGACAAATATACAAAACATGTATGTTGTGCGTCTCACGAAGGATGAACTCACCCTTTCAACTTCTTTATTAAAAAATTATACCAAATGCCATTTTCACTGTTATGCAGATTTAAATATTCGTAGGTACCCTTTTAATTTCTGTATTATTAGAACCATTAAAATTCTAGTTAGATACGTAGTTTTTGTATGAACGATTTGAAGGAATCTCAAATTTATTTACTCCCTGTTTTAAATGACATTGTAATTTCAGTGTCACACAGTATATACAATTACATATTATATAGATCATCTATGATCTATTAATATTTTTCACTTTTTGATAATTCATTCTGGGGAGTTTTAGGGGCAACATCAAATATACACTTTTATAAAGTAATTATGTAGGGTACCGGCATTGTCGGCATTATGTACTTATTTCCTAAATCTGTTTAAAAACAGTGCTATGAATATTTTTTTACCATTTGTAGTTTTTATCTATCATCGATAATGATGTGTCCATTAACTGCCCCTTATGATTAAAGTTGAAACACATACATACAATAATGTGTGTCATGCGCTAAAATATATATTAAAAGCTGTGACACAATAAGCTTTCAGTTCCCAGTGTGGTCAAGTTCACATAAGCTCTACTATAATAAAAAAATGCAAAGCCGCGTAAAGAAGAAATACTAACGTTATGGGATTAATTGAAATAGTGATAGCAAGTTTGTGTTTAAATGCCACATGCCCTGAAGATGAAGGTAAAAAATAAAATTAATGACATTTTTGTGTAGGCACTTAGTAAAAAATGTTTTCATGTTTTTATTATTTAACTCGCATGAGAAAAATATTTTCAAAAAGTATTGGTACCATTGATGTGACTAGTACTGAAGTGGTTTATACTATATTCGATCCGCATTTCGGCAATTAAGTTGGCGTCATGGGGATATAATAATTAAAGAAGTTCTAATAAATTTTTACCAAAATATATTACAGTAATTTTCTTCAAAATATAAAACTTTTATTTACGGTATTATTTATTGGTGCATACAATGTGTCAACAGATTGTGGAAAGGGCGTAATGTTGTTGATGTTTGGACCGGGCTTGAAACTAATTTTTAATATACTTATTTTATATTTTTCGAAATCAAGTTAGTTAAACAAATATATTTTTTTTTCGGGTAATGTTCACAGTGATCCACACTACCATATTTCTGTTACTTTTTGTGTAAAACGAATTTATAGAAATAAGATTTTATAGTTTAGCCACAGGATATCCAACAATCAGAAGGGAATCTCGTATCGTATAGCGTGGAACCATTTAGCTCCAGAATCGACCATCTTTTTTGAATAGAAGTCAGCGGCGTATTATTTTGTAATGTTGTGGTCAGATCTGTACTTAGGTATTTGTAATCTTGCGATTTCATGAAATTACTTTTCAAGTATTAAACTGCAATAAAGTAAATGTGTTATTTTTGTCACCTTATACGAAACTTACAATTAAACTAGAAATAGAGATTTATGAGAAAACTGATCTCTCTGAAAAAATCATGAACCATAATATTAGGAATAATGGGAGTATTAGGCTTCTAGAACATCAAGAAAATATTGTAGTATGGTAAAAGATGTGCGATGAGGGTGAATGTATTTTATGTTCTCTAGAGTAGTGAGTATACATATATCACAGGCAACTTTTTAATATAAATAAGTCTTTATAGGTACCTATAACTTTAAATTATACGAAAATTTTATAAATCAATGCATAAATGTTTTCAACTTTCAAATACATAGATATATAAATATGTAGGGACAGGATGGAGAGTTTTACACTTAAAACCAAAAATGTATTTAAAGATGATCCTGTTTTTCTATGCCATTAATGACATTACTTAACCAAAAAAAATATTTCCAACTTAATAACGCAAAAATCTACCTTTAGTTAGAAATATATAAAGTGAATGAATCATAAAATTTAGTACCTACCTATACCTAATACATATAATTTTTACATTAAACTGTTTCTCTAAACCCAATGTGTGCTAGATGAATTTAGAGATATTTGAAATATTCAATTCTCTACAAGTAGGTGTCTAGTAAACAACATAGTTTAAAAAAAAACAGAAACTATTTAAGTTTTGTGAGTCTCACGGGACTCACAAAACTATAAATGTTTCTCCATTTACTTTCCGAGATTCATGAAGTAAACATAAAAAAACTTGCTTTGTTAGGAAAAAATTCAATAAATTCAATGTTTATTCCATTAATTGACTAATCAATTCTTTTCCCCAGCCCTAATTAATTATTAATTATTTTTTTAAGGGGGGTTTGGTAAAATATGGATAAAACAAATCAAAATGGTATATAAAAACAATGTTTATTCAGTTACCTAAATTTTTAGATTAAGAAAATACAAAACAGAATGAAATAAAATACAAATATTTTATGATAAATCAAAAAAAAAATTCTCATAAAATTCCTTTATTACTGTGACCGGTTTCGTGAACAAATTAATTACTTCACATCATCAGACACAGGACTACAATAGAAAATGAGTATGGTGGTTACATACATACATAAATAAATGTTAATAAGTTAATAAAACTTAAAAACAAGGAATACAGAAAACAATTATTTCAATTTTTTACTAGTAAAAAATAGTTGGTAAAAAAATGTTTAAAAAATTTTTTGTACAAGAAAGATTGAAATTATTCAAATTGAACAGGATTACGTTAGTTTCAAATTATAAAATAGAATAATGTAAAATTTAAACAATTAAAATGTGTAAAAAGGAGGTTCATTTTTATATAATACTTACATTTTTATAAATAAAAAACCAGGGTCGTCAAATTAAAATTAAAAAAGTTTTGCAACATAGTCAAATAATCTGTAAATGTAAGATATAAAATTTTGGTATCTAATTAACTTTTTGATAAAAATTTCTAAAATTTTTTTAACGTGCTTGTCCTTTTAAACACATACATACACTACAAGTTAAAATCTAATAGGGGATAAATAATTTTATTAGATTTTAACTTGTAGTGTATGTATGTGTTTAAAAGGACAAGCACGTTAAAAAAATTTTAGAAATTTTTATCAAAAGTTAATTAGATACCAAAATTTTATATCTTACATTTACAGATTATTTGACTATGTTGCAAAACTTTTTTAATTTTAATTTGACGACCCTGGTTTTTTATTTATAAAAATGTAAGTATTATATAAAAATGAACCCTCCTTTTTACACATTTTAATTGTTTAAATTTTACATTATTCTATTTTATAATTTGAAACTAACGTAATCCTGTTCAATTTGAATAATTTCAATCTTTCTTGTACAAAAAATTTTTTAAACATTTTTTACCAACTATTTTTTACTAGTAAAAAATTGAAATAATTGTTTTCTGTATTCCTTGTTTTTAAGTTTTATTAACTTATTAACATTTATTTATGTATGTATGTAACCACCATACTCATTTTCTATTGTAGTCCTGTGTCTGATGATGTGAAGTAATTAATTTGTTCACGAAACCGGTCACAGTAATAAAGGAATTTTATGAGAATTTTTCTTTTTTGATTTATCATGAATAATTACTCATATGGGATCAACCTACCTACGTTACAAATATTTTGTTCTAATAAAAATAAAAATGGAAAATATATTTTGCAACATTAATGTATGAAATTTTTCTTCGATTGGATAAATTTAGCAACCGAAATAAAACTGAAACGTCAAATACAATAGTTATTTACGTAATAAGACCGGAAAGTGATTCCTTACTGGGCGAGCTAACAGTTTCCAAGTCGGCGAGCCCAGTAAAGACACTTTCAGGGTATGCTGCGTACATAATTTTTTCTACAACCGTTCTCACTAGTTTCAAAAAACTTTAGTGTATGAAAGGTACTCCTAAAGTTTATTACTGATGTTTCCATATTATCATTTTATTTTTATTATTGCGGCATTTAAAATTTTGATTAATATTTTTCAATGTAGTAGTCTAATATACAATTTAATGATGAATTCTTTAGGAAAATAATCACATGGATGTTGAAATGGTACTGTTTTACAAATGTTGTAAAATTCATTTACATGTTTTATCACTAACACTTCAAAGTATTGTCCAAATAAACATCTAAATTTGCATTTTCATATGCTTTAAAGTAACAAAAAAGGGAGCTGTCATCTAATTGTTCATGCGCCTTAGCATAATTTTGATAAACTACGCAGTCATGGATATTTAAAGATTTTTTTATCAAGTAACCACAAACGTATCGCCTAAAATTTTTTCCAATATATCATTTGACTGATAATCAGTATCTATAGGAATCAATTGTGCAACACCTTCACTACATCCTTCTGAAGTATGTGATAATTGATTCACTATATCTGTTACTTTTAATAACATTTGATCAGTATTACCTTCACAATTTTCAGTTCCCGAATGAAATAAATTTATACAAGCAACTTCCTAAATGATGTCTCAAATTGTATGGAAGTTGGATTTACACAATTCCCATTCTGTGCCGTATTGAACCAAAAAAGTTGTCTAAACTGTCTTTGTTAAATCTCCTTGTAAGGAGATATTCATAAATATAATTTTTTAGGTTGTCATATAAAAGAGTCAGGCCACGTATTGTAATTTTAAAATACTTTATAAACTTAATTTTGTTTGTAATATCTTCTCCTGCAGCATTGTAAACTTTTAGGTTATCAATGAACTTATAAGAATCTTCTAAAAATTCTATTTGATAAGGTAGCCCTTTGAAAGCCCTATTGAATTTTTTGAGCTAGTGGTGTTTGATGAATTTAAAATGTCAAATAATTTATTCATTCTTTCAATGAATTTAGATGTTGTAACAGCTTCTGGTGATAGTACTCCAAATCTTATATAAACATTTAAATCAGCCGATACAATAGCACTAAATATCTGCGTAGCAAATTTAACCTTCATTTTTTGAAAATTATTTGGGTACACATGGGAATCCGTTAACTTTGGTGCTGCCCTTGTACTGTATTTTTTATCATGGTTATAAAATATGCATATGTACTCCCAAGAAATTACTTTTTCATCATAAACATACTTGTGTTTTAGTAAATTACTCCTTGCAGCTTTTATTAGATGTGGTGTGTCAAACATGTATATTATTTTTTGGCCTTCCACATTAAAAAAAGGACGTTCAGGTGATATATTTAATAACTTTGTCATTAATAAATTGTTAGAACCCATATCAGATATTACTACGGCAACATTTAAACTAATATGTTTCAACTTTAAAATGGCTTCAGTTACACTTTCCTTTAATGCATTTGCTGGACAAGTGGAATTAATAATAACATAATGGTTGTTTCCATTTAGAGTAAAGTCCTCTAATCATTAAAATTGTAGCGTTAAGTGCTGGCTTGAATACTCGCTTATCCTTTCCATGATCCTCAAATCCCACAACTGTGTCGGTTGATCTATTATAAAATAAATGATCCTTAATACTCATTTCATCTATACACAAAACACATTGTTTATCTTCTTCTTGAAAATTATCTACTTTCATTTTAAGGAAAGAGTTCGTTATATAATTCAGGGCGGGGCTTGATACCCTTAATAATTTTTAATAAAGTTTTTGGTGAAGGAAGGCAAAATGTATGCATTAATTTTTGTTTATACAATTTTGGGCCTTTAAAATACATCGCCAAATATATTTTTTTGAATTCTAAAGGGTATCTTCGACTTTTGGATGATGCTGTATTTGCGAAACTTGGACATTTATAAAGTTAGCAAGTTCAGGTGAGGGGCAAAATTTAAATGTAAGTGATTTATACTGGTCCAATGTGATGTGTTCTAAATTTTCCAGTTTACCATGAAACTCTTCAATCTTTCTTTTTAAATGATCATTTTCACGTAAATATTTGCGCCTGAATTTTTCTTTCCTTGGACTGTGAGATGATAAGTACAATGAAGTTTGGGTGCAGATGGTACCATTGGAATATTCACATCTAGTGGTGAAAGTACATCTCTTGTTGGACCTAGAAATATAAAAAGAGCATTAAGACAATCTGTATGAATATGTGCTTTTAATATTGTAGACTGTATTAGAAGCTATCATGTTTTTTTCACTTCACGATACTGACTGAGTCAAATGTACATATGAAAACTTTTTCATATATTTTGAGAAAAAAAGGGCAATTATTAATATTAATACTTACTATCTTATCAGTATAACTTTTTTATAAAAAAAAGATGAAATTGTACGATTACTAAATAAAGAGGTACCTGGAACTATTACACGATCCTCTAGCACTAGAATTTTATTGGGTACTTCCTCCAAGTTATCGTCATTTCCTGTAGCATTAATTTCCATTTGTTTCTCCAACGAAATTTTCCTTTCCTCATATTAAAATTACGTTTATAATAAGTAATAACGGAAAAATGTATAATAAAAAAATCCTGAATACATATTACACTTCTTAATCATAGATTTTTTTTAAACAGATCTATTCGCATTTTATAAAATATTCAAATTATAATGGTCGTACCTGTACTGCTTTCATCTATAAATGTAGCAAATGCAGTATACGAGTGGTCTGTATTTCTTGAGCATCCCTCTAATGACGGAAAAATTGTTGGTGTTGCATTATGCAGAAGTCAATTATTATTTGAAAACATTTCGGTTGAGAAATAGGCACTACACAACCTGTGACTTTTGTGTAAATGATCTACTTGTGTAAATGATCTACCAACAGGTCTTCCCTATGGCAAACTATAGCCCATATCCTTGCCCTGAAAAAAGAATATTAAATTGAACCCAATCGTAAGCCACAATAACAATAATCTTTCGAAACTTTCTACCGCAATACCTTTACCTTACTAGCATTTAAAGCACCTACTAAGATATATTTAGGTTTTAAAGTACAATAATCTCGGTAATATATAAATAAGTACTTAAACAATGAGCCTAAGAAACACTTTGTGGGTGCAAGCATAATATTAACATGTGCACTATGTAATGTCATATTACTTATTTTATCCTAAAACTAACTCTCCTACGTATTATACATAAAATTATAATCGTTTCCTGTTTTAATTTCTCTACAAATTTTTGTGATCCAAACTTACCTTCCAACATCCTTGGGAAATAAGAAGAAGCTCTCCTTACAATTACTGCTTGTTTTTTCTGTTGAATGCGGAACACACGCTTCCTGAAGATTTCTTAGAGATATCCATCTAATCTCAATAATAACACTTTTAATTAACAGTTTAAAAATATGTATGTATAGGTATATTGTCAATGCACTCTTATTACAAAAACTTAACTACACACTGACATATTAAAGTCGCAAGTCACAATTCACACTCGATTTTAAACAGTACACAATATACTAATACACAACACCTTAAATAGAACTTTTCATTTTATTTTTACATTTGATATTGAATTTAAGGCTAAACTATATGTTCTGTGAATTTAAGGGTTATAAACAATAAGCAACGTTGCCAAATATGAGCTTTGAAATTAATGTACCAACCAGTCCAACCACACACAACAATTTGTAAAAAAATCCACTTTTCGCAATAGGGTGATTGATTATGAATATCAGTTATAAACATTTAACTATTTTCCATGGTTCTCTGAAAATGTCGTAAATTGAATTTTCTGCGCTATTAAATTATTGTACAAATCGTTAATTATTGTATGTCTGGCAATGCTTCATTCTATTCCAAAAATATGGCGAATTCGATGCGCGATTAGAAATGCGCAAACCTTGCCGCCAATTGAAACATTCTCTCTGATTGTTGGTTATCTGTGGTTTAGCCGCGAACCGCACTCAAAGTTGTGTAATCAAAACCCGTGGCGCGCGGGAGCAGCTGTATTGACGCTCTTAGTTGTTTATGTAATTCATTACCTACATTTTGTAACTATTGAAACGAGATCAAAAAAATTCATGAATATTCTACGCATTGTGGAGAAGTTTTCCGCAATGGGAAAAATCTCAATTTCATCGTGATTTCAGCAAATTAACGTTAAGATATCTTGGAGATTATTTATCGCAAACAAAAGAAATTGAGCAAAATGAGGGTCTTTTATGATAAACCTAATCCCTTTATATTTTATTGTAAAATCTATAGTTTCGCTGTAAAAAATTCATAACTAAACAAAAGTACCATTTTTACCAATCCCTTGCATGATATGTTTAACAATGTTGGTTTATCAAAAAGTCTGTCAACTTGTTTGAAAACTTGGTAACAAAGAGTAATATAATATACTTTTTTCATATAATATCATATATATATATATATATATATATATATAT
This sequence comes from Rhamnusium bicolor, assembly GCA_029963845.1. NCBI lineage: Eukaryota > Metazoa > Arthropoda > Insecta > Coleoptera > Cerambycidae > Rhamnusium > Rhamnusium bicolor. Next base: position 336,755 of record JANEYF010002161.1, read on the forward strand.
ATATATATATATATATATATATATATATATATATATATATATATATATATATATATATATATATATATATATATATATATATATATATATATATATATATATATATATAACATAGTTATATTTACATTACAATTTACTTATACTATTAATTATTAGGTATTTGTTATTAAATATGATTTGAACGAAACAACTACTCAGCGGGCAAATACCCCGACCTGCATTGGATTGCACCTTCAAATCATGATCGATCGATAGCCAATATCATTTGTCAATTCCTAACCAGACATAGACCGGTTTTGAACTTATTTGTTCTCCTCAGTATGCCATAGGTTATGGAATAGACAAATGATAGTGGCCAACCTGCTAGTCATATACTAACTAAGGTAAATTGAATAGTGGTGAGAGGTATAAAACTTCTCGTATGGTCTAAATGCTACTATCCGACCGACATCATAGATGTCTCTGTGGCGGATAGCGACTTGCGAAGCAAGTACCGAGAGCGGCGACCTCTAGCCGAGGTGGGCTAAACTACTGTTATTAAATATGATTTGAACGAAACAAATACTCAGCGGGCAAATACCCCGACCTGCATTGGATTACACCTTCAAATTATGATAGATCGATAGCCAATATCATTTGTCAATTCCTAACCTTAATTTACCTTAGTTAGTATATGACTAGCAGGTTGGCCACTATCATTTGTCTGTTCCATAACCTATGGCATACTGAGGAGAACAAATAAGTTCGAAACCGGTCTATGTCTGGTTATTAATTTTTTAAAACATCTGCAAATATCAGGGCATCGCATTGTAGTTCAATACACAGATCGTCTATAAATAACAGAAATAATAATAGCCCGAGATTGGAGCCTTGTGGTACTCCGGATGGTGCCAAGTATGTCGATGATTTATGTCCGTTGTAAAATACAAATTGCTTTCTCTCTGTTAGGTATGATCGAAAAAAGTTTAGTAGGTTTAGGTTAAATCCGAATTTTTTTCAACTTTTGTAGCAGTGGCTGATGATCAATGCGGTCAAAGGCTTTGGTAAAGTCCGTGTACAAAGTATCTATTTGACCCTGTTTGTCTATGACTTTAGACACAGTTTGACTGAATGACACTAGGTTCGTAACAGTAGATCTGTTAGACATGAATCCGTGCTGACATGGCGATATGTTCTTTGTGGACAAATATATACGATTGTATGAAATAATTTCTAGCATCTTTGCAAAACTGCACAGAAGAGAAATTTGTCTATAATTGTTTACACAGGCCACATCACCTGCTTTGAAAATTGGAAAAGCTTTTGCTACTTTCCATTGGTTGGGAAGACTGACGTTTCAATGGAAAGGTTAAACAGGATGAATAATTGTATGGTGAGTGCATCGGCGCAGTCTTATACCAGAAATGATGGTATAAGATCCGGACCAGATGTCATCTTATTCTTTAATTTTTTTATAGCATCCTTTATTTCCGACATTAAGTTACTTTTTTAAATTAGATGTAAGTATAATTTTTTTGTGTAGATTTGTTTTAAACTGGCTTATTTGGAACCACATGGTTTTATATTTTTATAGCGCAAAAAATCTTTATAAAGTTTATCTAATTGGTGACCTATTCATAGACTAAGCCTTTGAAAATTTATTCAAAGATAAAATGTTAAATAATTTTGCATATTGTAAATTAGGAAATAATTAAGTGTACGTAAAAAAACAATATTTAAATGTACACTAACCTCACATAAATATGAAGTATTTGTAGGATTCCAATTTTCCCTATTCCTTTCTTCTCCTAGGATCCCGTGGGAAATCTTTTATTTTATTTTAAAACATTTTTGTCATTCTTGGTACAATACACAGCATTCCAGCCCGGTATTTTTTACTGAGTAACACCGCGCACTAAATAATATTATACAAATAAAACTATTAAATATATTATCTATTATTTATTAAAATCTACACCGATTGACTTTTAAACTGTTAATGTTAACAATATCCCATACCAAACTACTTGTCCAAAATAAGCAAAAGCCCTCCTGTACAAATTAAAATACACAGAAACTAAATGTAAACAAAGCGTAAAATCGGCAAACATGGACGTCGCGTAACATGTGACCGTCTGAGCCAATGAAAAATATGACGTCCCTATTGCCAGACTCTATACTTACGGGACTATAAGTTAACCTTGCTAAATTGTTGCTATTTCATGTAAGTTTTCTAACGTAATCGGGCAATACAGATACAATTAAATCGTATCATTTGCAAGTTTAGAGGTTCCACAAGGTTCCATACTGGCTCCAACATTTTAATCATTGATGCATTATTTTATGTACGACTATGACAAATCTTTACTAATCTTCAACTGGGCATACAAACCTTTTAATACTAATGTAATATTACAGAATATACATAAACGACTGGTACAAGTCTAATAATAATATTGCTCCGAGTTAAATATTACTACAGATGGTTCAGATATCTTGAAGTGTAATGAAGGAATGAAGTTTTTTAGAAATACGTATAAATGTCTATTAAACGTATTTATTTAGCTAAAATTAAATTCAATTTGTTATTTAGAAATTAAGAACCTTTGTGACAAATGAATACCTTGTGGTGAATCACACTGAAATATCTTCTAGGCTAAAATGGGCTGTTCCACTTAATCATAAGATGTATTTACTAAATAATTTAAGATAACATATTGTTTGATCCAGACCATTTTGAGCATAATTATAATGTTTTAACTCTTGTGTGTGCTTGATTTATGGGTTTTTATTTTTAAAGTAAAAATAGTTTTATCTTATGCATAAAATAAACACGGTACAGGTACACTTATCATTTCCACAATCCATTATGTAAATATAAATTAATTTCCAACTCGTCCACTTATTTACTTTTTTTATATTTTATAGACACATGTTATGATGAATTAGGTGTGTGTATAAATAAATTGCTATTTCTATACAAATGTATTTCTAGTCGTAAAGAAAAAATAAAGTATTATAATTATTACTGTTTCTGTGGGTGCCAGAAATAAAAACTTTTTCTTGAGTAACAACTAAGAAGAATTTTAGACATGGTTAAATAATCTATTTAGACTAACAAAAATGGTCAAGATCGTAAATTGCGGTTTGTTATAAAACATAAGAATTACATAACTTTCTGTTAACTAAATATTGTTGCCAGATATCAAGCGGATAAGAGCTACACGTATATACATAAAAAAAATAAAACATTAAGTTTTTCTAGGCAAATAAATTAAAATGAACTTGAATTTAAGTATATGGGTAGGTACAATAAAAGTAAACAGCATTAAGCTTTTGTTGACACACATACATTATTAATGAAAACATTATTTAGTACACAATAACTCAGGTTGTCATATCCGAAGATATTTTTAGAATATCAACACAGTCCTGTTTTCTATATGGGCCCTGTAGGGAACGTGAGAATACCCCGGGAAATACAATACATCATATACAGTGTGTTTAACTTTTTATATGTACGGCCCTGCATCTCAACTATTTCTGGACCGACGAGTTTCAAATTTGGGTGACATATACAGACATCTATTGACATATACTGGTCGTGAAAATTTAAATAAATAAATAAATAAATAAATTTATTGTGTAAAAAATAAATACAAGAAAAAAAAACATTAATTTACACAAAAGTTAAGAGTTCGACAAGGCCGTTCTTCCACTCTTCCTATGAATCATATTACAAAAATAATTAACATTTAACATTAGCCCTTAACACTAAAATTTATAAAGGAATAAATACAAAGAAAAAGGAATTATACTCATAATACTATGCAAAGACTGCTTTTAAATGCTTTAAATTTTGATTCTGACAAGCTTATAAATCTTAGAATTATATTTAAAACTGTAGGAGCCCTGTAGGCAAAACATCCTTCAAATTTAGATGTATTATGTTGTGGCACTGTATAGTTATCTATTCGTAAATTTATATTATGAATTTCTGATCTTTTTATTAATATATTATAAAAATAATAAGGTTTTTTACTTTTGATTAGTCTTTTTAGGAAGCAACTGAATAAATAGTTAATAATTATTCTGCCTAGTAATTTAAGTTCATTATTAAAATAAGGTGTTACATGCTCTCGAAACGGAATACAGTGAACAAATCTCATGCACGCATTTTGAATTCTTTGTAGTTTTAATGCATTATAATGTGTTTAAGTAATGGAAATACACATTGCAGCAGTGATCAATGTGTGGATATATCAATGTTTTTTTACCAAATTTAATTTTGTGTTGGAGTCAAGGATGCACTTAAATTTATGTAAATTCCTTAATCTCATATACGCATTAGACACCACTTTGTTGACTTGATTTTTAAACGTTAAATTGTTGTCTATGTGTAGACCTAGTAATTTGGGTGTTTCCTTCCATTTTATATCTGCATTATTTAGTTCAATCCTAATATTTAGCTCCACTACCTTTTTCCGTATTTTCTCATTTCCAACACACATTACTGCTGATTTATTTGGTTTTATTTTCATAGCATTATCAGTACACCATTGACTAAAACTAACAAGGTCAGCTTCAATTTTGTTAATACATTCTACTGCATTATCCTCATTAAACGACATGTAGAGCTGAATATCATCCACGTATAGATGGTATTGGCAGTAATTTAGTGACTGTGGTAGATCAAATGTGAATACTGTGAACAGTATAAGCTCCAGAATACTACCCTGAGGTACTCCGCTCTTAGTTTCTAACATTCTAGATGTTATGTTGTTTACTTTAACAGACTGCTTTCTTGAGTAAAGATAGATTTTTAAACCATTCCACACAAGTGTTATTTAACCCGATAAAATGTAATTTTGCTATCAAAAAATCAAAGTTTACAACATCAAAGGCTTTATTTTGATCAAGAAGTATTAAGAATGTAATCATTCGGTTATCCATTGCCAGTGCTATATCATTTACTACTTTTAATAGTGCTGTAAAAAAAGGTATATTTTTTTACAAAATAATATTAGCGACTTTTGGAAGAAAAATATATTCACATTCTTACTTTCCTTCATCAAAAACCGCCATGTTGTTTTTAGGCAAATAAAATACACCAAGGCAAGCGCTGACAATTTTCTTTAGAAAACATGTCCAATTTTAGTGAACTATCAACTTTTTCAACAAATAGGAATATCTATTTATTGTTCAAAATGTAAGTTCTTGCATTTTCGATATATCCAGCCAATTCATGTAATTTACAGGGGAATAATTTTGAAATTTTGTGAAATCTTCTCAAACGTCAACTTTTACTCTCAATTATATGAAATACTTATACATAAATTTTGAGAAATTTTCATATGGAATAAAATATCGTTCCATTAAAAAAAAGTTTAATTCCATTTTTAGCAAAATTTCATCTTAAGGAATAAACAACTGTAATGCTCAAAAGTCACAAATTATCTTTACACCATTGAAAAAATTATTGTTTATGGTGTGGTCCGCTATTGCGTAATTGTTGCAATCTCTTGCAGATCCCCCAGAACTGGCGTTTTCAAACTGTTAATAGCTCATCCTATTGGCTGCTGATCCTTTACCATTAAATTTTAAAATAGCATAATTCACTTGATTGAAATACTCTGTATAACAAAATGATGCTTTAAACCAAGTTTTCCAGCGTGTAAAAACAGGCGGAAGTTCAGGAATGCTGTGACATTTTTTATGTGACATTTTTTATGAAATTCTCTTGTACATTTATGTGATATATGAATTATGAAAAACTACTTAAATGTGTATTTGCAATGAAACACTAGTACAAATCCGTATTGTGTCTACAATACGATGCAGAGCATTGAGTATACAAGTGATATGTATCAAACTGGAATATACAGATTTTTGGGGGAACAGCAGACTTGAAGCATGATAGAAGTTTCATCGGTTACAATTTTTAGAAATTTCATTTTGTTTAATGTGTTCTTTATTAGATGTATGTAAATAATATTGCAACTCGACGGTATTTCCAATTAGGAACATATTTTGCCCAATATTGACGAAAAGGTTGTTTTCGAGGTAGATAAAATGAAATCAAAGATAGAATTCGTGAGGTTCAATAATTGGACACGAGAATGCGAATAGAGTACTGTGTGCTGTACTTTCTACCTTTTGTTTAATTGTTCCTGATATACTCCATTACATATCCCATTCCTTAGGCTACGCTGCGCTGATGAGAAACAATAATTCTGAAACACTTATGTCTGCAGCTGCGTCGTGTTTCTTTTTGTATATAGCACGAATCCTTTTTGTTTGATTATCGAACCCCACGAATTATATCTTTGTTTTGCTTTAGGAGGAGACGGGCAGTACTCAAAGGTCTTTCTGTGTTGCCTGCCCACCAAGGCCAAGAAATTGTTCCATTGAACACGAAAATGTGAATAGAGTACTGTCACTGTGTGCTGTACTTTCCAGATTTTGTTTAGTTTGTTCCTGATATACTGCATTCCATATCCCACTTCTTATGTTATGCTGCTCTGATGAGTAACAATAATTCCGAAACACCGATGCCCGTAACTACATTCTGCTTCTTTTTGGGGTATATGGCACGAATCCCTTTTGTTTCATAAAACGAAATATTGCGTACACTCAACATCAACATAACAATTAAAGCAAATATAAAACTGACACAAGGTACTTCATTTTGCTTATTTTGCCTACGAGTAGCTATGGCTATATCACAGTATAACGTGGCTGTGTGTCGCTTAAGGTCTGTTAAATGGTGAAAACTTATTACATTGCAATAAAGCAAACATACGACACCTTCATCTTACTTTAAGTCCGGAAATCGCGAAATACATGAGTTCAAATCTCGGCTCGGGCACATAGCAATGTGGATGGTGATGGTTGTATGTGCTCTTTTTTCAGTTCAGCACAGTTTCTGTTTAGAATTTAGGGATTGCTTAATTTACGTGGTGTGTTTTGTTTTATTTATTGAATAGACACTAACGAAAGAAAATAACTGATATTTATATATTTATTCTGTTATTTATTTATTTATTTGATTTATTAATTTATTTATTTGAATTATTTATTTAGTTATTTATTTATTTATTTATTTTGTTATTATTTATTTATAGTTACAACTACCCAACAGACGAATTCCAATTACAGGACAGGAAATTACAAAACATAATCGATATTAATTAACTTAACAAAATAATTTAAATATTAACACGAAAAGAACATGATTTTTTATAACCCTAATATTACAATTAAAAATATCAATGTTTTCTTGAACCATGGTTTATAAAGGTGAAAATTTTAACAGATTTGTTCTAGAAACTGGCAAATAAAATTTAAAATTTAATTCTGGGCAGTCAATTTGGTTATGTAAAATTTTATATAAGGTTACTGTTGAATAATATTTCCTTCGAGTATTCAAGTCATTCATGTGAAATCTTTGAAACAACATATTGTTGAAAATACCTGAGGGGGATAAACACTCTCGTAAAACTCATGCAATTGCACTTACTAATATTGAGAGGTAATAAATGTCTTTCACACCAAAGATTCAATTTATTTAAATCTTCCTGCAAATTAATACAGTCCTCAGAGTTGGAATTCAACGAATATAATTTTAGATTATCTAGATATAATAGAGCATTACAACTAAGTTCACAGACGATATCATTTATGAAGATAGTGAACAAAAGAGGCCCTAGAACGGATCCTTGTGGAACTCTTGAAGTTGCTGTCATTTCAACAGACTTAAAACCCTGGTACTGCACGTATGGGATTCTGTTGTTTAAATAGGAATAAAAACACTTGAGGAATTCATCACTAAGTCCTACATCGCATAGTTTATGCAACAATAATCCATAGTCAAGTCTGTTGAATGCCTTTGAAAAGTCCGTATATTTCTCAAACAGTTATGAAGTCGCGTAAAATTGCGCATATATCCATTAAAGTAGATGCTTTTGGTAACAAAACGGTGCACGTAAATTTTTGATAGGTGGCGAAACGATGAAGAACGATGAGTTATAATAAAAAAGTATAAATTGAAAAAAGTCAATTATCTCTCTCTCTCTCTTTCTCAGTACTGTAACTTAAACTTTGATTATTTTTTTATCTTCACTGTATTTTCCGCCCCTCACATTACAAAAAAATATAGTTTTATTAAATAATAATTATTACACAAAAATATTTAAAATCTTGAGAAATTTGATTCAAATAATTTTATGAAAATATTTATTTCAAACAGCCATCACCAGTAAGTCAATAATTTATTTTACCTAAAACTATCGTTTTTACATACTCATGGTGTGTATAAACCATGCAATAGAACATAGTAACGTAACTCCGTTGCATATCAACTTTGGATGGCACTTCGTAAGAAAGTAACACCGTTACATCGCAACATCGCAGTGTCCTATCAGTTTTCGGTGTTTGGGCATCGCCTAAAAGAAATGATACGCCCTTACGTTGCAACATTTGTTTGCATGTCAATTCTAGTTCTACTTGTATATAATTGGGTCTGCCATGAGCGCCTTTGCCTACGTGTCTTCTTTGTTACTAAAATCTATAACTATATAGCTTGTCGCAGCAACTTGCATGGAACAATTACAAAAACTGATGGGCAGAGGTCGGATTTACTAATCGGATATGACGTAAAGCCAGGGTTGGCCTTAAGTGGTTATGTGTCAGATTTGCATGCATATATGAAACGATAGCTTACCTTGAACATTTTTGTAGCAAATTCCGTATTATCCAAAGTTGATAAAGTCAATTTATTATAAAAACTCACTCGAAAAGAAGATGTACTTAACAGTAAACTAACACACAAGTATTTCTCACTGCTGATTACAAGAATAAAAGTATATTATTAATATCTGTTTTAAACGTTTTGAAGTTAAACTTCTGCGCCTTTCATTGAAAACCCATTTATATTGCGAGTAGGACCGTTCGACGTCGACACATGTAACTGCGGCATACTTAAAATATGTAAACTTTCACAGTCACCATATTCTACCCGGTGTAACAAAGTCTACTTCTTTGCCGTTTAAAAGGTCAATTAAACACCTGTCATCGCAACAAATCCGGGATTATTTTTTAAATAGTTTGGAATTTTGTTTGTACCCTCGCAGCAATTTCTCCCTGTAAATGAAAAATATATTGTCGAATATCAAACACAACGCTTATTGCATCAAATGTAGTAAATTCTGATGTTAGCTGAGATTGAAGGTACCGTATGGCTAGAGAAATTCGTGAAAAACTTCCGTTTATGGTCTCCAGATTTTCTTGAATCCATAAATGCTTGTTGCGCCTGTGAAATTGCAACAGCGTCACTTGGATTTAACTGCTGTATTAGAGATTTCACATTTTCAAAATGACAGTAATAGTACAATGCTGCCTCTAGCTAAGTTCTCCATCGTGTTATAATAGTCTCTGGAGGTAATGGAGTCTTTGGGAGAATTTCATGAAATAACCGTAAACGACTTGGTGCTTTAGGTAAAACTTTCTTTATACAAGATATCAAATTATCAACATTAGGGTGGCACCACCTAATAGTTTCAGCAATCCTATGAAGCCCATGTGATAAACACGTTACATGAAGTATATTCTGATATGTTTTATTCAAAATTCTTCCAGCAGCTTTCATATAATTCACTCCATCGGTAAGAAATAGTAAGAACTTGTCCTTATTTTCTGCATATTTGTCACCCCAAAACTCTTTTAGACTTGAATTCACTACCTCTGCTATACTGCGAGAATTTATAGCTCCTAAAACTTTAGAGAGACGATCAAGTGTCCGCTCATTGAACAATTTTCCTCCAATGCACCCACTAAAACATTCGCTACCTTAAAATTGCAAGTATTGGTAGTATCGGTTACACTAAGCCAAATGTACTTCCCATTACACTCAGAAGAAATTTTTTTGTCTAATATTTTCGCACTCCGTTGATAAATATATTTATATTTTTTTTTAGTGTAAAACTCCAAAGGCATGTTAACTATATTTGCCCCGTGTCAAATATATTTTTCCAAAAATTATCTAAAAAGTGGATTTTGACCACGGTATGTTACATCCTATCATAAATTTCACTAAATCTAAGTTAAAATTGCGTTACATGTCACTGCAAATAAAGCCACCTACGCTCCGTTTATGGTTTTCTGAGGAAATATGTATATTAATATTTGTGTTGCATGACCACAAAATTGACTTGTCACATCTAGTGCAATACAATTGTCTACCATTAAATTGTAAATCGGCAATATCGCGAATCCAAGAATTTACTGTAGCTTCCGTCGGTTTAGTACGTTGTGACATTTGTCTGCGTGTTTTTAGTACCTACGATAGAATGAATCCACGTTATGCAAGATACTGTTTGATAGTGTTATGTTTTCTCCCCCTCCACGCAGTAATGTAAATTACCAGTATACTGCAATTTAAAAGAATCTACTACGTATTATGTTTTTATTTAATGTAGTGCATTCCCCGACAAAACTAAGTTACGCATTAACATTGTAAAATTACATAAAATGCACTTAATATGTTGCATGACTTTCTTTTTGTAGTTTGGGAATGTTTCAGTAGGTGTTGACAATATATTATATAATCTGTAAAAGTGATCCCTGAAATCCGATCAATAAATCCGACTTCTGCTGATAGGACGCCATTATGTGTGTGCACATGATACGCATTTCAAGTATGGTATCGGCAAACAATAAGTAGATGACGGCCGTGGTAAGACATATGGTCGAGAGCGTGCTAATACATCATCTCACTCGCTTAGACCGACGGGACCCTGGATGATCGCAACTCTCATCTTGCTTTATCCCTCTACTATAATGGCTTATTCTGTACCTATCTTCATCTCATAAGAATATACCTTTCAGCTTCAAAAACCGACTTTTGGCCACGTAAAATGGGTCTTCGGCCCATTGTGTGGCTCCACCCGCCACTGAATTTGCTTTGTAGATCAATATCATATAAACAGATATATTTAACACATTGTATCATTTGTAGATGCTGTTATAGACTATTAAACAAATTAATTAGTTTAGTTAAGAACTTTATTACCGCATTAATGCGGTTTTGAAATTACCGCAATGACAAATATGTCTACCTTAACGTGTGGAAATATAAAACACGAGGTAAAAATTTATTTATTCTCACCCCTGTTAGTGGTGTACAACTTACCGAATACCCTGTATAATATTTAAACGGCGTCAACTATTTTTAAAACAATGGCGGTAGAGCAAACAAATGCTCTTTTACAGGTACTCTTCAGAAATTTACTCACGACATAAAAATAAACCAAAGAACGTAATACGAGTAAAACAGACTGATTGCTGATGTAAAAATAATATCTAAATTGTAATTTTATGTAGAACGGTTAATGATATTATGCGTGACTAGATCTAATGCAGTGCCATAAATCGTAATTAAATAAAAATAAAAACTACTGTAAATACCAACTAGCATTTTTACTTACTTCCATTTATTTATTACTTACTATTTATTAATACTGGAGTGGTTTGGAACCTTTGATGTGATGTCCTCGAGCAAGAAGTGGATGAAAAATTTTTTTTTAATTAAAAAAAATTACCTAGGTTATTCAGGCACTACTCATGAAGACGTTCGCCGAATACAAAATAATAAAAAGAAATGAATACAAAGTTACAGCCAAAAAAAACATAAAACAAAAGACATTGGTATCATGGAACCGAGGGCAGTTATTTAAAAAATTGACAATCGTCGAAACAGACAGCAAAATTACAATTAAAAAATTGGTAGAACCAAAGACGGCTGTCCAAGAAACAGATACACATCATTTAAATCGCTGGAAAAAGTTTCAAATCGCGACCAGTCGACAAAGTCAGAATTGAGAAATCTGAAAGAGTTAAAAGGAGAAATATTCGGGATTAAACTAAAGGAAAGAATGCTCTCAAACTCTTTAGAAGTTAATAAAAATAAAGTATTTATTTCAATTAAAATTTTTATAAAAAAGAGCCTTGCTATATATTTTTTTTATTAATCAGGACTGCAAATTAAAAAATGTTTGGAAGTTGTCATTGAAAATGGCCGAAAAACACCATTTCCCTTGGATACAAATTCTTAGAGTTTTTTGGGGAAAATATAGGTGAAGGCTATACGGAAACCGTAAAAGAGTCTCTTCTGGATTGTTAAAAAATATGGCATAGTCACGAGACAAACAAGCAAGGAATTCAAAAAAGTTCGGTTTTGGAAAATTGTTTTAAAAGGGATTTTTAAACAGGGAGCGATGCTTGATCTTGAGATTCTCTATCAACAAAATCCATATCAGGAGGAACATTTTTACTCTGCACCGATTTTCGATCATCCTCATTTAAGGAAACTTATAAGTGAAAGAAGTGGTTCAAATTGTGAGTCCGCATATTAAACGTCAAAAAATTGTGCCTATCAATACGCACAAAAGAATTAATCAATTCTGAGAATAAATGTCACATTTTTCTTAATATTTAGAACGAAGAATTGTTGTCTGGCCAAGCAGAATCAAATTTAATCTCACCGAAGAAGTATTATGGTTAAATAAGAAAATCAATCAATCATCCATCCATTGTTGTAAGTTTATGCTCCAAACAATTTGAAAGTGTTAAAAATTCTCAGGCTTAAAGCCTTCAGCATAAAAATATATCGTGAAGATAAAAAATTTCAGACCTCAACATTATAGTTGTAACGGTGTTCCTTCGGATGCCCAAAATATGTAAGTATGTTTGGGCGTCGGAATATGTAACGGTGTTTGCTTTTGGATAGCTGGTTTGGGGAATTAATCCAGGATTCTTGTTAGTTGTATATAAAAAAAGCCCAAAGTATACATAACAGAGTTTATTTCATTAAAGCAACATTTATCCAAAACATGAAATTAAACATAAAATTAGATTACCTAAAAATTAAAGTCAAATACAGTTAATAATATTATATACATCGGTGAAATTAATTTACGAGGAGTGTAATTTCGGTGATTAAACGGTACAACAGTAGGCTTCAGCTCCACGTGCTGAAGGAAACATCCAGGACTCTGTAAGTTCGGTAATTATTTAACGGAGATGGGTCCAGTTCAATGCGCTGAAGACTCACGGCAAAAAATAATCAGGGGACTGGTGACGGCGGTTGGTTAGGCAATTATTTACTAACGGCGGGTCCAGCTCAACACGCTGAAGGCCCACGGCAATAAACAATCACTAGACTGGTGACGGTGGTGCAGGACGGTGAAATGGCTACCAACACCAGGAGCTCTAGCTCAGCGCGCTAAAAACCTCAAGAGGCTACCAGACATTCGGCCGGGCGGCGTCGTCGTCGGATTCTGAATTCTAACCAAATGTGGTCAAGGTCAACGCGCTTAAGACTCCTCAACTACCCAGCTCAACGCGCTGAGAGTTATTGTCAGTAGAAAACTGAATTCATTCTCTTGGCTACGGCAATTCTATTTATACCAAAATTATGGCCTTGGTGACGTCTCATATTTCAAGGCAGCAGGAAGTGCGTGGCAACACATGCCAGACGGTAATTGCAGAAACTTCTAGAAATGGCCATCTGCATGATTCATCAAATGGCGGCTGGAAGTGCGCGGTAGCATAAGACTAACGGGAATTTCCGAAACTATAGTAATGAACATATGTATTACATAGTGCAATTCAATAGTGGTGAAGTTTCACATTTCGAGAGTTTCGTTGAATTTAAATTTTAATTTTGATTGAAATTCAGTGGTGACGTCAAACTGTTGAAGGGATTCGACTTGAATAGATGAGGAACATTGACTTGTGGTAATTTCCTTGCAACTTTTTTGTTCATTTAACTTCGGTCCTTGATACTTAACTTCCCGAAATTTATAATTCGATGCTCTTCCTTTATTAAGTCACATAATATAAATATTCTTTGAAACTTAATCTCAATCGTTTAGTTACATTCAGTAATTGTTGGTAGTTCTGCAGTTATTGCAATCCCTCTGACGCGTAGGAAATTGTTACTGTGACCCGATAGTTTGAACTGACGAGGAGCTTTACTGTGTCATGTCATGAACAATGATGTAAAGTTAAAAAAGGTTGTGAACAAGATTTGACAGTTCCGTCCAGGAGGTCAGTGTCGCCGCCTACGATGGTACATAAAGGCTTCTGATCTTGAATATTGGAGGAAAGAACCTCCAATATTAGTTGCGTTCGATATTTGCCTGTGACTACTCTGATTGGTCTGCATCGTTCATTTATTGCGGCCGAAGGGAGAAGGGGTAAATGCCGATTGTTACGCTATTGAAATCGGACCGATCCGATCTATTCGCTCGAGGCATTTTGACCGGATGGCTGCCATCAAATCTCAATTTGTGAGGTCAATTTGTTGATGTTTGCACTTTTTATTTTCAAAAATGTCAAAAAAAATCACGAAAAAGATAAGTTATTTAACCAACGAACCAAAACATCTGTTTCGTTCGTTTATTTGCCGATTGTCCGTCTCATCTGTAGTCACGTGACCAAAATCTGCTCGCATCCGCGAGCATAATACCGACTTAAACACTTGAACATTCATCACTGTACGTCAAAAAATAGTGTTTTTGAAGGTAGAAAACGTTGGCATAATATTCTAAGGTTATAATTTCAAAAAGATTTTCAGAACACAATTCTAGGGTTAGAGTTTTGGAATTGCGCTATCTATTGGCAAAGTTGAACACAAAATTTTTTAAAAAAGTTTTTTAAGTCAGTTGGCATCATCGGGAGATGATTAAATGAGTTTCAATGTCTGTTTTGGGATTTGTGGAAACTACTTCAGTGCCAGTATTATTTATTCTTAAGAGGGCTAATCGAACCAGTGTTTGTAAGGTAATTTTTCAAAATTTATTTCTTCCATACGGTTTGGTCAAATTACACCAAATTTGGAGAATCAATAGTTGAAAGTGTACTAGAGGGTACATGTATATCTATTTTAATTAATTTTCACTTTATGTAGGGAAAATTTATACTGTAAATATAAGTGAAATTTGGACGTAATTAGCTCCTGAATTATGATATCAATCGGTAAAATTCAAGGTAAAATTCATACATGTCGTCTAGAATGAATCTTAATAATTATGCTCAGCAAGTTTCAAACTTTTATTCCGTACCATTTGGTTAAAATGAATTTTCTAAATAAGTATCTTTGTCACTACAAATATAGCAAATAAGTGTTACCTCTATCGGGAATCGCATCTCAATGAAGTCGGTGAATAAAACGTCCAGTGAAGGTATAGTCAAGAGCAAAATTATTCAGCGGCGCATGTATAAAAACTTTCTAGAGAGTGACACAGCTATCCGAAGCTTTTTCCCGACTAGGCCCCTTAAGGTGATTTTTCTAAAATTGTGTAATTCGAGAATATGTTGTATACAATTAAATATTGACTTTTATACTGTGAATATCGGGATAAAAACGAAAAGAGTTACCTATTTATCATCAAAATCATATTTCAATAATCTCCCCATATGTATTTTTTTTTATCGTCTTGGCAGAATTTAGCACGTTGCTATTCCGCCGCTCAGGACAGACACACACACAACAACCATTTCCTCCGGCATTTGCCAGATGCCGCAGCGGAGACAGTGACTAGCCATGTTCTGCCACACAACAACGCTCCAGGTAACTGTGCTACCGTCTCGGTATTTTAAAAATACCACGATACATCCATACCCTAGCCAGGATTCGATCCCGGAACCTTTTTGTTTTCAGCCCAATGAATAAGCACTGGGCCACTGAGCCGATATTTATGGTTTAGTGGGGGAGGTTAAAATAACACGGTTGAGATCTCTTAAGGATAATAGAAATCAGGACATTTATTTTACCACCAAGGGCATCCCCATCAACCGATTATGATATTTACAAAATACATTGTTACGCTTGTGATGGAGGAAATAAATTAAAATTGTTGCACCTATGGACTTATCTGTTTTGGCACTTTTACTCACTCTTGTAGTGAAAAAGAGTGTAAATATTTTATTATCTTAAAATCTAACGGTAACTTTTTTAAATTGTTTGGTATCTGTTCTTAAAAAAAATAGAGGATGCTTTTGAAAATGTGTGTCAACCTAAGTTTGGTGTTTGAAACTGCAATTATTTTATTTTTTGGATGGAATGATGAATGTTTAGAAACAATCGAAATATCATTTGTTAATATCAAACTTATAAGAATTTATGTATAAGAATAGAAAATTACGCCCTTCTGTCTGTGCTCACCTGATGTCAAGGTTTTGGAGCTATTTGCCGAATTGTGTTTGTTCTGTTCCCTCCCATATACAAGCTTTAATTCACTTAAAGTTGAAAATTACTTTAAAAATACTTTCCTTAGTCATTAAAAAATTATTAGGCACTCTTAAATCTGGTGAATGCGCCCGTCAAAAAACTAGATACTAGTATAATAAATTGGAATTACCTTGTTACGGTTGAAATCATCATCATGAAAAATAGTTATGTATTTTAAGTATAAAAATCAACTAGTAATTTTTTCCTTAGCTCCTTTACTTATGATGCTTGTAAATTTCTTCCTACAGTATTTTTTTGTTATCTCTAAAAAGTCTAAAAGATATCAACCTGTATATATTTTTAGTAAAACTATCATAGAATAGTTTGTCTCACCCAAACATATATGAGTATGTACGTAAAATGTTCCAATTATACAGAAAAGGTAGTTTAGTTTAATTTATTGGTGGGCTACCAAAAATTTTAAAGAGACAAAAACGTAATTCAATTTTTAACACTTTTTAAGACTTAACAATCTCTTGATTTGTTTAAAATTGAAAGAGTGATAGAAATATCAACCATATAACTTGTGTCGCAAACCTTCCTATAAACCAGCTAAATGAACACACCTGTATACACATAGGTATCCCACAGAAATAATATACCGAAGCAAACAAATGTAACTAAATATCGCGCCAGTACGCGTCTGTACGCTCGATTGAAAATGTTCATAGTTTTTTTTTTGTTGAATTTTAACATCAACTAAGTCATCAAAATATCAAATGTAATTATAAATTATATCATAGATGAGCGTGTTTGATAAACAGTATCTTTTCTATAAATGTATTAAGGGCAAATTAAACACTATTTACAATGTTTGTATATAACTCTACCAAGGGCGTATCAAATGAAGGCATACAGGATGTAGCATATTTAGGTGAACAAGGTCTTCATCTCTCTCCTAATTTGATATCACTTAACATGCTCAGAAACTTTTATCTGAAAGAATTATTAGTGCTTCACGAGATACTTTATCACGCTGCATATTTTTAATATTCTTATCAGTTTGAGAGATATTAACTTTAACACCCTGTAACTCAATATAGTGTCCTTTCAAGGTAAAGTTCATACAGCAATCTCTCATTATTTTCTGATATTCTCTTGTTATCCAACATTTCCTCTAGAAAATCTGACTCAATCTATACAGGGTGAGTCAATAGTGTGTTCTCCTTCAATAACCTTTGAACCGTTAGTGATACAACAATTTATTACATACAATAGTTTTTTGGGTCGATAAGACCTATCATTTAAAATTATTGTGAAATCTACAGGGTGCTTAAAATTTCTGTTACACACAAAAAATACTATTTTTTAAATAGAACACCCTGTATATTTTGTCACTATTTTATTAAATGAAAAGAGCATTATACAGCGATATTTTGTTTTTTGGATTTACATGCAACGTTGCCAAGTTATTTAACATTTTCTGGAAATTTAAGGGTTTATAAGGGTCCGTTTAATAATTTTTATTTACCTATCGCTGGGTAAGCAAATATTATACTATTCTTAGTTCATACTATACGCTAAGTATTAGTACTTTTTTTACATTATTCTATTTTACAGGGTGTCCATGACGGCATGTCAATTAATGCGAATTTCAAATGGGAAAAACTGTTTTTTTTAAATACAACATCCTGTATTTTTTTACGTGGTTGGATTCCTCCTTCAAATTGCTTTCTTTTTTGTATAACAATTCCCATACCTAACTGTTGTATTTTTTGGAGATAATTAAGGTTTTCTCTTTAACCTCACAATCATACTACAAATTAATACAATTTTATCAAGAATGGCTTTGGAAAAACAAAAACTGTGCTGTCAAACTGATATTTTGTGATTTATACGCAATTAATTTTACTTGATGGTGATTCTTCTGTATTTCCTAGTTGAGTTAATTATTTTTGTTAAATAAATTATGAATTTTTCACACGAAGACTTGATCGACATGGTTTATGCATTGGGAGAAGGGGAGAGAAATCCACTATTGGCATCAAGAATTTATATTCAGCGTTATCCAGAACGAAGACATCCTCACCATTCTGCATTTGAAAGGTTGCGAGAAAGGTTTGAACGAACTGGACATGTAAATTATGAATAACATGAACGTACGAAACTAGCAACAAATGAAGAAAAAGCGTTTCAAGTTACATTAAGTGTCGTTGAAGATCCGCATAAAAGTGCGAGAGAAATTAATAGACAACTTGATATAAATCAATCCTCTATAACAAGAATACTGAGGACACAAAACTTTCATCCTTATCATATTCAACTGCTTCAGGAACTAGAGCCAAATGATTTCGAACGTAGGGTAACACTGATGAGGCCACATTTCATAAAAATGGTTGTGTTAATAGACATAACTTACACTACTATGATACCATGAACCCTCATTTTACGAGAACTGTAGATAATCAATAGGTACCGATGGTCGCTCAATGTGTGGGCAGAGATAATAGGTGAATATGTAATTGGACCACATTTTTTTAATGGTCACTTGACTGGGAATATGTACCTCGATTTTTTACAAAATGTACTGGGAGGATTGCACGACGGAGCTCCACCCCATTATAGTATTGTCGTAAGAAACTTTTCAAAAGTTACATTTGGTGACAAATGGATAGGTCGAGGAGGACCATTTCAATGGCCACCAATGTCGCCAGATTTGACAAAATTGAACTTTTTTTGTGGGGGTGCATTAAAGGATCATCACCAACTACAAGAGAAGACATGCAGCAAAGAATTCGACTAGCGTTCGACACCATCACGCCTAACATGTTGCAAAATCTAAGTGACTCATATCTTCATAGAGTCAGAATTTGTAATTTACAAGTAGGAGGTCATGTTGAGCATATTTTGTAACTTGTTTTATTTTTTCTCTTCTATTTACTGTTTACGTTCAAAATTACACTTTTATTTTGTTATGTACATACCTAAGGTGATGTGTACATTTTGTCATTTAAGTTCAATAAATTTGCTACTTTTACCGTTTCCTTTACGATTTAATAGAAAATAATTTTTCGCCTGACCGCAATATTTGTTTTTCCAAAGCCATTCTTGATAAAATTGTATTAATTTTTAGTATGATTGTGAGGTTAAAGAGAAAACTTTAATTATCTCCAAAAATACAACAGTTAGGTATAGGAAGTGTTATACGAAAAAGAAAGCAATTTGAAGGAGGAATCCAACCAAGTAAAAAAAGTGTTCATTTTAAAAAATTGAGTTTTTCCAATTTGAAATTCGCATTAATTGACACGCCGTCATGGACACCCTGTAAAATAGAATAATGTAAAAAAAGATACTAATACTTAGCGTGTAGTATGAACTAAGAATAGTATAATATTTGCTTATTCAGCTTGTTTTCATAGGTGAATAAAAATTATTAACCGGACCCTAATAAACCCTTAAATTTCCAGAAAATGTTAAATAACTTGGCAACGTTGCATGTAAATTCAAAAAACAAAATATCACTGTATTAATACTCTTTTCATTTAATAAAATGGTGACAAAATATACAGGGTGTTCTATTTAAAAAAAGTATTTTTTTGTGTGTAACAGAAATTTTAAGCACCCTCTAGATTTCACAATAATTTTAAATGATAGATCTTATCGACCCAAAAGACTTTTGTATTCAATAAATTGATGTATCACTAACGGTTCAAAGGTTATCAAAGGAGAACACGCTATTGACTCGCCCTGTATAATACTCGCATTATCTTCAAATTAATTATTTTTAATTGAAATTATCTTACAGCAAAACGAGAACAACTTCTACGAGAAAAATACCTAATTTGCATACCAAATTGTTGTAGCGACCGAAGCACATGAATTAGATCTAGCTTGATGTATAGTCACAGGTATTTATTCTCTCATTTGACACCGTGATTTAGCAATAAACGCACTTAGCTCTCACCCTGGGCTTTAGGGTTGGAATTTTTTCGGAAGCAGAAATTAATCCTAGTATACTTGGATATTCGGTATATATCCTTTGTCTGCATAGCCCCTTCCCCCATAAGATTACTTTAAGCATACAGAGGACTGTGATGTTCAATTTTAACTTTTTTAAATTAATTTCGGAAAAATCACACTCACCTTGCAAGGTCCAGAACTGAGTAAATATTTGGCCATAGCCTCAAAAATGTGTTGATATGACGTAATAATTAAAGACGATTTTAAACGATGAGTAGTGTATTTGAAAATATAGTTTTTAGTGCATTTTGGTAAATCTTGAAAGCTTAACCTCGAAATTATCATTTTATTCTCGGTGGTTTTATTCATCCAATCTGAAAGAGCTGAAAATTGATTAAAAATGGAGCAAGAATATAATTAAAGTTAATTTTGAAATACTACCACATGTAAAATTTTGTATAGTATATGAATGTTATCTGCTGAACTTAATTTTTGCAAATGCTGAAGTGAAAAATGTAAAGATAAAATTGTAACGACTATTTTGAAACTTTCTTCAGCCTTCATTATTATTTCTTGTTTAAATAACTTTTTTTAAACACCTTTACATTTTGAAACTCAAGATTTCTAACCACAAAACAGATAAACCAAAACTTTGATGTTGAAGAGTGGCAGAAAACCAACACAAAATAAGTCATTAAATGCACATGTGCAAGGTAGATAACGTCACAAGTTGGCGGGGCGTTTTAAATGAAATATTAATAACAGAACTTTTATCATTTGTTTATGTAAATAAGTCTCAGATATATTTCTCTCAATTATATAGTTAGTAATTCCCTTATAATCTAAAACTAAAAATAACTGTATTGGTTCATGACTCTCATAAATTACTAGTGTATGTATTTTTCTTTATAGGCAGAATAGAAGTTACAGCAAAACAACTATATATATCACGATTAACAGAAGAACTGAAGAGAGATCATTTAAGAATTACTACATTTTCTGTAAGTATAATTATTTTTATAATGTTCTGATAACTTGAAAGGCTCTCATAGTTTGGTCGTGTTATTCAGTCGACACAAGATAGCATAAGATATCCTCGAGATATTTCTTTATGTCCCCGTAATCCTATTCTTAAGTATCCATGATCATCCGATGATCATCTGACTAGATATTAACCTCCCGTACAGATATAAATTATGGAATATTTTGAAGATGTCCAAAACTGATGAAATTGATGTCCCAGCGGAATATCATCCTATAGATATTCAAAGATAGAACTTTTGTGAATATTCATAATATTTAAACTGTGGACATCCCGACGAGATACTATTTTCCATAGAGGCCTAATAATACACAGTAAACTATCATTTATATGTTACAAAGAATTGCTGCAAATTATGTCGTTCAGTTTTCTAGATACGAACATAATCTAATATACCTGCCATTTGTATACATTTTTATATGTACTATTTTAATATACTGTATGGGTATATCTCTCGAAACTAGTCATTCTTATTTAAATATGCATAGTTCGGTTTTCTATTAAAATACAGCAAAGGACTAGATTGTGTTACTTATAAATTGCTAAAATTCAATCGTTATCTTACTTATGCTCAAGTTAACTTACACAATATGTGTATTAAGTCATTATGAATATCTTAAACGGCAAAGTTACAATGTAAACTAGAGGCAGACAAGCCATCGCTCGTCAGCAGCATTAGTAGAGCAGAGAACTCATTTTCGACCTAGTTGTCGTTCAACAGTGCACACTGCGAGCAATACGATGTCAATTTTCAGTATTCCTTCATTGTACTATGTCTAATACGTCAATATACATACCGTATATTCCAAACTGCAAACTTCTGTTTACAAGCGCGATCTACTTGCCATAAACATATTTCTCAGGATACAGAATTTTTCTCATTTAATCACGAATTTTGCGGAAATTTCTTACATGTAGTACATATTTCTTTTTCTGATTATGTAAAAATCGTCTTTTATTGCTTTTTAGTTATTTTTCCTATGTAAGGCATCACTATTAGAGGACGACACCCGTACGAGTAGCGCAAAAATATCTGAATAGCACAACAAAAAAATTCATTCTTTTAATTATTTTTAATACGGTATTTCATTATTTTCGTCAGTTGGCATAAACTAGCTCTTTAATATGTCCCCAGAAAAATAAAGCAAATGGGCTGTGATTCGATAATCGAGAAGGTTCATGTCTTCCAATCCAACGACCAGTGAATTTAGTCTTCTAATTAGTGCAACCTCGTTGGGTTATAATGGCGGTAAACGGTTTTTGAAATTCGCCATTATCTCAGTAAGAAAGTCCATTCGGACATTTTGTCAGTCTATATTTTTTTATTAATTTTTTACTTGTCGAATCGATCCTCAGAAGGATGCGATGATGAGGAACAATAATTCTAAAACACCAATGTCCGTAGTTGAGTCGTGTTTCTTTGTGGGGTATATGGTACGATTCTCTTTTGATTTATTATTATACCAATTCGGAGTTTCCGGGAAAAAAATTAAATTGTTTGACTCAGATAACCTAATACTTTTTTTTTAGAATGGAGAATTAAGTGGTTACACCACATCAGAAAATAATGACCAAATAGGGACAGGAGTTGCTTTCGACGTCGTTAGTATGTTACAGAAGAAGTATGACTTTAACTACAGTATCGTGCTACCTGAAGATGATGATTTCCTGAGCTCCACAACATCCAAAGGGGCTAAGGATATATTAGAAACCCAAGTAAGAGCAAGTTGTCTATGTAAAGTATGTTCCTGAATTTGTACCCAGTATAACTTCATACCGAACAATAAAATACATATCAAAAAATGGAGGTTAATTCTTTTGAACCATGCACATAAAAAAGTATACTTGTTTTGATTGAATATCCCAATTTATTTAGGAATTTTAATATATTATTTGTTCAAAGGTTTTTTCGAAGATTTTTCTTCGCTTCAAACAATCTTGATTCATTTATTTAACCTAAGAGTTCAAATGAAAACATTCATATTTCAAATTAAAATTGCCTTACTCATGTAATGAACATTACATAAATATACGTGTATATATGTTTAAAACTTTAAGAATAGCATATAATTTACACTACATTGAAAACCATATATAATTTTAAATTAAAAATCATTACATGTAATGTTTAAAAATTTGAAAATATCGTATAGTTAACTATAATCAAGTAGATACCTTCGCATTATATTCTACATATAACGTCAATTTAAAGATTTACTAGTCTTATTACATATCTACATTTGCAACAAGTACCTAGTAGAATTTGAGGGCGAGCGTAGATCTGATGCAACATACTCGTATTTCAATACGATAGTTAAGCAACGGTAGTCGTAGTTCGTAATTTTGGATGGTAACCCAAGTGAAGCTATGTATGTAATCTTAGACGAGGGTTGTGTTAGGTGATATACCATCCTTCGGAGAGAAGTTTGGCAAAATTTTCGAGTTGGGGTAGCATATCTCCTGGCGTCGTGATTGGCCTTGGTAGCGGTAATAGGCTGGCGTTAATTAAATGAGTAAAAAATAAATAAATGTTATTATTAATTCTTCATTTGATTAAATACATTCATCAAAAAAATTGAGAAAATCAACTACTAAACTTGAGAAATGTATTTCATATAAAGATATAATTTTTGTTTTTAAAACATATATTAAAAATCTATGCTGGATGTCTTTGCTTTTTGAAGGTCAGACATGATATTATACCCGACAGTGAGGTTGCGCAGTGCGAATTTATTAAAGAAAAGATTTCCTTTTACAGAAAAAAATCATGTATGTTGCCTCCAAAATTTTCAAAGGGGGAGTTGCAAACATTTTTTGTAAAAGCGTCTGAATGTTTCTTCACAGTGAATATTAGCAAATATTTTTCTGTCTGAAGAATAAACATACCAACTATCTGAAAAATATATTACATAAAAATATTTGTTTTGTTAGCATTGCTTCAATGATTTAATTGACATACTGTTTTTGTTTATATAGGAGCGCCACACTTGTACAGTGTAACCAATATATATAAGATAATTGTTTTATCGCCTATCCTTTGCCTGCATCGGTTTATTACTTTATCCTAAGTGCCCGGCAGTATCGGTGGTTTTAATACTTAATAGATATTTTCTTTCTATTGTTTTAATAAATTAGCGGTTTAGGACTGTTTGGGGTCTTCCATGACTCGAAAGACCATCAGCCTTGGCTATTCTATCCATAGGACATGAAATATGTGAAGCAATCAATTTGAGCAATGTTATTGAAAATATTTTAGAAATCAAAGCGCGAATAATACTATTTTAATAAACTGTAGTTAAAAAACTCCGAAACTAATGCACAAAGTTTACAGTTTTCGTAAAATATTATATTTTTGAAAAAACTTAAATGTATTCTACGCTACGACTCTACGAGCACATCTTCCATGTAATTAAAGTACATATCTATCAAGTTAAATAATTTTTTAAGGATGTACAGGTATTTATTTAATTTTTAACAGTTTTATTATATATATCTCTATTAATTTTTTTAATTATTATAATAACATTAAGTATTGTGGCAAAATATAGGTATGAAAGGCATATTTAGAAGGGTGGTAAAGGTAAATTTGCACACGGCCGGCAAGCACCCTAGTGGAGACGGTCTTAATAATACAAACCAAACGAGGTGCTGTTTTGGCACTTTTTTTATAGCAGGCGGTAATTCTTGATACAAAATTAAAGGTACTGAATTGTAGCACTGATGCCACTAAATAAAATTTGAAATCAGAAGAAGTTGATTTTATTAACGCAAACAAAACAAGTATGAAAACTATAGTTGCGTGAAGATACGTAATGTGTATCTTTCGAGAGGTGTGATAAGACTATTCTTATTTGTTAGTCAGGTATGGGTATTTATGAAAAAAGGGTTAAAAGCGATGAACGGAAATTCCTTACTTTACTACGGTCATTGATACCTTGTTAAATTGCGGGTTATTTTAAGTTGAATTAAAAGTGTTACTATTAGAGAGCTCCGACTGTAATCTTAAATAATTATTATTAATGTGTTTCCGGGAAGGTATGTTAGACTGCGGTTTCTATAAGTAGAATTGAAATTGTAAAATATCGGGAAACACTTAAATAATTGTTTCGAGAATTCTCGTTCGTTGTGAATTCCATATTTTAAAAACATTAATTTATTATCGCCTTTCAGGAACATCCGCTACATTACCCTCCTACTAGTGTTAACGATACATACATGAACAAAAGTATTATTAGGTATATGACTAATTATTGTCTGTGTAATGTTTATATATTTTCTAAAAACCTTTCTGGAAATCTTACCATTCTGCCAGAACGCGTGGTCTGTCTTTTATAAAAATTGCCCTAATATGAAAGTTACAAAATCACACGTTAAAAGCTACCAATTGATCACGTGGTTTACGATCATTTATGAAGGCTCTGTAGGACCCACCTATCCATATATTAATGAAAAATATTCTTTATCTGCTAAAGGCCAGGGGATGCGGCCTCCTCTCTTTGCTCTTCCTTAGCTACACCCGTGCCTGTTTATTTTTGCTGTCAAAAATACATGTTATAATGCGCATGCTTACTGTCTGTTTTTCGCAGCCATTTAAATTAGGTGTAATGTTTATCACCTCTAGTTATGTAATTCTGTAGATGCATTGCAAGTCGCTGTGTTAACAGAGTTCTAGGCTGACAAGAGTCAGAATTATATTGCGATAACCGACAATTAGGATTTGCTGAAGCATTACACCTATGTGGCAAAAAATGTTAAAAGCAAATATCCAGAATCTGCAGTAGTCCTGGATACATGGAGAGATTCCTTTGCTAGGCATATTTTTGCAATTCTCTAGCAATCGTTGTAATTTTATATTACCAGAATTCTTCGTCAGTCCTTGTTATTTTAATAATGAGTGCTACAGATTAGGCGCCTATATAGGTAGCAATTGATAGTTATTAACTATATCTTTTCGTTTATAAGATCCCACCGTACCCGCACTAAAATGTTGAATTTCTTTCCCTAATTCTCTCTCAGTTCAAATAAATGTAAATTTTGTTTGACACTATGATAATTTCCAGGCAAATAAAACATGTTTTAAGTCTAAGAATAATCTCAAATAAATAGTAGGTACTCTTCATTTGAAATAATGATATCCTTCCTTATGCTTACTATTTATTTGGATTGAAACACATTTATTCATTTACATATACTTTTTTTGTATGAATAATAGCTGCCTAGTGTCCATTGTTTGTTATGTTCTAAGTTGCTGATATCTATCATAAAATTGTTCTCAAACGGATTCTGTTCAAGAATAAAACGATCTATGCTTCCACATATAAGATGAGATGTGTGTTTTTTAAAGCTAGTCAGATTTGATTGGTAAGTTTGTCCAACCTTCTAAATTATATTCTTCAGATAATTGACTCAACCCTTCGATGATTCGTTATATTTCCCTCATTAAATTTACATTTTCTAATTATTTTGGCAACTAAACGTACACGGTAGGTTAATTTTTTACAAAAAATCTCTGCAAAATTGTCATTAGAGATACCATAGCAAAATAGTTGCAGCAATTGCTTGCATCTGTTGGTATATTAAGCAATTTTTTTAAATAATTTTTGCAAATTTAAAATAAATTATATTTTTCAGCAAGCCGATCTAGTGGCAGCCTTCCTCCCCATAATTAATTCATTTCGAGACAGTATTACATATTCGATAAGTTTTGATACAGAAGAGTGGGTGGTTTTAATGAGACGCCCAAAGGAATCAGCAACAGGTTCAGGATTGCTGGCACCATTTACTACACCTGTTTGGATACTAATAATTTTATCTCTACTAGTAGTTGGACCAATAATATATTTACTGATATATTTCCAAGCTAGATTATGTAAGAATGATAACAATAAGGTTTATCCCTTACCAGCCTGTTTTTGGTTTGTCTATGGTGCACTTTTGAAACAGGGAACTACTTTAAATCCAACGACAGGTAGGTATATATTAAGTACAATCCCATTTTTTTAGGAATATATTAAGTTACCCCACGTTAAGTTCGTACACTAAATTCATTTGGTTTGAAAGTAACACCATCTAGTTTTTCTCGAGGTGTATGTTGTATACTAAACTCTGTAAAGTTAAGATATTGCACCAACAGCAGCTTGTTAAATACACTGCAAGCGAAATTTCTTTATCAAAAAAGTGCACGGACAATTTGTTTGAGGTTATG
Source organism: Rhamnusium bicolor (assembly GCA_029963845.1). Classification (NCBI taxonomy): domain Eukaryota; kingdom Metazoa; phylum Arthropoda; class Insecta; order Coleoptera; family Cerambycidae; genus Rhamnusium; species Rhamnusium bicolor. The sequence goes on from JANEYF010002161.1 coordinate 364,172, forward strand.
TGTCACTTTAATAAAAGGCTCTTTTTGCCTGTTTTCCTCAATATCCATAAGTCTTCTTGTAGAATATAGGTTTTCCTTTTTCAGATTCTTCGAGATTATTATTTTCAACTTGGTGGATATTTATCACCGTACTAACAGCATTTTATACAGCAAACCTGACGGCATTTCTAACGTTGTCGAAATTTACATTACCAATAAACGAGCCTTCAGATATAAGGCGTTACAAATACCAGTGGGTGACTAATGGCGCTAATGGTATAAGAAATTACATAACGATGGAAAACAAAGAAATCCATAACAGCACGAAATTAGCTGAAAAAATAGGAAATGGAAGTAAGTTTCCTCACGTCGATGATATGGCGATACTAGAAAGTTATGTCACACAACGTGATATGATGTTTATAAGAGAAAAATCTGTGGTGAACCATGTAATGTACAAGGATTATAAGGAAAAGACTAAAAGAGGCATAGAAGAAGTTGACAGGTGCACTTTTGTTGTTGCAAAATTTCCCATCACTACTTTTCCTAGAGCATTTGCTTACTCAAAAAATTTTAAATATAAGGACCTATTTGATTCAACGTAAGTAACCATGCATATACAGGGTTTCTCACCGGGAATTGCAACGATCGATGTGGGGAAAAGTATGTGACAAAATTTTTAAAATTTAGGGACTTACTAATATCAGTGTGGCCAATCTAACAAAAATAATTATTCGCATTTCGTACCTCCGATCGTAGCGGAAGTCGATACTAACTTGCTTATTTTAAATGGAACACCCTGTATATTTTCGATTTTTCAAAAAGAGCATAAAATTCTCTGTCGAAAATATGTGACATATCCTAATACTTAAACCCAGCTAATTCGAAAATATTTAACAGGTGCAACGGTTTGCAAGAACCTTTATGACTATCTTCATGTTGGAGATCCTTTTTTTTTGGCACGTAGAAAGAACACAAGATAAACTATGCTCTACGGCTAAAATAAATCAGTAGTTGTATACCAGGTGTTCCATTTCTCACGTTACATTTTGCCAACTTCAAATTGCTATCAACTTAGCCATGATTAGAAACAATCTGCAATGTCAGTCTTTTTTTATATCAAGAAAATACCAGCATAGTTAAAGTACACCCACGAAGAATTTATGTCTTATTTATGGAGAGTGTGATAAAGTAATATTAAGAATGTGTAACACATTGGCTTCACGATATCCGATATCAAAAACAGAAACCATCACCAAACACTGTAAAATATATTGAATAATTTTAGAAATTCTGGACTTGTCAAGGAGGAATTGTAAATTGATGTAAATACAATCAAAATCCGAGACACATTGCATAAACTAAAATAGCAAAAATAAAATCAATTAAAAGTATGTTTTCATTTTAATTTAATAAATGTTCAAAATTCCGACAAAATTAAATTATTTTTAATAGTACCCCAAACAAAATAATCCAGAACTGATAAATTGGGCTAGCGAGGAGACCATAGGAAAGGTCTATTTGGTAATCCATTGATCGTAAAAATTTCTTGTAAAAAGTTATTGATAAAAGCGTTATGTGGAGGGATATCATCGTGCTGTTGAAAAATTTTCTGTGTTAGTCGAGAGGTAAATTCTCTAGATTTTCCAATTTTTAGACATCTTTCACCTACAAAAAACAAAAAAATTCTTAGCTACATACATATTAGCAAATAACTATATAATAGTTATTCTTTTCTCCCGTCTTATGTTGTAATGAATAGTAACTGTCTTATTTTCATCCAAACATGAAAATATGTATTAAAAATACCGTTATAAAATACTATTTTATTTTTTAGAATTTATTTTTTAAGTTTATGTAATGCCATTTCCAAATGTGCTTATACCTGTTTTTGTTATAATAAATGATAAAGAATAGTTATAATAATTCCTAGCCAAAATAGTGAAATTCAGTTGAAGTACTTCGGAGAAGAAGTTTGGTGTAGGTACAGATTTCTGTTGACAGGTTTACCCCTCGATTTAAAGGAAATCAAATGATCACGTGGTTCATAATCATTGATGTTGAAGTCTCTATAGAACAATATATTAGACATAGGCCTACCGCGCAATTACGATTTTCAGTTGTATAACTAAAAGTTGAGGCTCTGCGTACAGAGACAATAACTAAAAATTCGCTCGGTTGGGGGATCGAAAGTGCGCGGTGTTTATCCAATGTCCATACATTTTTGTGGTTGTCATTCTACCAACTTTTAGTTGTGCAACTAAAAATCGTCAGTGCGCGCCAGGCCATAGTTTATTAATATTGGAACCAAAACAGTCGAATAGGGAAAAAATTATATAATTTTGCTGCTTGTACAGTTTAATAATTTTTAGTACATCGGCACCTCTTTCAAAAATCTAGTACATTATCTTAATTTGTTCCTCTATGTAGTATTTCAATAAACAAATGAACTACTAATGCTTGTCTTAAAAACATGATGCGCTTGTCATTGCCTTGTCACTTTTTCGTGCTTTAAATTTAAGCAAACAATTTAGTTGAACCAATCACGGAAGAATAGGAAATTTGTATTCAACCAATTAACATTAATTTTTAGTAATCATGTTTGTAGCGCGGAAATACTCGTTTTGATTACGAAATTATTTTAAAAAAAAGATAGACTACTCTTTCTGCTGTGTCTTTTTTTTGATATTCTGGTGAACCTTTGTCCCTTCTGTAGCATATTAGTATTCTGCTTGTCACCAGAATAATTAAGTTTAACTCTCAAAAATGTTTTATAGAAAAAACAATACGTTTTCTTCCAAGTTATTATGCATGAATGGGCCTCAGTTCATACTGTTTTTTTTTATATCATAAAAGAACGCTTCCAAAAAAGCATTCCAGTACAATTTTCTGATTTCTAGTACAATCTTGTATCAAAAGTTAGTATGATTTAAAGATTTCCGATAACAATCCTCCTGACTTACGATTTCGTCACTTCAAACGCATAGTTTGACGAAAAATTAAAAAGGATTAGACCTCCTGGGGAAACTACTTAAAAAAATGCGCCAACAGCTCTGTCTTAAGGGTGGTGTGGAAATGAGCTTCAACCTTCAACTTCAAAAGGCACCATTGTGCAAAAAAGGTTAAAACAGTATAAAAAAGGCCTAGGTTTTAACAAATATTTCACTTCGTATTTTTGTCATGTTTATTACGACCGTAAATTCACTTTTCATCAAGGTAATACGAAACGCAAGTCGAGTTTCATGTAACCCCTTCTTCAATCGCTCATTGCTCGAAATCCATTGCATTTATTGACTCTAGTAATAGAACATTTTTTGTAGGACATGTTATAAGAAATTTTCTATAAACATTTTTTTGTGGGGCCAAAGGTTTATGAGAAAAACTCACGACCACTTTCTACATTGAAACTTTTTTATGCGTATAATCCCCAAGCGGCAAAACTTTATAATTTTTTTTCCTATTTATGCTAACACTAATGGACTAAGAAGCAAACTCCAATATTGATAAAATGTTGACTCTTTAAAAATAGGTTTTCACCTTTTTTTATTATACGAAAAATAATAAAACTTTGTGTTGTTGTTTTTTTATTAGCCACCTTGACTAGTGAAATATAAGAATAAGGATCACCAAATTATTCCAAGGTTTTGAGAATATTTTGTCCAATCGTTTTCATTTTTAGGATCCAGCATTTAGTCGAATCGGGTATAATTCAGTTTAAATTGAGAGAAAATTTGCCAGATACCGAGATATGCCCGCTAAATCTAGGAAACACAGAGAGACGACTACGAAACACAGATTTGCTCTTAACTTATCTAATAGTGGCAGGAGGTTTAGTAGTTGCAGCGTTAATTTTCGTTATAGAAATGCTTATCAAATTGTCGTGGAAAAAATCAAAGAAGAATCGTAAGGCACGACAAAATATACAAAATAACGGAAAGCCTTTTGGATATTACAATAATAACAGTAACTATAATAATAACAATATTAATTTTGAGCATGTTAAGAAGACTACTCCTCCACCGCCATCCTACCATACACTTTTCCATCCTCCGTTTACGTTCAGTAACGGAAACGGCCAGAAGAAAAATATCAATGGAAGAGATTATTGGGTCATCAATACCAAAGGAGGAGTAACCGAACTTATCCCACTTCGCACCCCATCAGCTTTGCTTTTTCAGTATTCAAATTAGCGTGTTTGTTGATTGTAGAGGTAGTAAAATGCTATTTTTCAAAAAACCCGAATATAGTAGTTTTCTCAATTTTCTACAAAGAAACTGAAACAAATATGATAAAGAAAAAATTTATGCTCGTAAACATGAAAATGATATATTCAATAATGAGTACGATAGCTCATTCATTTTTATAAATAATATGTTGCTAATAATTTGTTTTGAGGTATCACGTTGCAAAATTTAGACACAAAAAGGTCTTCAAAATCGTTGGAAGAATGAAGTAGAATTATTATTTAATCTGTTATCGATGCTTTGAGGGCCATAGTTCTGAACATCAAACAGACCAAGGAAGAGGTGATACATTTCCATGTTACAAATACTCCTGAATAAATACAGCAACATGTGGTTATGCGATTTTTTCCAAAACAGTTTATATCTACACTGACAGACACAGAAAGTGGGACAGCTAGAAAAATTGGTATATTTTTAATTAAAAAATTTCTCAGTGCAAACAAAACGTGTAAAATTGTTTCTTGGTGTTTTTTATAAAACTTTTTGCTTAAAAATTTAGTTATTTTAGAAGAATAACTTTAATATTTAGGATAAAAGATGTCTAACGAGAATTTGGGTATATGACATGAACAAAGAATAGGCGTTTATAAAATGAAATTTCTTTATTTAATAACGAGTATTTACCTTCCCTAGCTATGACTACACTCTCAAGTCTACACTGCATGCCTTTAATTACGTGTTGGATCGCCTCTTGAGGACTGTTAGCCTACTCTTCCAACGATTTTCCAATTCCAATTTCCAATTTAAAATTCTTTATTGTCTATTGATAACATGGATAGCTTAATTAGGGTAGTGATATCAGTACATATATAAAATAAATACTTAAATAAATACATAGCAATATTATAGCAACAGGTTCTGGTTTACAATATGAACCGCTACGGCAGCATTTCCGCCTTACGGTGGGTGGTCGTCGTGGCTGGCTGTTGGCCCTGTTGCTAGATTGCCCCTTTTTTGGTTACGGATGAAGGTTGGCATTCTCCTGTAATATATAATACATTAGATTGTTGTGTTAATAGAAACTTTTAATAATTAACATAAGAGACATAATATACAGGGTGTTATAGTCTGTCGTAAACGCAGGAAAAAACTACGAAAAAACCTGCTTAAGAGAATTTAATGTCTAGTATGTCTGTAAGTATGGGCTAGAGGAAGAAAGGGTAGTATCTCCGTGAAATATGGGGTTGGAGGTAGGGAGGGTTAAGGGTTGTTAGAAAGGTGTGTGAGGTGTGTGTGTCTGTCGTTATCTGTGTGGTATTAATGTTAGTTATTGTCGAAGTATATAAGCAGGTTCTCGTGTAGAAGGCGGTGTGTATGTCTAAATTTATGGTAGTTCCTAATGTCAGTTATATTTCGTGTCAGTTCTGAATGTCGCATGTTATGTCTTAGGAACTTTGTCGCTGTGTCTATGATGTAGTCGCGTATGTAAGGTATTTTGGCTGTTATATGTAGTTGTTCAGTGCTTGTGTAACGATTAGAGTTAGTGAGGAGTGTCTTGCGTCGTCTGGAGGTGTCTGTACTGGGTATCGGACATCCTATTCCAGACGACGCAGCCGTAAGTTAAGATTGGTCTAATTACTATTTTATATATACGTAACTTGTTCCATTTACTTAAAGCCAATCTCCCATTAATCAAAGGATATAATTTATGGAGTGCCATATAGGCTTTGCTTTAGAGATATGAGTTTTAAAGAATAATCTTTAGTCCAAGTTAAGTCCAAGATATTTAACTACCTTCTTCTCCTCAATAGCTCTATCGTTTATTTTAAGTGGCGTAAATATACGTATGTTAGTGAATTTCTTAGTAAATGTTTTCGTCTCTGTTTTTCTCTCATTTATTGTAATTTTCCAGTCCGTATAATATTTGAAATGTTTTTCAAGGTGGTACTGTAACTTGGTGATTGCGGTTTGAGCATAACGGCACTGGGCGTAAATCGTGGTGTCGTCAGCGTACATTATTGTCTGTGTTAAAGGGTGGGTAGGAAGGTCTACCAAGAATAAGTTAAACAGCATCGGAGAGAGCACTGTCCCTTGTGGCACTCCCGCACGGAGCTGATAAGTTTTAGAAGTACTACTGTTTATACGGACAGAAAATGTTCTATTTTTTAAGTACGATTTTATCGTAGTTATGAAATATAAAGGCAATTTTTGGATGTCTTGCAATTTGTGCAGAAGACTTCCATGCCAAACCGTGTCGAATGTTCTCTGGCTATCGAGTAGTAATATTTTGATGAAATGTTTTTTGTTATAACCCTCGATAATATCGTGCACGAGTCTGCACAACAACAGCGTGGTATTGTGCCCTCCCCTGAAGCTAAATTGTAAATTTGGGATGAGGTTTTTCTTGTTAATAATTATATTTAGGTTAAGCAAAATAATTCTTTCTGCAATTTTCCCAAGCGTGTTGAGAAGCGATATGGGGCGGTAGCTGGCAGGAATAGTGGGGTCTTTCCGCGGCCTCAAGAAAAGGACAATAATGGCGGTTTTTCACGCTGCAGGGAAATATTGCAACCGTATCGACGAATTTATAATATGGGTTAATTGGACGAGAGTTTCTCGGGGAAGTTTTTTATAAAGGATGTTGGAGATTGTGACAGGACCGGGGGCTTTCAGGTTAGGTAGCGTTTTTATGATGTCTTTAAGTATAGAAGAGGGGGTAATTAAGTTAGACAGTTTGCGGAGGGGGGGGGGGATGGGAATGTTGGCTGGGATGTCGTGGATTTTTGCAACGATATTAACCTGGTGTTCTGTTTCGTTAGGTTTTGAGTTATAGACATCAAAAAGGTAGCCATCCACGGCGTCGGCTTTCTCTCTGTCGGTCAACGAAATTTGACCGTTACTAATTATTAACGGGAATTTGGTGATTATCCCGTTTTAGCATTTTTGACATGTTCCAAAGAGAGTTGTCCTTGACCATGAGCTTGGCCACCTTTTTATTCCATTCGGCGCAAATCTTCCAGCCTTCTTTTGTCTATTCTTCTTCTGCTCCGCTGCCAGTTTCTGCGGATCTTGTTTTTAAATTTAATTAAGTTTTTAATATTGTCGGGAATGTTTTCTACTCTAGGACCGATTTTTAGCTGTTCAGTGGATTTATTGTGTGCATTGCTAATATTTTTGGTTAGGACTCTTATTTCATTGTCTCTTCCAATAGTGCATCCCTAAGTTGCTGCAGTGTTATCAACTACCCACGACGTTGCTTGATCCGTCTTTCCAGTATATCCCATACGTGTTCTATGGAATTTAGATCAGACTACGTGCTGGCCAGTCTAGGGCGTCAATACCTACGTCATAGAGGTAGTTTCTAACCTGGCCTCGTGTGGACGAGCATTATCGTTCATTAAAAAAAAATCCTCAGCAATAAACTACGCAAAAACCACCACATGCTCTTCCAAAATGTCATGTACCTTCTAGCCGTTAAAGCACCTCCATCTACGAACACAAGTTCCGTGCGTGCCGCGTAAGATATGCCAGCCCACACCATTACAGATCCACCACCGAAGCTCACCCTCTCACTAAAGATACATTGCGCCTATCTTTCTCCACACTCTCTCTGGAGACCTCAGGGAAAATCATGCAGGACTCATCGGAGAAAATAACATTACTCCACTGCTCAACATTCCAAATGAGATGTTCGGAAATTGAGCCTGGCTACACGATGATTTCGGAAAAGCTCAGGGCCTGTTGCTGGTCTTCTAGTAGATAAATTTGCTTCAACTAGCTTTCTCCTAACAGTTCTATCGCTGACGTTCACCTGGTGTACTTCTTGTAGTTTTCTTACGCCTTGTTTATGTTAACGTCTTGGCGGAGTTTAGCACATTTCTATTCCACCACTCAACCAAGACAGACACACATAATAACCATTCTCTCCGACATTTGCCAAATGCCGAGATTCGAACTCAGGAGGGATAGATAGTGACTAGCACTATTCTGCCACACAACAACATTCTAACCAACTGTGCTTCCATCTCGATATTTTAAAAACGCCAATATACATCCTTGCCCTAGCCAGGATTCGAATCCGGGACCCTTTGATTTCAAGCCTAACGTGTAAGCACTGAGCCATTGAACCGAGTTCATTCCTTACTTGAACGGCAGTCCAGGATATAAATCACGATGAATCGATCATCGCGAGGAATAATTATGCTTCGATTTCTTTCAGGTCCCGGCCCTCTGCGGTAATCGTGTGTTTCTCTAAAGCAAACAACTACCCTGTGGACACCGGATAGAGGAAAACCCATTCTTTCAGTGACTTCGCGGGTGGTAAAGCCAGCATCAATTAAGGAAACTGCTCTAGCGTAATCTTCTGATGATAAAGGCATTTTCGAAATTTGCCAGCACTTAAAATAATCGGTACAATGCAAGCAAATACTAAAAAAATGATTTCTCGTAGTGATTAAAAATGTTGAAATTCATCAGTTTTTAAAATGACGTGGAAAAAAAATTGGGAAAAAAAATTAACAAAAGAGCTTCAAAAATATAAAACAAATGATTCTACATACTTTGTGTATACTGAGAAAGATTTTAATTTAAAATATACCAAGTCAGTGTATATTTAAATAGTAATGGTTGACGAGTTAAAGGATACACCTAAATTCTTCTTTTCACTTCGAATATATTTAATCTCCTATGTTCATTATTCGCCCACAAACAGGAACGAAATTCATTAGAAAAAACAATCTGTCTTCACTTGTGCCACACGGATCATTCTTAAGACCGGTGTGGCCGATAACAGCGATAGATTCATTACATTTATACCAATTTCATTCTTGAAATATTAAGTTGGAAATTACGGCGAGAAGCCTGGCCAGGCTTTCTTGAATAGTAAAAAACATCAGTAAGACAGAACATTTATAAAAGTAATAACACAATTTGTCAGGTGTCAAAATGCAATGTTGCGATGTGGAAATATTAAGGTAAGAATTCAGAAAATATTCACACAATCAAAAATATAAAGGTACATTAGTATTAGTAAATTAAACTTTCTCTGACCTGGCCACAAAATGTCGAATCCTTCCAAGTTTAGAAACCATCACTATTGGAAGATTGCAGTTCAAAATTATAAACAAATCAAATCATCAAAACAAAATAAGTTTTATTGAGCGTAAAGGTTACATAACATAGGAAGCTATCTACCACTATCTCCCTTGATTATCGTAAACTAATCTAGTGAAATGTCTATATATTCGGGATTTTTTGAAAAGAATGTATAAAAAATACACAATGACATAATACTGATTTAATTTTTAGGTTTGATTGTTCATGTATAATAAAGTTTAAAAATGATCTTGTTTTTTACTTGATATAAATCAATATGTCATATGCATTCAAGTTGAAGTGAGAAAACTAAGTAAGTTTCTCCCAAAATTATTTTTGTTGCGAGATCATTCACAATAAAAAGATTTTTTTCTATTCATATTTATGAAAATAACATTTTTTTCCACTGTCTACTGTGAAATTTTTTTACTCTAGAAATGAAAATATGTTCATCACTAGAAGTGAAAAAGAAAATGTCAAATTTATATTTTTAATAATGAATAGAAGAAACACTTTCATTTAGTAGCATGCGTATCTATTTTACCTACCATAGCAGTAACTAAACAAACAATAATTAATAATTAACGTTCTGACAGTTCGCTTATAATTTAATCGCATGTTATATGATTATTATGGACTCAGAAAGTGAATACAGTGAATCATGCACATGATAACCAGATAAACTCTTTCTCGGAAAACGTTCTTCTGGCTTATATTAGTAAAATATCCAACGATTTAATGCCATCTACTGCGTGGAGTATGTATTTCATGTTACGAAATACAATAATTAACATCAAACATAACGTGCATATTTCGAAATACGCTAAATTCAAAGCATAGGTATCTAAAGTGAAAAAACGGGATTCAAAAGCAAAAAGCTAAAGTTTTAACTACACAACAAATTCAGACATTTATTAATGATGCACCTGACGATAAATTCCTGTTTACAAAGGTAATTATTACATTATTTAATGTTGTTAATGAAAAAATACATGTTATGTAATTAGCATTAATTTTTGGCATTGCTGGAGCTTGCCGTACACATGAATACCGAGATTTAGAAATAACTAATGTTCAAGATCTGGAAAAAGCGTTACTTGTAACTAACACAAAAACTCACACGCCACGTTCTTTTGCAATTATAGCCAATTATTACAAAATTTGTAAGAAGTATATAGATCTTCGTCCATTAGGAATAAACAACACAACCTCCCGATTCTTCTACAAAATAGCAAGTGTACACAAGTGATTGGATTCAATAAATTTGGAAATGTTCCAAAGCAAATTGCAGCATTTCTTAATTTACCAGATGTTCAATTGTATAGGGGCCATTCATTAAGAAGGTCTTCTACCACTGTTCTTGCAGATAGTGGAGCTAATCTAACAGAAATAAAACAACACGGAGGTTGGAATTCAAGCACAATGGCAGAACAATACATTGAAGACTCAATAAATAATAAAAATATTCCAATCGCCTATAGCAACGAAATCGACAACCGAAAACTTACCTTCAACAAGTACCACAGAAGTTAGCACTGTTAATACAAATCCAATTATAAATAATTAAAATAATTTTATTTTCCACATTTATAAAAAAAAATAATAGCATTTTCTACTCAATCTACCTAATACGTATGTTCCAAGTGACTTAAAAATAAATAAAGTTTTGTAAATTCTAATCCAATATTTTATTGCAATGTTGTAGAAAAAATAGCATTTCCTACTCGAGATGAAATACGTTTTTTTCGTTCATGAGATTGCCCAACTTGCTTCGCACGTGGGCAAATTCTCATCTCACGAAAAAAACAGTATTTTCATGTCTTGTTATAAAATATACTATTGTGAGAAACGTATTTTTGTTTTTCATAAATAATATGAAGATTTTTGAGAGTACATAGATATGGTCAAACTAGTTCTTTGAAAAAAATGAGGTTCTACTGTGAATTAATTCAGGGCTATACTATATATCTATAGCCAGATGAGCTGATTTCGGAACCCTGGGCTCTGATTTCGGCCCTCCAAAATCAGTTGAATATAAGCAGAACCATTTTGAAAACAGTTTAATTAAATAGTGAAACTCACATTAAAATTGTTTCCAAAAACATTAAAAATTTATTAGCATAATTCAAAATAAACAGCCTTCAGCATTAAAATAACATGAAAGAGTGTTATAAAATTTTATTTTAATTAATATTTAAAAGTATATGAATTCTTGGAAAAATACAGTAAAGAAGAAAAATCGATTTTTAATATACTGGGATATTTTAAACAAACGTATATGTGATTTGTACTCTAACAAAAAACCACTACTGATAACATGCAAAACGATAAAGACAAAATTATTTTACTCGGTGATAGTGTGAAGGCGAACATTTCTTATAGTCAAGCTGTAAAAAAAAACATAAGTACAACCTCAGCTGTTGTATTAATTAAATCTAATGATAAATCTGTATTGAACACTAAAATTGAAAAGGATGTCAAAACTGCACTAAACCTTGGTTTATTGAATATAAATATTAATAGCACAAAATTAGTAAAATATGGTATGCTTATTAATCGCGACGACAATTCTTCTCTTGAGAAATTAAGAGAAAACTTAAATAAAAAAGTAAGCACTCGTTATGATGTATGTGAACCAAAAAAAACTAAAAGCATTGTTTGTAGGCAATTTATTTGAAGAAGAAAATTTGTTTTTGTTTATAATTCGGTAATGAATTTACAAGTCAGGAAGCTTCTCCAATGCGGAAATAGTTGACAAGTCTATTGTTTATATGAAGTGTAAAAGTTCATACATACGTAGAAAATCATTTAGTAAGATTTAGGTATTGAACATAAAATATTCCATGGTAAAAAATATTGCATGTATATGTATATGGTAACCAGAAATTACCTACTTTTTAATTATACACAGGCTGTCCCTGTCTACTACTAACTGGCACCAACATAAATTTCAAGCGAGAGTCAATTTTTTTTTAAATGTATGTTTTTTTTACTGCGATTTTCTTTATAGGTACGTTCTTTCTAACTGTGATCTCAGTTAATCTAAGTAGTTTTACGGTTACGGAGGCTACATCAAATGAAATTATGCTTTTATTTATGCAGTGTAACCGTAAAACACTTTAGATTAACTGAGATCTCAGAAAGAACGCACCTTATGAATGCAACTTGCAATATTTTTATTAGAAAAAAATAAGTAAAATGTCTATCAATATTAAAAAAAAATAAAAACGCAAGAATATACGTATGTTGTTTTGTTTCTATAAACGTGACATTATTATATTTTAAAACATAAAAAAAGAGACTAATTCTAAAACAATTATAACAATATATTGAGTTCAACGTTTTGGTGCACAATTCTCTTGCACGAAATGACAAACTTCATTTGCATCTTCTTCAATGAGTTGTTCGTGTGCGAAAAGTCTTAAGAATTCAAAATACTCGACTTCAAAATACACTTTTTCTCTAACCTCACTCTTCCTTTAACATTCTGTCGTTTTCTGCTTCTCACATACATTTGGAACAAATATTATGGCTGACAAATTGCATATTGAAACAAATTAATAAATTAAGTATTGATTTATAACGGAAACTATTATATTAAAGTAATATTTTTCTTTAAATAATGTTACATTCCAAGTTTAAATATATGATATTTATTTTAATATTATGATTTTTCGATTGAATTTGTGCCCTTTTGAAATACCAAAGTGTGGATTTATTTCATTTTGCCCAATTGGTATGGAATATTATTTCTATTTGCTAAATCAAAAGTACTCTGGAAAATATCCCTCTGTTAAAATACTCTCACGAATATACTACCATCTGATTTCCAGTTGCCTAATAAAATTAAAACAATACAAATATAAAAATGTTAATGTTTCAAGGAACAGAAACCTTTTAAAGTGATTTATTCCGTTTTGCTTGAACCTGGAGTTATCCCAGTTTGCATATTGATTTAGTACATTTTTACATGCCTTATTGTTGGACTTAACGCTCTTACATCGAACTGGGTATTTTAAATTATAAATTGGCTCAACAACAGTAACTTCATGTTTATCTGAAAAATAATAAAAATGGTTTGTTTATACTGTTCTTATTTGTATTTATTTATTGTTCATGTTTATATTTAAGGTTTTAAATATTACCTTTACAAGGAAAACTCAATTTAAATAGTCCTGAGGATATGTCTAAATACACGAAACGTCGACTAATTAAAACTTAGTTTTTTCTGCTGATCTTACCCCACTAATTTAAAAAATAAAAAAAAAATGTATCCCATTTTGCACACTTTCTCCTCATATATGTATATATTACTATGGTTTTGCTGTATGCAACGCCATCTCTATTTTTAACTTGAACTTTTGGACATGTTACATTTTGATAATAAGCTCCTCATATGGATCATGACTTTCAGATTTTGATCGTATAAATTGTTATAAGAATTCAGAAATTTTTTTTAGACAATGGAATATTAATTGAACTTTTTTAATGAATTTGTTACGTCTAATCCTGTAACATGACACATTTAAGTTAGTTGACGTTGCATAATTCAAATGGTCAACATTTTCTCAATCCAAAATCAAATACAACAAGAAGAAAAAAGGAAAAAGAACATTATTACTAAAATCTTTTTAAGTATTATTTATTTCTACAGATTTTAAGGAATATTTATACAGAAATTGTACCACATTTGATGAAAATGCCCCAATAAATTATTTGTTATTAAGTAAATCGGCCTAGTATGAGTGAATGCCAAAAACGTATAAATCATATTGGGCATTTTTTCTTTAATCATGTTTATTAAGAAATGTCGTTCAGGATCACTTAAAGCTATATTCAATATTCAATTACTATGTGCTTTTATTTTATAAACATGAAAAATAGTGCAGTTGTGTTCAGAATTTATACTAATAACTATTAAGGAATACAAATGCATTAAAATTTTTTGGAATCTTTTTATTATGAGGAAATTCATCTGGTTTTTAGTTGAATTTCGAATTTGGCCCTTTTACGATAATCCTAAACAAATTTCCTTAATAAAATTTTTTAATTGAAAAACGCCTAATATGAATTCTATATTTCCGATATTTAATTCTAATCATAGTAAACTACCTTTTTACTATGGATAAAGAGTAATTTATTTATTAGATAAAATTGTACTTCTAGAAAAAATATTTAGTTTAAATACAAATAATTTATCATTCATTCATTACATATCACGGTGTTCTTATCTACAGTGGTACTCATCACCAGTCATCAGCGTCACTTTAGATGAAATCACCCCAATAAATAAACACCACCACCAATAAACACAATAAACTGAGTATCTGCAGACGGAGGTTACGCTGACAAAAAACCCTGACAAACAACTATTTCCACCTATATCGCCAGTGGTGGTGGCAGGATTCTAACGCTCAGCTACGATAAAAGGATTTCTAGTCATACTTGCCATCGCGCACTCTAGCCAACTACTCCACCAAGCTGGTTTAAATAAAATAAGTTATTTGTTTTTATAGGGCACTAAAAGGTATAAATTGATCATTGTAAAAAAGCTGAATTCTCGTATACAAGCAGAGTCGTAATCAACTTAAAATATTTTTCTGACAAAAGTGAGTGGATCGTCTTTGAAAAATGGCGTCAAAGTCGAATTTTCCTTTATATCTCACTTATCACAAGTAAAAATGATTATTAGCGTATATGTAGAGAAGAAAATTTCCTGTTAAAAAAGTGTAATAACTATTTTCCTCTGAACTCAACGTTGAACGTGTTAAATATGCCAAGAAGCGGATAATTTGTTTTCGTGAAATGTCTGTTCTAAAATATAGATTATCCAGGCAACAAGTTCTGTTTCAACATTAAAATTAATTAGTTTATTGTATATCTATAAAGAAGTTTTTACGCTTTTCTACTCATAATTGTGAAAAGAGAATTGACTGATGTTAGGGACATTCGGTAACTAATTATTAATTAAGGGGAGTATATTTGTTAGTTATTTTGGCCGCTCTATCGTCTTTTCCAAGTATCTACTTTCTTAAGCCTAGAAAAGCCAAATTTGAAAGAAAATTGTATTGCTCGAATCGCTTGAACGTCAACCAAATTATTTTAAAGAGCATTGTATTCCTACACTCTTTTAGTGGCTTTTACGCAACATCGGCAGTATTTAGACAAGGCAAAATTAACTTTGTGAAATTTCTCGAAAAACACAAGAATGCACACGATATCATAGAGATGTTTAAAAACAAAGTCGAGCAGAGCAGATAGCTTAGGCAGGAAATCGATCCCCTTTCTTCTATACGAAGCTAAGCCCACGAAGACATCGGTATTGCTGCGTTGTGACATCAATTAGTAAGGGTAAATTCAATTTAGCTTTGCTTTGACTAATAGAGTCTGATGCCAAACAGCATTATCTAAAGACGTACCACCAAATACAACAGTGGCTGGGTAATCCTAAGCCGCCAGAGAAATCGGGTTGGAAGCGAACAAATAACGGGTTTGCATCGATTACTACAGTTGAAGATGCGATTCCATATAGCTTATTCCGTTTTAAATCCTGCAAATGTGTGAAAGGTGTTGGACCAGTTTCCAGGTGTGAAAAAGTAGGGTTAAAATGATCAGTTATTTGTGAACAATGCCATAGAGAGTCGTGTTTAAATCGTCTCCCAACAAGATTTTAACGATGACGATGACGTACAAATAAATCTACAAAAATTTATTTCCCAAAATCATCCAAATCAGTCAAAATGAAGAGAAAGTTGGTAGGAGACACCCTCGAAAATATCGAAGAAAACATTCTAGAAATGGATGAATTTCTAGGTGACCTGGAAGAAGCTTCAACCTCCATATCAATGAAAAAAAAATCATGTAAAATAATTAGCTTTGTGGAGTAGGCATACCACGTAAAATAATGTGCCGCATACTCTACCGCATGGTGGTGGTGAAATGAGTACAAAAGCGTAAAAACTTGACGTAGGATCTACAGACATACAAAAAACTAATTAATTTCAATGTTGAAATGAGATTTCAGAAGTTGTTGCGTAGATAATCTGTATTTTAGAACAGCTAAATCAAGTAAACAAATAAATTATCCGCATATTTGACAGCTAACCACTGAGTTGGGGGAAGATACTTAAATACTATTTTTATAGAAAATTTTATTCTATTTTTAACTTGCGGTAAGCAAGATATAAGGGCAAATTATATTTTTGGCACCTTATTTAAGAACTGGAGCCGACCTCGACACTCATTTTTATCAAAAAAAATATTAGGTGTTGATAACGATATTAAAATTGAAGTGTATACAAAATTCAACTTTTTTACAAATCCCTATCGACTGGCCTATTAACTAAATTACATTTTTTTTTTAAATAAGAAAATTATATTCATGATAAATGAAAGTGGGCGCTTATAATTAATTAAAACCAAAAATGCAGAAAATGTATTAGGCATTTTTTATTAAAGAATACCATAAAATTTCACAAGACTAGATTTTAATTTTTTTCATAGACTTGACAATCAACGCAAAAAATCAAGTGGCCTACATACTTGGAACACTTCATTTAGTTTTTATTTTGAACAAAATGAAATCAAAAATCATTTAAGTATTTATTGATATTGAATCCACGTGTCGGTTAGTTAAAAATTTTGAAAAAGTCACTTTTGACGATAAACGTGATAAAAACACTTAAAATTAATATAGAAAAGTTGAAATTATCAATTTGAATGAGGTAAAATATATATTATTTTGGATCAATTTCTTGCGGTACCTAAATAGCCGAAATTAAAAGAAATATTAGCTCAGAAAAATTTTAAAAAATTTTCTTGGTTTTAAAATATTCTACTTTTTAGATAGTTCACGAAAATGTTTTAAAATGCAATACTACCAACCGCATTAAAATAATATTAAATAACGAGCTAGAAATTCTTGAACTCGCAATAAGAGTCAATTTCAAGTTTCTTTATGATTTGAAAAAAAATGTATGTTATTTTAATACTTATAAATATTATGAGTATTTCAGTTTATGCAGTTTAGTACCAACATCTTTAAAAATAACAAAAATTATGGACGCCTAAAATTATGTACGATTAGATAGAAAATTTAGTTTT
Organism: Rhamnusium bicolor; assembly: GCA_029963845.1. NCBI lineage: Eukaryota > Metazoa > Arthropoda > Insecta > Coleoptera > Cerambycidae > Rhamnusium > Rhamnusium bicolor. The sequence goes on from JANEYF010002161.1 coordinate 381,532, forward strand.
CTTAATGGGAAGATTAACAAAAAGATATAGAGCGATTTTTTTTTCAAAAAAGGGCCAATTATATTTACTGGTCGAATTATGTGCTGTAAATTTACACGCATTTTTTAAATTTTATTACAAGCAACTTTTCTTAATAACATTCCAAAGTTTAAGAAATAATGGCATCTTTGGAGAATTTTTGATAATGGTATTAAGTTTTGGCTATACCGGAAGTCACATAATAACTATTGATTAACAGATTTTTGTCTTAAGACATGTACAGACGGTCGCTACAATTAGTTTTTTTTGTAAATCAAATAATGAAGAAAACTCTCATATTATGCGGACTTTTTGGTATACACTTTATATCCGAGAATTCTCCTTTTTGAAACTGAGTTTATTATGTTATACAACGTGTTCGCTAGAGCTGTGCAAACTTTTACATTGTGAGAAACCTGTTATGCATATAAAGAACAGGTATTAAAGTTTTGTTTCAATAAAAAAAAAGCATACACAACTTGGATACTATTCAATATACGGAGTATTTTCTGAGATCGAACAAACTTTTATAAATTGTGTAATATCAGTGTAAAATATTTTCAAATAGTACCCGCAATCGACAACATCCGACTGTATTTTTTTTCTTTTTTTGCTGTTCGCTTCTTTCGTTAAAATTTTTGCCGAATCCCATTTTATTCTATATCCATTTTCCCAATCACGTTCGCAAATTCGTTATTTCAATTTCACCCTTCCTAATATAATTTTTATGTTCACCTAACCTTATATTGAGAGGTGTGGAGGACTCTCCAACCTAATGTTTATTACACACGGAATACTGTAATAGATACATCCCAGAAAACAGTGCTGATGCCCTTATTATTCACATCAGCAGAAATAACCAGCAGCGACGAGCTAATCTGAATTGTAAAGACAAGACACTTGTTTTAAGACCATGTTATTTTTAACATCTTAAAATAAAGTAATTTTTTGTATTTCTTTTGTAATTTCTGTTTGTGAAAAAATTGTCCTTTTTTTAAAGTGAATTTTTAAAATCGAGAATAAAATTGGTGACGAGGATGGGATGGCAATAGGTCGTTTCTTTTCGCATCAAAGAATATCGTGTTCTACAGAACTTTAATTGCCGAACCTAGGGACAGCAGCAGATCTTTGCGTAACCAAGAAATCGTGCATCCCGCTTAAAAAACTACAGAAATTACCAGGAATACACCAGGGTTAGAAAATATAATTGCAGACCGGTAAGTCTTCGTATTCCTTTCTTTTCCTTGATTTATTTCACATGTATGCTGAAACTAAGTCTGAAATTAGAATAAGTTAAGTTTAAAAGAATCTTTGAATGTTCTGAAAAATCACACTGAAAGCATTAAAAGTGAAAATTTATTAAATGAATTTTAAATAAATGGATGATTAAATTAATAGAATAAATAAGTTTCATAATATTAGTAAGTTCTAATATAAAATTTTCTATTGCTAATTTTAGTATTGCTATTATTGAACAGTGTCAATAATCAATGTTTGTTAACTTAGTGTTCTGCACTCCGTGTTACAGTTGTTGTTTGTTCTATGAACATAATTCTATCGTTAAAATATTTTCAATAAATTTATTAAATTAAACCAAAATATTGCATGTCAGGGCCGTACTCATTTTTATTTTAAACAAACGCTGAAATTTCACATATACTATTACATTATATTTTTAACATTTTTATTGGTTTTGTTATTTTATTATACTCACTGCTAATTTTATGATTGACCCTAACGTTGAAAGTTTTTCTGAAATCGGTATAGACCAAGATACATCAAATATGGCTCATAATCAATCAACTAGCCAATCTGTTATCGTACCATCAATCGATGTAAAACCACAAGACCTTTTGCCAAATTTTGTTGGCACTGTACACAAACTTTATATATTTATTACTTATTATTTTAGCTGATGAAATTCTACAAACCTATTGGGATCATAATAATGTAATATCTCTTAAAAATAAATTTTTGTTAAATTCTGTAATATCTAAATTAAAAGGTAGAGCGGAAGAAATAGAGGCAGTTTCGGGAGTGAAAACCTTGCCACAAATTAAAGATACTTTATTAACTACATTTGGCGACTTACGACGAAAATGCACTTTTGTCCGACAGTACAAATTCTCCAAAAAACCAAACGAAGATATAATTACTTACTATTATAGAGTGATTTCTAATCTCAATCATCTAACACATACATTAATTTACACGAAGGAAATACCTCTGTAAAAATAAATAAAATTAATACTTATAATTGTCAAGCATTTAGAATTCTTATTGTCGGATTAAAAGAACCTGCTTAATCCATGTTAAGATCTCAAAAAACCTAACAATTTATTCGACGCTCTTAAATATTTAACGAAAGATCACAACATCAGATATATGTCGAGACAAAATCAACAAAGTAATAGTAATCAACATCGACAAATACCGCAAAGACAGATACCTCCTAGGTATCATCAACTTACACAGCACTCACAACAATTACAACCGCGGCAATTTCAATCACAATTTCCAAGACAAAATAACTTTCCCAGAAATTCGATACAAATTCAACCTCGACAACCCCCTCAGGGACTGAGATTTTTTTAGTAATGCTCAGATATTTGACAGGCCAAATAACGTAAACGTTTGGAAGCCAAGAGGTAATTTTAGACCCACAAACCAAGCTACCCCAATGAGTATAAATACTCGCAATATGGTAGGCATGCAAAGCCAGCTACTTAGCTTTATCGGAAATACATAACTGGTCAGACGAAGATAGGAACTGAACAACTTGTAGTAGCAAAATTCTTAGAATATTCATTTGAACTTTATAATTTAAATTTCAATCCCAATATTGACGAGATCAATAATAAAATCGGTAATTCTAAATTATCTTTCACTAACAATGTTAAGCACGAAATTAAAAGACGAGACGAAATACCAATTTATTCCAAAACATATCGCTACCCTCATGTGTATAAACATAAGGTAAATAAACAAATTAGTATTCTCAAAATAGTATTCTCAAATAGTATTCTCAAATAGTATTCTCAAAATAGTATTCTCAAGTTACATGAAATTCAAATAATAATCGATAAGCTTTCAAGAACTTATAACAACAAACAATTAATATTTCATGAAGAATAAGACATAATTATTAAAATTTAATCAAAGCAAAATCACAATATTCTAATGCAAGGCTAGTTTTCGCTTTAGAAATCCCTATCATCGACCCTAAATTTTTCAATTATTATGATCTGTACTCAATCCCTACATCAAACGTTACCACTCTCATAACAGATAATCCTTACCTTGTTGCATACGAAGGCGTATATCAATTTCAAACACAAGAATGTCAATACATCAGTTTAATCTATCATTGCGATGATACCCTACTGTACCAACTCAATCAACTACAAGATTGTATAAGAGCTATACTAAACTCCAGTTCTAAAACAAAGTGTCAATACACAAAACTGCCCATAAACTCGATTATTGTTAAACAAATAAATGCGAAGTATTATATCTTAATCATACTCATACCAGATAATCCTTACCTTGTTGCATATGTATAGGCGTATATCAATATCAAACACAAGAATGTCAATGCATCAGTTTGATCTGTTATTGCGATGACACCCAATTGTATCAACTCAATCAACAACAAGATTGCATAAGAGCTATACTAAACTCCAGTGCTAAAACAAAGTGTCAATACACAAAACTGTCCATAAACTCTACCATGTTAAACAAATAAATGCGAAGTATTACCTATATCTTAATATTTCAAAGTGAAAGTGAAAATCAAATAAACTGCAACAAAAAAGAATATTATAAACCTTAAAAACACTCATTTAATAGAACTACCTTTAAGATGTTCCTTTACTCATAATTTTGTAAACTTTGTAAACGAAAAAGGTTATACAGACAGTGAACCCTTACTATTACCTCGAATTAGTGTACCCAATTTCGAAAGTCAACCAGAAAACACTTTGGAAATAAAATTAACAAAAATCCCATTAGACCAATTGGCAAGAAGTAAAAATAACCAACATGAACTTTTAATAAATCACTAAATAAATATCTAAATATTCATTATGTAACAATTCTATTATAATTTTAATCATTTCCATAATGCTTTTGTATAAGTGCCTTCAGAGATATCATTATTGTAAAAAATTTGTCATCAAGAAAGAATAGAAAATTCTTCCTCACAATTTTCATTCTTATTAGAGGAGGAGATACATCCCAGGAAATAGTGCCGGTGCCCTCATTATGCATCGTCAACAGAGATAACCAGCAGCGACGAGCTAATCTGATTTGTAAAGACAAGACACTTGTTTTATGACGACCGCGTTATTGTTAACATCTTAACATAGTCATTTTTTTGTATTTCTTTTGTAATTTCTGTGTTTGTGAAAAAATTTTTCTTTTTTAAAAAGTGAATTTTTAAAATCGGGAATAAAATTTAAATACAGTTTTTAAATTTTGCTCCAAATTTACCGGTTTTGTTTTTGTTAAAATGGATCTCAAAGTATTACTCGTTTGAAACACTGCCCTAACATGACACTTATCTCCAACGCGATGTAGTTTTTCAGATAAACCTTGTACATAAGGAATTATTGTTGTATATTGATATTCCTGTTTTTTGTTGTACCGAATTATTAAGCCTATTCTCAATATTTACTAGAGTAATAGCAACAAAAGATTCAGGATATTCATTATTTATCGAAACCTCTTTAATACATTTTTTCTCATTATTTAATATTTGTTCATTAGATGAAATTATTTTAGCACCGTCATACAAACATTTAACGACACCCCTTTTAACATTAATTGCCTGGGTAGATTTAAAAATTTAAGTATCTCTTAATATGAGTTATTTTTGTATATATACTAGTTTCAAATGTGTTATAAATTTTTTTAACCAAAATAGAAGTAGAGCGAGTAATAATGAATTATCCTTCTTGGATATTTTGGTTAAACAAATTTATAACACATTTGAAACTAGTGTATACAGGAAAACATCTCATACTAATAGACACTTAAATTTTAAATCTTAGCAGGCAAATGGGGTGTCGGCAAATGTTTAAATGGCAGGGCAAAAAATAATGTCTCCTATTGATCAAATATGAGAAAAAAATGTATTAAAGAGGTTTTAATAAATAAGGAATATCCTGAATCTTTTGTTGATGAAACCCTAGTAAATATCGAGAATGGACTTAATAATTCGGTAGAACAAAAGCCTGAATATCAATATACAACAATAATTCATTATATACAAGGTTTATCTGAAAAACTACGTCATGTTGGAGATAAGAGAAAAAAATTTGAGAATGCCACAAATAATATTCAGACCTTTTGAAATCTATAACATATGAATTTTTTTTTATTTCGTAGATATAGTATTTCACGATATTCATATATTCCAAGAAATTATTGTTACTTATAAAAATGAGAAAGAAATCTAAAAAGTTCTTGTAAATAATCATCAGCTTGAAGTGTTTATTGATGTAATATTTACAACTAAATAATGAGAATATACTTAATACAAGTACTTGCGACAAAAATTTAAATACATAATCTTTTTCTCTAATACACAGATATAGCATATATTATTGCATAATATTAGGTATTATATTTACGCATATTTCTTTGACTCTCGTTTTTCAATTCTTCTTTTGAATCTTTCTATAACAACAAAACTTTGCCTCCAACATTTCGGCAGGAATTGCGTGGATTTCTTCTTGAACTCTTTCTTTCAAATCCTGTGCTGTCCTAGATAGATAGATAGATAGATAGATAGATAGATAGATGGATTTTATTGATCTCTTTTCATGAACATTACATTCATATAAGATAAATCCTACCGTATACTAATAGTAAGTATCTAATAAAAGATATTACATATACATGTATATACATATGTACATACACACAATATATGCACATACATAAAATATATTAAAACAAATAATAATAATGATAATAATAATAGAACATTTAAAAAAAAAAATACATTTAAATTTAAAAGAAAACTATTTCAAGAGAATGTAATTTGTCCCTTTCTGGTACCGTCCTTACTAAACATGCTTTATGAGTGGTTTATCATATGCTCCTGTTTAGAAAGGTTTCAAATTCCTGACTAGTATAAAAACAGTTACTATGAAATATCTCTTTTAGGCTTATTTTAAAGGATGTTAGAGAGTTTAGTTCTCTTAGATGATGTGGTAATAAATTAAAAAAAGAACGTAGTAGTATATTGTGGCGACTTCTCAAAGTATGCATGAATGTGTTTATTAGTGTGAATATTATTTTTGGAGTGTGTGTTATATGAGTGAACATCACTGTTTAGTATGAATTTATTTTTATTTACAAACATACATATAACACAAAACCTTTAGTAAGTACACTCCCTCATAGCTAAAATTTTGTTTTTTTTTGTTTCTCTACACGATGTTCTGTTGTCAAGATTAAATATTAGACTTACTATTCTTTTTTGGATAACAAAAACTTGTAAGAAATATTTTAAGATTTGTGTGGAACAAGATACAGTACTTACTCCAGGAGTTATGATATGGGGTCAACAACATATGAAAACAGGTCCCCTTTAGTCATCTAAAAAGGAATACAAATTCACAAGAATATATTTACAGGGTGTTGAAGCCGGTTGTTCCCATATCTTCGGAAGTTATAAAACGAATAGTATAATGCCAGATTCCCATACTGCTGTCATAAGAAGGATCTTACAAGATGCTGACTGACACAGTAAACAATTGTTTACTGTGATGCTGATATGAACGTTATTTCATGATATGACCTTTCGCCAATCGAGTATATATTGGAAATGATAGGTAGTCGGCTGGATCGCTTACCATTCCCACCAATGGACCTTCGGCACTTACGACAAGAGGTTTGGAATACTTTTGATTTTTTAAATCTTTCCTTTGATTCTATTAAAAAATGTATGTTCTTGTACACACCATATATAAATTTTAAGTTTCAAATATAACTTCCAGGTAGATACTATGATAGTATAAATTTCAAGTTTCAAATATAACTTCTAAGTAGCTACTAAGATAATATGTTGACTCATCATTAAATTCTATTAAATTAACTTATAGTACTAATTATCAGTAATGATAAAGAAATTTTTTTGAATATAAGTACCTTAATACGTATCTAACAAAATAGTACGATTTGATGTGATCGTGAAGAAATCATGAAGTGTATTTGGTTATTGATGCTCGTTTTCGTACATAGTTCAGTAGATGCATTTGAAAGCAAGATCCTCGACACGTTTCAAAATGCAAGGAGCATAGGCCGAATTACAAATCAGTGTAACGACGCATTGGCTTTATATGTAGAAAACCTACAGTCAGGAGATGATGATCGATGGGCTTTAAAAAGTAAATACATTTTATTAATATTTTTTCCTGCTTTGACGCCTGGCGTCGATATATGAATCTTGACTTTCCGGATTTAGCACCGGGTAATCAGACATTTTTCTTTATATTCATGAGTCAATTTTGTGGAAGATTAGTCAAACTTTTAATAATTACGTCTAAGCCTAAAGAAAACATTGAAACTTTCGAACTAATCAACGCTGCCTAACCCAAATGGTCAAAATTTGCATGTTAATATTTTATCGAACAAAAAAAGAAAATAAAAAATTTAAAAAAATTTACTTATGGCAGAAATCTAAATTTAATAATACTGAATAATAAATAGATTATTTTATTTATCAACGAGCACTACAGCCAATAGAGAGATGGTTATTTTAAAAATGACTATTCCTAAAATTTCATTCCATTTCGAAAATATCTTAATAATTACAAAAAAATGTATAGATTTTACTAGTTCTTAATATTTTGTTCCATTTCACCTGCTCATTTTATAACATTGTACCTATACTCATTTATCTTCATATTGCCTACAACCTATACAGGATGTTTCAATGATGTCACGATAAAGGGTGATTCCTCTCGTCAAAAAGCAAATAAAAACATGAATAAATTTTTTTCTAAAAGGCTTCCTAAGCGCTTTATGATGCTGTGAAAGTATGACATTAAACAGGCATTTGAAATAATTAGTCAGTGATGGTTGAAATACCAACTTGGCAGGGAAACTTGTTTTCGTAGTAGCTACGCCCACGAAAATTTCATCAAAAAGTTATTTACGACCGAACGGATCTTTTTTTTGTTGATTTTTCATGATAAAAACCAACTTGTTAGAAATTGGTGAAAATCCGCCCACATCTTTCCTTTAATTAATGTACCTAAAGAATTACGTTTACAAATACAACTCAAATCACTCATTAACGAAATTCGCTGCTAACGGTGCTCATGACATTCCGATGATTTTTTTATTTTTACTCATGAATGGCACTATGTATTAAAAAATTGAGGGGGACAAAAGTTCTAGTTAAAGATGGTGCGCCCAAATCAACAAAATAAAAATCTGTCGGTTCCATATACCTTTTTTATGTACGAATCTATCACCCCAACCCGTCCTAACTACGACGCCGCGGGTTAGTTTTTGATGACACTGTTCGTGTATGCAGTTACCACGAAAACAATTTTCCCTGCCAAGTTTGAAGTCGGTATTTTCAACCATCACTGAGTAATTATTTAAAATGCCTGTTTTATGTTATACTTTCAAAACATTGTAGAGCGTTTACCCAGTGTTCTAGGTGAGATGCAATAGCGGCCGACGTACAATATAAAAATAATGATAACTATACAGGCATTAAAAGGAATCACATAATGACGTGTATGGATTACGCCCTCTCCTGTATTAATCAGTAATGTGAAACACAAAAATTACCATAATGGAGTATGTACAGGGTCTCCCACTTATAAGTGCCAAGACAGAGGATTCCATTTTTGTCATTTAAAAATTGTCAGTATTTTACTCCATTTAGAAATATTTTGCATAATCCATTCAAAAACATGTCACATTAATGCGGTCCATTGACAAAACACATGCTTGAGGCGAAATTAATTATTTTCAGATTATTAAATAATTGTATGTAGGTTTTTGAGTGAATTATGCAAAATAACTTCTAAACGGAGCAAAATATAGAGAAGCTTCAATTACCAAAAAAATATCCAAATTAATTAGCCATGCCAAATGAATAATCAAAAATTACCAGTGGGGTAGTATAAAAGATATTGAGGGGTTTATACGGTATGTAAACTTGAAAACTAAGAGACCTAATATATCCGAATTAATAAAATAGCTACTGAATACTATTTTATTTATAAAATGTTCAATAAGTCTACTACACCGCGTTAGGAAGCATTTTAGGAAAAAATGTTATTCTTGTTTTTTTGCTTTTTTTTAACAAGATGAATCACCCGTCGAAGTTTGTGACATGATCGAAACACTCGATATAAACTATTCTATTCAATTCAATCAATTCTACATCATTTCCAAGTAATATATTGATCCATTCTGTTACAAATTATGATGAGAAGTAAATCATCGTTCATAAGTTTTGCATTACATTTCACGAATATTTAATAGTTATTAACAATACAAGTTTGATTAAAGCATCTTTAACGAGTTTAATTGACAGATCAAGTTTATGAGCCGAGTTCTGCAGCAATCAAGCGATTTCACGTATATTTTTCAATATTTTATCTTCGTCGGTGGAAGTAATAAATTTCCATTTTATTGGTATGTGCAAGATAAATTACAAATGTCAGAAAATTTTATGTAAAATTCAAAAAAAGTCCAGTTATTTTTAGCTTTAATAAAGTGATCGATGTACATATTTCTATGGTAATTTATATAAAAAAATAAATATTATTATTGCTCAAACAAATGAATTCTGCTTCGATTTATATCATTCCTTGTTTTAGAAGAAATCAGTGCGGTTAAAGATTCATAAGAGCATTAGTGCGGTAAAACATATCTTAACGAAATTCAAATTAATCTGTTTAATAGCCTATAACAACATCGACGTAGATAATGAAAATAATATGTTGAGAAATATTTCACAGCTACATTTCATAAATTTCGTAACGTTTAATTTATTATCTTCTAGGTATAGATTTCATTGTGTTTCATATCAATTCACCAATTTTCATCTCGTTTCATAATATTTAAGAATATCTTGTGGATCACTTGATTTTATTACAAAGTATTACAGAAGTACATTAATAATTAAATCATCATTTCATACATTTTTGTGTTTTCAGTAGTTAGTAATTACCTACAGCGTGTCTCACTTAAGACTGTAACACCCCTATAACTTTTTCACTGTTTACCCATTTAAACCAAATTGGTCTCAAAAGATAGCGGTAATTAAGGTCTACTTATGATCATAAAATTTACCTACTTAAAATGCAAGTAAGCCACCTACGATGCAAGATTGAATAAAACAAATAAAACAACCATATTAGTCATTTTCTTTTTATGAAAATTTTGTTAACAAAAGTTGTTCGGATTCATCCAAAAAGACTCGGCGGCGGATTTACCGATACGCCTAATAATATATTTTAATTTCAATGAAAAATAATTAAACTAGTAACTTAACTATTTAATAACTGAAGCGACGACACAGCACTTTACACGTAATTTCGTATCTGCGTTGTGCAATCAGAATCATAAGGAAATCTACAAATACTGACACGAAAGAAGAATTTTTAAGTTGTTAAATTATTTTAATAGTAATCTGTGTAACTGATTTTGTTTCTTTTATTGATTTATGTTGCTATGAGAATATCTGTTTTGTTTATCATTTTTATTTTTATATTACATTTATTTTCAGTGTTATTAAAGCCCACATAATAAACATTAATAAAATGAAAACTCTTTAGTAACATATACGAGAATTTCTGTTTATCTACCTACATATATTATTTCCATCTCAGAAAAACATCATTAAAGAAATTTGTTAAATTGAACCAAACTTTGGATTCAAGCTTTTTGGATAAGCGATAATAGAGCAAAAGTGTAAAATTAATAATGAAATACATATCGATTGATACAATGTATTATTTAGAATAACTGAAGTCTGTCATCGCATACATATGATCACAACCACAGACCACATAGACTTGGCCACAGACCACACACAACTAATATTTGTTCTACATTCGTGGCTGTTAAATTTGAGCGACTTGGTTTCTATATATGTTTGTACAAGAAAAATAACGTTCCACATCTACCGAGGTTAAGGTGCAAATTCTAAATAGTTCACATGGGATGGCAGTAGTGATGGAAATAATCAAAATATGATATGATAATCGAATTAGTCGATTATTTAAATATCTCGAGATAATAATAAATAGGTCTATTTCACGCGCGGGATTTCCTTTGTGGGTTGACCTTACTTTTCGTTTTATATATAATTTTAATATATATTTTGTATTTGTATTTGCAAGTGTACCATCTGGCAGCTTTGTCTTTATGAAACACTTCCTTTTTTGCTTGTTTATTTACATATTATCATATTTGTTTATTTGGAACCTTGCATATAATTTATTTTAGTAAATAAACTATATTATTATTACTAATCGATTATTACTTCTAAAAATTAGTAGTACTAATATTAGCAGTTAAGAAAATTAGTTATACACAATTATTGCACGATAAATACGACGGCATCCGATTCGATAATTCTCTCAGTTTCGAAGTTAGAATTCTCGATCGATGAACACGATAAAGTACATGATATAAAAATAGCAAATAATTTAGGAGGCTAAAATTACTAAAATTAACACTACTAATATTAGTCGATTATTAAAATACCTCGATTAATAATAATCGATTATTGAAATATCTCGATTGTTCTCATCACTAATAATTTACACGAATTTTACACATTGTTTTGTATCCCATGTTAGCGGACCATATGCCAAACATTACTCCGTGAATGTAACTGTACGCGGTCGTGTCGTTAACTGAGGAACAAGAGCAAAATTACGTGTAGTATTATATACGTTTATCTCGGTTTACAGCCTCAATACTGGTTACATATATCAGGTATGTAAATAAACGAATGCTATCAATCATATATCAATTAATTTAATTATATAAAGGCTCTTTAAAAAGTAGAATTTTTTATATAACTGTCGCCCCTGAAAAGTGGCAAATATTTCCGCTGCCTATCATATTATAACTCCATTCTATGCAAATTTAAGATTCTTTTGAATAAACTGAGTCAAACACATATTTTAACTAAATTATATTGTGCTGTGGGCAGAGCTGGGCATTATTTGTATTTACAAATACTCATAAGTAATTAAATATTAGAAAGTATTTAACAACCTAATATTTGAATACATTTTGCGACAAGTATTAGTATTTATACTTGCAAATACTTTGTTTGAATTATTTTTTTATTTTTTATCTTCACTTTTACAGAAGGATTTAAATACTTTTTCGACAGCATTTAAATACTTTCAAAAATATTTGAATATACTCTAAGTATTTAAATCTCAAAAATATTTAAATAAATACTCCAAACAAAATAAAGTTTAAAGTTTAAACGCTTCTCCATCATTAATATGGCACTGCACAAAACACTATTATAATGTGACACAACACATATGATGTGCTTCTCCAGCGTATATCGTGCAGTGACCAAAATTGATGCTGAAAATAGGTGTATTATTATACTTCTCAAGCGATAATCGAGCACTTTGTTAAATCGCCGCAAATTTGAGTGTCGGCGTCGGCTATGATCTGATGAAGGCGTGCTAGGCACTTCGAAACTGGTAATCTTTCTTCGAAATGAATATATATATATATGTATATATATATATATATATATATATATATATATATATATATATATATATATATATATATATATATATATATATATATATATATATATATATATATATATATATATGTTGTTTTTCAGGTTTTCGCGGGTGGTGAATGTTAAATTCGTTTTCCGGGTATACTCCCGCGTAGGTGATAGGCCCCGAGAGGGGACCGTGGTTGTCTGAACGACGTTTCGGCAGAATCTCATCTGCCATCTTCGGGTTCTAACAGATAACTGCTTACTGCGGCTTCTGGTAACTTTCAGTTCGAGTTACCAGAAGCCGCAGTAAGCAGTTATCTGTTAGAACCTGAAGATGGCAGATGAGATCCTGCCGGAAACGTCGTTCAGACAACCACGGTCCCTCTCGGGGCCTATCACCTACGCGGGAGTATACCCGGAAAACGAATTTAATATATATATATATATATATATATATATATATATATATATATATATATATATATATATATATATATATTCATATTAAAATTGAAATAAAAATCAAGATGTTTTTTTGTTCCTGGCCTAGCTCTACGCATATAAGTAAAGGTCCAATACTTAACTAAAACTAATTAACTATAGAGATTTTAAAATAATGTTGTAGAAGTTCATAAAACCAAGGATTGTGTTGTGTATATAATCTTTGATGAAACTTAAAATTCTGAAATAATTCATGAAACGGAAAATTTTTTAAAGTTATGACCGCGCAATCTGCGCAAAACAATAACAGTATATTTGCCTTACCAGCCTTATCCACTATGACTTGAAATTTTTATGAAATTTACTCTTGATGAAACTGGAAATATATGATGAAAGTTACATTAAAAAATTATTTCAACCCACAGCCACGGCTCATTATGTTTGACTGTCTGAAAGTATTCAAATATTTCAAAGTTATAGGCATCAGAAAAGTATTTAAATACTTTGAAAATATTTAAATACTATTCTGAAAGTATTTAAATAAATAATTTAAAAAAACTGTTCAATCAGAGTAAAATGTTAGCCAAATGGTCCTCGCAATCGGCAACGCTCAACTACTTGTTCCATTATTTTCGGCTTATAATCGATTTTAAGAAAAGAGTTTCTCCCTACGAACATTTATTTTAAATAGATCTCAGAAATGAAAGATGAAAAATCAATTTATGACATAAACATTAATAAGTTTAGACAGGTTACAAAAATAAGTAGTTTTCGTATTTTTCTTTATAATTCGAAATATTTTTCTCAATGACAAATTAAAGGGGTCCTTATAAACAAGTAGTGACTTATCTAATATAATTAACGTAATTTAGAGGAAATGAATGATTTGTGATCACTGATTACTTGGAAATAATTAAATATGAATCATAGTGATCTACTGTGTCTTAGATTGTTATGAAAGATAAGAATAAAATCGAGATAGAACTTAAATAAATTAATTTAATTGAATTTGACTCATCTCCAAAAATCAATATTGTTTTGAATATGTTGTTCTAAGCTATTTCTTTGTTTATTTACTTATTACTTATTTATTTATTTATTTATTTATTTATATATTTGTTTATATATTTATTTATGTACTTATTTATTTATATATTTATTTTCTTATTTATTTATTTACTTATTTATTTATTTATTTATTTATTTATTTATTTGTTTATGTATTTACTAATTTTTCTCACCTTTGAGTATTAAGCCAATCCTATAAATTTTTTAAAAAAATTGTCAAAAAGATTAGTCAGAGGTTGGGTTTTGGAAAAAATGTTTTTTCTTATCCAAAGATCTCACACCTAAAAAAAATATTAATACGAATAATTAAACTTAAACGTCAAATAATTCAGATGACCTTTCGGAATGCACTCTCATTCCGTTCTCAAAACTAGAGAAAATTTTCTTTGATAAAAGATTGTCTTTTATAACAATGTCAAACGACAGTTTTCTGTTTATACATTTCCATAGACACGTGATGATCGATAGTTCGTCTACTTATTAACATTTATATTTATGTATGTAACCACCATACTCATTTTCTGTAATTATTGTAGTCCCGTGTCTGATGATGTGAAGTAAATTTGTTTGTTCACGAAACCGGTCACACCAATAAAGGAATTTTATGAGAATTTTTCTGTTTGTCTGTCATCATGAATAATTACTCATATGAGATTAACCTACCTACGTTACTAAATGGATTTAGTTATCATCAACAGTTAAAAACAAATTATATTGTTGGAAATGTTCGTTATTTACTAATGATCAATCCTCAATTTGGGGCAGGGCCCGGGTTTAATAATTTGCAAAATTTGTCGCGAGGTTTAGAAAGGCATGAAAAATCTCAGGAGCAAATTTCATCTTGCATTAAATTCGAAATGTTGGGTAAACAAAATATTGTAAATTTCTTGTATTCTGCGCATAAAGGAGAAATAGAAAATTTTAATGAAAAAGTCCGTGAAAATAGGGAAATATTAAAGAGATTAATTGATGCCGTTTTTATCTTCTTAAGAAAATTCTTTTCGAGGACATGACGAAAAACGCGGTTCGTATAATAAAAGAAATTTCAAGGAGCTAATAGATTTTTTAAAAACATATGTTCCAAAATTAGAGAACTTTTTGATTAACGCCACTGTTTTCTCCGGGACGTCTAAATCAATTCAAAATGACGTAATTGAGAGTGTTAACTTCATTATTAAAAGCAAAATTTATGAAGGACTACATAATTGAGAATTTTTCTCGTGTCAAATTGATGAACCTACGGACATTACTTGTTAATTTCAACTTTCCGTAATTTTTAGATATGTAATGCAAGCTGAAGTTGTTGAAAGGTTTGTTGGTTTTTGATATGAATAGTGGAAGAAACGCGGACAGTTTAATTAAATTATTAATCGACGAATTTGGTAAATTTGATTTGAAAAATAAATTAGTTGCACAAACCTATGACGGCTCTGCGGTTATGTCAGGACATCTTAATGGACTCCAAACTAAAATAAAAGATATTGCTCCTCAAGGTTACTTCACTCACTGTTACGCACACAAATTAAATTTGGTTTTGAGTAAAGTCTGTAACGAAATTAAAGAAGTCAGAATATTTTTTTGAAATATTACTGGCTTTTCGTCATTTTTTTCAAAATCTAGTAAAAGATCTGATATTTTAAATAGAATTATGGAACATATATTTCTGAGTATTGCTCCCACTCGTTGGAAGTTTTCATCTAGAGTTGTTTTCATTGTTGATACATATAGGAAAAAACTTATTGACGTTTTTAATTTTATTTCGGAAAGTGACTTTTTTAAATGACGATCAGAGTTTAAGAGCAGCTTACGGATTAAAATCGTTATTGTTGGATAAAAGCTTCATATTTTTTCTAAATGTTTTTAAAATGATTTTTGAGCAAACTGATGTTGTTTTCCAAATTTTACAGAATAAATTAACTGATATAACATATTCTAAAAATAGACTTAATTCACTTATATATAAATTAAAAGAATTTCTCAATAACGAAATATATTTCAATACTTTATATAATGTTTTTTTTATAAAATATTGAAACATTAGATGATGAACTACAGTTAAAAAAAACGAAAGGCAATATATGACTTTGACAGGACAGACATACATTACAAACAAATTTTTACAGAAATTTTGGACACTATTATAGTTCAAATTGAAATTAGATTTTCTTTGCAATGCTTCGATTTAGTAAATCTTAATAATTTTATAATGTTTTCTAAATCATTTCCTAACAGTCTAATGGACAAATTAATGGATCAGTATCCCTTTTTTAACCGTATTTCGTTAAGAAATGAACTATGTGTGTTGTATTCTGACCAGCAACTTTTTAGCAAATTCAAAATCGCCTCAAGAAATGCTTACTTTTATATATAACAATAATTTAAAAAGCTGTCTCTTCGAACTGTACAAACTTTTATCTTTAGTGTCAACAATTCCAATAACCTCAGTTTCTGTAGAACGATCGTTTTCAGCACTCAAACGCATTAAAACATTTACTAGAAACACAATAGCTCATTATGTTATTTATTTTTTAAAAAAAAATTTTTATGTAACTTCTTTTTCAAAACTATTTTAATTTTTAATATTAAAAGTAATAATTTTACACTCTGGCAGTGATAATGAATAAAATTTTTTTGTTTGTTGAAAAACACTTTCATTTATCAATTATTTTCCAAAACTATTTTGATTTTTATTAGAAGTTATAATTTAATTATAAGTGGAATAGTAGGGCTACTCTGGCGATTAACCAACGACAAAAAAATTTAGCGTGCCATTGTACTACCTCAAGGGTGGTGGGGAAATGTGCAAATTGTAATCATATTGAAATTTAGTTGCATTTTAAATTTCAAGCCTCCTCTGTGGACAATACCACAAGCCGCCACTGATGCAAATTATTAATTTATGCACCTTATTGGCTAAATAGTCTTGTACATAATACATTCTTTTGAATAACATAAAACCCGAGTTTTTCTAAATATTTGCAAAAACCGAGTTTTGCATCTAGGTATGCACAGGGTGGGGAAATTTCAATGTTTGTATAGGGTAACTCGATAACTGTGAGAGATACAAAAAAAAATGGAAGACACATTCTCGATCTCTTTTTTGAGACAAATTCACTGGCGAAAACAAAAAAGTTTATAACTCGAAAACAAAAGACGATAGAAAGAAAAGTTAGATTCTTCGACTTTTAGACACATGTCAATATCTTAGTTGCTTGTAAAGTTATGAAAAGACAACGATTGCATTCTTGAGGCACTTTTTTCTGAATAATACAGTGGCGTCGAGAATTTTTTTTAAAAAAAGTGCAATTTCGAGTTATGGCATAAAGTTTTATTTGTTTAAATTGGAATCATAGTTAGCTATGGTTTAGTTGAAATGAAAATATTTTTCCCTTTCAAACTGTATATCATATGTGGGGTCGCATTTGATGTGTAAGTATTTAATAGCGAAAATAATCTTTTAGTAGATTTTTTTTTTTGATATTTATTCCAAGTAGGCGTGTGTCATCTATGATTGTTTATCCATTTGTCAGTAAATTGCATATTAATAATTTTGTTTTCGTCATAATTACACCCCGTTTAATCGTAAAAGTGAAGATATCTTACGAAAATTACGAGAAATATGATATGCTAGAATGCTTTATTCAAAGTAATAGCAATTGAGATATTGCATCCGAAATATATTTCAATCGCTATCCAGAAAGATAACAACCTAGTTAAGCTATTTTTAAGATGTTAAAAAGAAAATCTAATCTTATCTCATTAATTATGGGTCCTTCAACAAGCCAAGGCCAAAAAATCAGATATTTATATCTAATTTTATAATATATTACAATTACAAAATAAAAATTCAAATTAAAGTAAATGTTCAAACTGATGTTCATTATGTTCGATGCATAAATTACACCTCTTCATAACACTCTGAACAGCATTATAAATATGAAGATTTGAAATGGATTTCACACAGTCTATAAAATTTTGTCTGAGTTCATTTATGTCGGTACTGGTTTTCTTGTATAATTTGTCTTTAATGTAGCAACAAAAAAATCCAGTGGTGTTAAATCAGGTGATTGTGGACCTCACTGGTCCGTTACTTCCTTCCGATCCAGTTATTTCCAAAATTGGTATTTAATAATTCCGAAACGGTCCTGATATTATGAGGTGGTGCACCATCTTGTTGGAAGAACTGATTTCTTGCCTCAATTAAGGGTATGTTGTCCATGAATTCCTCAATAATTTTCTGGTTTAAGATATCGTAGTACTGTTGACCATTAAGATTTTCTTGATATATGTGATATGTTAAAACACTATTGCCACATAGAGCACACCAAACACTAAAACCAAAGCGTCCCTGAGATCGCGCGTATGGTGAGGATTCATATCAGACCAATAGTGCTCGTTATGCCTGTTGAAAATTCCTGCACTGCTAATGTAGGCTTCATCTGTCCAAATTACATTTCTAGAGAAGAATGGATCTTGTTGACTTTTTTGACGATACCATATATAAAACTCCAATCATCGCTAAAGATCAGTTGGATGCAGGTGATGTTGTTTCCTCATTGTATAAGGCCTGAATTTGTGTGTCTTCAAAATATCCAAAGCCCGACGTCTTGAAAACCCAGAATCAGCTTCAATTTGACGGCTTGAAATTGAAGAATTTGCAATCGCCATTCCAATTACAGTTATAGAAAGAAGTTTCTTCAGTATCTTCAATGTTTTAATTTTTTGGTCTTGGCTTGTTAAAGGACAATTAATGAGATTTTCTTTTAATCTCTTAAAAATAGCTTTATTAGGTTGTCTTCTTTCTGGATAGTGATTGAAATATATTTTGGATGCTATATCACAATAATTGTTGTTAATTTGAATAAAGTATTCTAGCATATATTTCTCGTAATTTTCGTAAGACATCTTTACTTTTACGATTAAATGGGGTGTAATTATGACGGAAATAAAATCATTATTATGCAATTTATTGACAAATGGATAAACAGTGTCATAGATGACACACGGCTACTTAGAATAAATATAAAAAAAACGCAAAGCGTAATCTACTAAAAGATTATTTTGCTATTAAATACTTACACTTCTAACGCGACCCCACAATGATAGAGAGTTTAAAAGAGAAAAAACTTCCTTTTTAACTAAGCCATAGCCAACTGATACCCATTTAAAAAATACAACTTTATGCCATAACTCTAAATTGCACCATTTTTTAAATTTTCTCGACGCCATTGTATTATACAGAAAAAAGTGCCTAGAATGCAAAAGTTGTTTTTTCATAACTTTACCAACAACCAAGATATTGACTTGTCTAAATGTCGAAAAATCGAACTTATTTTTATAACTCGAAAACAAAAGACGATAGCAAATTTTTGTTTTCGCCAGTAAATTTGTCTCAAGAAAAGAGATCGAGAATGTGTCTTCTATTTTTTTGTATCTCTTACAGTTACCGAGTTACCCTATACAAACATCGAAATTTGCCGACCCTGTACAGACCAAATCGTTCAAATTTAATAGCCACGAATGTAAAACGAATATTAGTTATGACTATGTATGCTAATGCGATGACAGACTCCAGTCATTCTGGATAATACATTGTATCAAGCGATATGTATTTCATTATTATTAATTTTTTTACTTTTGCTGTTTTTTGTTTACGTATGTCCTTCTGTCAACCATATGAGGCAGTAATAACTACCTGTCCTGGACTCTGGTCCAATTTCTTATTTCTGAATATTAGTTTTATTTTAACTGGTTATTCTTTCAAATTTTACAGTGCTCGATGCCACATCAAAAATTCCTGTTGGACTTCTTTTTTCATATAACTTCGGGGAACTGGGAGAATTTAACCAATGCTTAGATACAGAATCACAAGATGGCTTTATTAAAGGAAAGTACTGTCTGGGGGCTCTGTCACTAGATATCAGTACCAACACCGATACAATAAAGACTAACTTTACCCTTCTTACTCAACAAGTAAGTAAACATTAATATTAGTTGTCTGTATGTGTATATCACCACATCATAATTGGAAAATATTGGAATCAAATTTAATTCATTGTAACAGGTGAGTCCATGACGTTGATCAACATAAAGTTTTGGTTTTTCTATTTCTCCTTGCTGTCTCATGAACTACTGGTAACTGACTATCTTATACTATACTTACATTTAATTTATAATTTCTAAGCTCTCAAGGGCACCTGGTTGTGTATTGTCTATAATTAAACTTAAGTTTATAAATATGCTATGGTTGTTTTTATGTTCAGCACAAAGTAAACATCTATTCTCCGTATTTAAATGAGTCTTGAACGTGGTTAGAACTAATTCATATCCCAACATATTTTAGATTATAATCCTAATCCACATAACAAATTATGATAATTCTGTTATCAATCATTTATTATTTTATCAATCAAACCTACATACAACTGTTCCTCTTAGCTATATCCTATGCTCCATTTTTTCTCTCTCTTTAAATTAGGAAGGTTATTAAATGATGAACTATGATATTGAGCCTGTTTTTATGTCGGACAAAAAAAATGGTCTCATTCTCTCACCGCTGCTAGAAAAAAAGAATTATCTAACCACCGCTGGTCGATAAGATACTGTTACATTCTAGATTTGTTTTTTAAAAATATGTAGAAATAAATCTCTTTGATTTCTCATTTAACTTGTAAATTAGAGGATGAATGGGAAAATGTTGTATTTTTCTGTACTGAGGTGGGGGTGAACAGATGCGATTTAAACTTGAGACTTCTAAATCGTACTTCTTGTTATTTCATCATTAGATAACATTTAAAATTATTTTTCTGTAGCGGAGCTGAAATTTGAATTACTAAAACTTATTAATTAGGAGTTATCGAGTGATAATTAAACGTCGATTTAAAGGCATTTGAAGGTGCTGTAGTTCCTTCGGGGCATCGATCCCAATTTGTACAATATCGTTGAATTTATTCAAACGTTAGGAGTGCCGCAGGGTTCCATATTCGGTTCATTGTTTTTTTACATTATACATTAATAATATTGTTGACAACTTGATGTACATTATTTGCTCTAGATCTTAAATTATATTTTTTGCATACATTATGATTTTGATTGCCTGAAACTCAAGATATTCTTGACATTCTTAACAACTGGTGCGTTAACAATCATCTCTTTTTAAATGCAACCAAATGTAAAGTCATCATGACTTTTTCACGGAAAACAAATCCATTTATGTTTGACTGCAGTTTGAACAACTGCTATTTAGAGAGATGAAGAATATGTATCCTGGGGCATTCAAAACTTTAGGTTTTTTTGTGTAATGGCGAAAATTTTATGACGCATGTTGTTTGTTAGTTTTGTTAGGTCCAAACTAGAATATGTCCCTATTATTTGGAATCCTAGTTATAATATTTACGTAACGCCACTAGAAACAACAAAGATTTTTTAAATCTGCAATTTTCCTTTTGGAGAGTAGGTATATATCCAGTTAAAAGAACACCTCAAGAATTAATTTTAAATAAATTTGAAATGAGCAGCCTAATAAGGAGACGAATGATGTATAGTTTATTTCAGACTTATTTGCAACATAAAATACGTCGGCTTCATTTACGGCGGGAAAGGAATCAAAGAAGCCGACGTTTTTATGTTGCACATCAGTTTGAAACCACTTGGTAACCACTTGCACCTGGACTGTTTTGCACACACCGCCTGCCGTAATACCGCTTTCGTACTAACCGCTTCAAACACATCAACTACCTTGCTAGATACTAGTAGAAGGTAGTATCCGTAAGTTAGCTGCATTTGATTAAACATTTCAGTAGTCATAGATTCCGTAACTTAGCTGCATTTGATATACCTGCTTGCAATATCACCGTGGTAACGGGGTTTTACCACTCGTTGGATAAATTATTGTAAATAAATAGATAAATAAATAAACTACACTTTTGATTAATTTTTATGTGTATAGACATTGATTTCTTGACAGCAGTTTTAAAGTGTCCTGCATTTACGTTATGTTGCCAGCTCTAGTAAAATACATACTTAATATACAGGTACGCCTCAGGGAAGTATCAAAAAGGATAATAAATGCACAACCTCGAGGAGCAAACACTGACGTGTTGTCGATTGGCCCAAAGTGGGCTATTTGTCTGCCTAGTAACTGTACAGATGAAGACGTTGGAGAAATTCTTCTGAACTTAATAGGTTCAAATGGAGCTGTGTGTCAAACTAAATATGACTTAAATCCTCCATTAACAAATGGAGCTATAGCTACGATGTATGTATATTATATTCGTTTCAAAAATACGTTAGTACATCTAAATAATCATTTTTTATTTTAGCGCTGCATTGTCTTATTTTGCTTTGCTCTTGGTAACATCAACCATATATGACCTATACTTGGTCCATAAAAACAAAGGTAAGATAAAGTTTTGTATAAAATTAGTAATATTTTACATAAGCAACCATACCAAAAATAATAACAAACTACTAAAGAGATGAATTTTGGCAATTGAAGTTATTTTACTCTGGCTAGTAGATATTCAGAAAAAAAATCCCAGTAGACACATGCTTAACTTTATAATTGGATGCTGTAAAAAGTCGGACAGCTGGTAGATTGCAAACTTTCTTCATCAAGGCCATACATAATTTTATTCGTTTCAATTTTCATTAGACCAATTATCGATAGGTATACGCATAAGCGTCTTATTTATAACTACTTTGGAGGATAATTGTAGCGTAGGACTGAAACGGAAAAATTAATAAAATTATTTATGGCTTTGACTTTTTAAGAAGAAAGTTGCAATGAGAATAATTTTCATGTTAGAGTGTTGTAAAAATGCCAGAAAATAACATTGTTACATGCCACTTATCTATAAATCTACCCTACAATGTATACTATTTGTGTAAATGAACAGATAAATTAATCAATGCGAAATATTCAATGCAGGTTTTTCAAAATTAACTCCCCAGCGGATGAGTTTTTTTAGAATCAATAATAAGACGAATAATTTCTAGAAAAAACAAAATTTTTAAAACTGCTACCAACCGAGATATAGTCTTTTATATTTTAGAAGAAACAATTACATATTTTAACTATATTCTAGTGACGCTGTAAGTTTACAATGATAAATCGGTAAAAAATACAGTACAGCGTCAATACACTACGAGTACTAGTCGAATCAATGAAGGTTTTTACTTCGAGACCCACAAGCACTGTAATGAAGTGATTTTTCCATAGACTGTTTACTGTAATAATAAGACCAAATTGGGGCGCTCTTTCACTTTGGTACACCCTGTATCCACTGGCGGTTCTTCTATAGGGTCATTTGGTCAATGACCTCCCACATACAAATAAAAAATAGAGCTATTCATTTTCTGAAGTTTAAAAAATATATAATATATATATTTTTAATAATCTTAAAAATATATAGGTATATTATATATTTCTAAACTTCAGAAAATGAATAGCTCTATTTTTTTATTTGTATGTGGCAGGTCATTGACCAAATGACCTTATAGAAGAACCGCCACTGCCTGTATCCAGTAACTTGTGTTAATGTGTATTTCAGAAACCGCTTTGAACAAAAGGATTATTTTAGTTTATGTCAAATACTCGGAAAAACAATTAATTCTTACAATAATTGTTTCAATCCGGTTTCTTTCTTTTTTTCCAGGGTAACATTAGTTGTTTTATTATTGTGTTTATGTACTCCAAGTAAGTGGAAAGAATATTTAGTTTAAGGTAGTCCATTTGAGAGCCAAGCTTAATATTAGAAATTTATTTAATATAATTATCTGGACTACAAACAACCGTTATTTTGCATTCACCCGGTATATTTGAGAATATATAAGTGGCAGGGACCGCTCTGGCGTTTACGCCGCCCCGGAAAAAAAACAAATTGCCGCCCCATTAAAGTTATTTTTTCTTAATAATAGATGGTTTTAATTTGTAATAAAAACGTATATTTAAAAAGAAACAAGTAAAACTTAACATTTGGTACAAAACAGTATAAATTAAAATAGAATAGAGTTGTAGTACCTAAGATACCTAGTTGTTATATTTTAAAAATATTTACTTAGTTTTAAACATACAGGGTGCAATTTTAACGCTATTTTGATTTAGATTTTTTCTCACTTATACCTAAAACCTAAATAAAAAACAAAAGGTAGATACATAGAACCACAGTAATACATTGTTTGTTTGAGTTATAATCATAAGAATATTTTTTCTCACTTTTAATTCTGCAAATTTTTTTAACTATTATTATTATTCTTTTAAGTTTATTTGATCAGCAATTTCACGTTCAATTGCTAAAATGGTCAAGCCGTTTAGTCGATTTTGAATAGTAGTTGAGCGTAAAAAGGTTTTGGTTACTTCTAATTTGGAAAAACTTCTTTCTCCACTTGCTACTGATATGGGAATAGTCAGTAGTATTCTTAAGGCAATATTAAGATTTGGGGCAAAATTTAACATTGTTATTATTTTATGAACATCATTTGGACTTTCTTTTTTGCCCAAAAGTGCACAAACTGCAGAAATTTCCTCTACTAATTCTAAACCGTTAATGTCAACTGATTCACCTTCAGACAAAATATTTTCCGAATTTTTGCAAATCTTTACCAGTGTCTCTTTAAGCATGGTTTTCAAATCATATATATTATATAGAGATTGAAAATGGTTACTATGGTGATTCAGTTGTTCAAATCGACTATCTAGTGCGTTTAATGCTTGATCAACAGTAAAATTCTATTTTGTATTTTTCTTTCGGATCTTCAATTTGTTCGTCCCTTGCCTCATATGAAAGCTTGGCTTTTTTTCTTCTTTTGGGGTGTCGCGGCGTTATTGATCCAAAATTAGCTTCAATGTTAATTGCATCAGCCAATTCTCTTGCGTCAACAATAATTTCATTGAAACACTTATCTGAAAGAAGATTTTTAAAGAAATTTTTGCAGTTCTCTAGAAGATCAAGTGCTTTTTTTCGAATCAAAATCTTTTGTTTGCATAAGCTTGCTTATAGGATTAATACAGTTTAAAATTTTATACCATATGACTATTGAACATAAAAATTTACATTGTTTAATGCAACTTAGCAAACCCGAGGCTTCGTCTCGTATTGAGATATCGATGTCTTGGTTTTCATAAATGCATAGCAAAGCGTCATATATTTCACCAACTCGAAATCTTATGAGCGTTAAAGCTTCTATCCTGCTTTCCCATCGAGTGTCACTCAAAGGTTTTGATTTTAATCCTTGGACATGTTTTAAAAATATTGCCCATCAAAAAGTAGAAAACGAAAAAAATAAATATATTTTTTGGACCATATTTAAAAAATTGGCTGCTTCCAAGGATGCCTTTGCCATATCATTTACCACTAGATTGAGCGAGTAGCTACTACACGGAACGTAGAATGCTCGTGGATTTAAATTCCTAATTCTAGATTGCACTCCTACTTATTGCCCCTCATGTTAGCCCTGCTATCATATCCCTGCCCTCTTATACCTT
Organism: Rhamnusium bicolor; assembly: GCA_029963845.1. Classification (NCBI taxonomy): domain Eukaryota; kingdom Metazoa; phylum Arthropoda; class Insecta; order Coleoptera; family Cerambycidae; genus Rhamnusium; species Rhamnusium bicolor. The sequence goes on from JANEYF010002161.1 coordinate 407,295, forward strand.
GCACATCAAGTTCCATTTCATTATAATTTCATATAGTTGTCTTCCTGTAGATCTTTCAACAGGTAAGACCCCTAAAAAGCTTTCGTAGATTTTTATTTCGACATCGTTTGAATCAAATCAGACTTATTGATGGAAACATATCTAATTATCAGGATCATTTGCTCCACCTTACTAATGTCAGCAGTGCAATCTGATATTACGGAATAGTATTTCACTTTTTTTATTATAGCAATAATATGCGATTTTACACTTTCGTGAAGCAAGTCTATTATCTCATTTTGGATTGTTTCTTCCAATATAGCGAGCTTTCCTTCTTTTTTAAGCACTCTACGCATGTGTTCCTCCATGACGGGGTCAAATTCAGATACCAATTCAACTATTTTTAAAAAGTTGCCGTTATTATGCCCAAACAGCTTGTCGCTTGTACCTTAAAAAGCTAAACAACTTTTACCAAGCATTTTAGAAATTGCTACAATCCTTAGAAGCACCTCATACCAGTGATTCGTTTTAGCGTTAATAACTCTTTGGGCAGCTGCATCTATAGTTGTACAACACTTTAACCTTTGACTGAGTTCTAGCTAGGATTTTTGAGCATGAATATGATTTTTTTAAATTTCGTGATCCTTAAAAGTTTCAACGATGTGCTTCCAGCTTTTAAAACCTTCTTTTGAAAGGGAACTTGACACACGGCCATAAATTTTGCAGCAAAAACAATATATGCAGTTTTTTGAGGTGGAGTACACTAGTCTTTTATAATTTGCTCTCCATTTCTTAAAATTCGAGAATAGTAATTTGCGCTAAATTTTCGACCAGTGCATTATAAGGAAATTTGTAATTAAACAATGGTTTAGGTAGACCTTGTCGTATTAAAAAACTTCTTTCGGCATCTCCTAAAATTCTGGGCCACAAATACAATGGTGGATCTGTACCTAAAGTTTGTACAATGCATTCCGTGGGTGGTAGGGTGGGGTCAGTTTGTAGAGGTAGAGTGCTACTAGCGCTAGCCAGGGTGCCTTGTGTAAGTGCCAAGGTGGTGTCAGTTGGTAGGCTACTTTCATTTGGTGACAACGTTGGTTTATAAATATCGTGTATTGATTGGTCTTGGTCACCAGCACTCTCTGATGATTCCGTGTTTTCCTTTTTATCTGAATTTTTGGAGATATTTGTTTTGGTACTAATGATACTACCGGACCTACCCTGTAAATAATTGTGCAGAGCATCAGCTTGTTTTCGTTTTTGGGTTTCCTTCTCTAGCCTTCGCTTTTTGTACTGATGGCCGGACAATTTTCTTTGCGCATCAGATATTCTAAAACAACAAATTGAACAATGCGAAATACGCTAGTTGAAATAAGCTAATAATTGCTAAAAATAAAAATGGGAAAAATCTTCAAATCCAATTAGTCAGTGATTTACTCTGTCTCACAGTTTTGAAAAATAAAATGCCTAGTTTTAATTACCTACTTAAACTATTTTTAAATATAAAAACAAATTTCATAACATTTTGGGCTAATTTTCAACCCCCTTTTGGAAAAAATAGTTAATACCTTTAGTAGTTAAAACTAGACATTTCATTTTTTTAAACTGTGAGACAGACTAAGCCTCCGTCACCGACTAATCGTATTTGAATAAATTTCTTCTCTTTTCGTTTTATGCAACGCATTAGCTTATTACTACACAAAATTATAATTCATTAATTAGTAGAATTTTTCAAAGATTTTTTTTAGGTGTGGTGGATCCCAACAAAATGGACAAATTGCGACCACCACAACGAACATATAAGAACTAAATATTTAAAATAGATACCTATCTAAACTGTTTGAATTTTTAAATTTAAATACCCGACATGACTTTAGCACGAAAATCCTAGGATTTACATGCCACACTGAAGATTTACCAATTTGACGTGGTAAATCTACGAAAAATTGTGTGAATTTATTTTCTTTGCCCTAAAATGTAATCTTTTTGTAATTTTGAATGGTATGAAAATTACAAAAAAAGGACATTTTAAGGCAAGGAAAATTAATTAAGGTGAATGAGATACATTTGAATGATTATGGTAGGCCAAATTGAAATCAATGAAATACATGTTGTAAACTAATAACGTGGGCAGGACCCAAAGTAACCGATCTGGCTGAAGTAGAATTACCAACACGAACTGGAAAATCATAAGATTGACCGTTTTGGCGTAGTAAAAATCCGAACTTATATTAAAAATACAATTTTTCGTAGATTTACCAGGTTTCGGGTTTTTACGGTAACATATGCACATACAAGCGGCACACCAATAATATATGGCAATAACCAAGAAATCACCTTTAACTTTTTATCTTAATTAATAATATTTTTGTTTCAGAACCCCCGTTTGCGATATTTGTAGCATTTTCCGTTCACAGAAATGGAAGAAAACTGTTTAAAATAAGGAAAAATTCTGACGAATTATCGTGTTTGAATGGCATTAAACTCTTAAGTATGTTTTGGGTGATAATTGGGCATATATTCACTATATATCCCAGTGTAATGCCTTTAACAAATTACAAGGCTGTTTTGGACGTAAGTAGATTTTAAGTTTCATTGCAAAATGTGGATTACAAATTACGTTATTTATTTTTTAATATATCATATTTTCTTAGTACTGAAGATAAAAAAAATTAACCTAGTGAATAATAATTGAAAATTTATTCCTTGTAATAATAAAAAATACATTTAATGAAGTGTAAACAAGTAACAGAAGACAATAAATAATTATTAGGGTTGCCAAATCAGTATTAAGTCTGACCCGCACATTGACGGAGAAAGACATAAAAAATGCATTTTATACTTATATATATATATATATATATATATATATATATATATATATATATATATATATATATATATATATATATATATATATATATACAGTGTGACCCACTTTGAATGGAAACATCCCTGTAAACAATGTGTTTATTATCCGATTTTAACGGGACTTTTTTAAAAGATAAACCATCAAAGCATTTACCTTCTGACAAAATTTAGAGATTAGGTTCAATTTTCAAAGCTTATTATGATTTTTTTTTAATGTTAAAAATTAACAAATTTCATTAGCGATTTTTTTTATTTAAATTCTAACTACAGCACTGGATTCAGTAACCTCTCAAAAGGGTAAATCCCAAATTTCATGAAAAAAATATTGAATAATGACAGATTTATAACAAAACTAATGTAGACAGTATTTTATATGATTTTTTTTTTAAATTCAAAGCAGCCTATGAAAAATAAATAAAAAAAGATAAATTAACCTGATAGGTTTAATAATGCCAATACATTTTTTAAGTATTAAAATTAAAAAATAAGTAATTTGCTATACACCGAGAGTAAAAACCTAATAGTGCCATGGAAAACAATTTTTAAATGTCAAAAATGAGCATTTTATTTATAAGAGCATTACTGTTATTGAAATTACGAAATTGAATATCCAGTATTAGTTTATTACTTTGTTAGGTACTTATGGCAGACCAATTAAGTTTATAGGAAAAAATACTCAAAGTACCGTTTATAAAATAAACAATATTTTTAATGAATGTGGCGCTGTGACAAAACGTATTATAATAAATATAGTTTAAAAAAACTAAAAAACACGCTTTTAAAGCACATCAAACTAAAAAGTGAAAAATAATTATTAATATAAACTGAAAACAATAATGAACGAAAAATACTAGTATTATTGTGAAAAAAAGCGTGGGGTGCTTTGTGCAATATTTTTCGTATATCGAGCACCCCACGCTTTTTTCACAATAATACTAGTATTTTTCGTTCATTATTATTTTCAGTTTATATTAATAATTATTTTTCACTTTTTAGTTTGATGTGCTTTAAAAGCGTGTTTTTTAGTTTTTTTAAACTATATTTATTTTTAACTTTTTAGTTTGATGTGCTATGAAAGCGTGTTTTTTAGTTGTTTTAAACTATATTTATATTGCTTATTGATGCTGATATTATAACATATTACGATCCAACAGATATTTCTGAAAAAAAAAAAAAAATTTTATTTCAGCCGTGAGGTTTGAACTCACGCCGGATGAGTCTGTCGTTTCGCGTCGAGTGCCTTAACCCACTCGACCACCGGGCTAATTAACAATTATGGAATCTACTGACATATTAAGCCTTTGCTTTCACGCAGGGATACGTGAGGAAAGGATTGGCGATCCTGAACAGGATAATGATATAAACTTATCAAATTATTGTATTGTTACCGGTTCTTAATAAGTGTACAAAGTTTCAATTAAATCTGTCCGTTTAAAGTGGGTTAAAATCGAGTCCAAAGAGTCGGTTACAAACAAACAAGCAAACAAACAAACAAACAAGCAAACATACAAGTGAAGCTAATAAAAGCGTGTTAAAAATAGATGATATTCAAAGACGACCCAGGTACGAACAGACGGTTTTAAATTATTTTAACAACAATCCATTCGTCAGTGTGAGGGTAGCCAGCTTAGATTTAAATTTACCCAGAGAAAATATTCGCCGATGTCTTAAAAAAAATAAGGTAAAACCGTTCAAACCTAAGTTTTTACATAGGTACGTTGGATGATGATGAAGAACGGATGGAATTTTGCTTGTGGGCTCAAGGAAAGTAACTTAATAACAGACATTTTTTTAAAAACTGTTTTAATTAGCGGTGCCTTTTACCACAGACGGGGTGTGGTGTCGGCACAAAATTCGAGGTATTGGGCTACAGAAAACCCAGAATGGGTCATTAATTGTAAACGGTAGTCTCAAAAAGTTAATGTTTGGTTTGGGATACTTAATAAAACAATCATTGACACTTTCTTTGTTGAAGGTAATATGAATAGCGTGGTGTTTTTACAGTCCTAAGAAATGAATTTTGGGATGTACTACATGAACCTCCAATCCAAGAACGAGTAAATTTTGAACATCTTCAGTTAGATGACAGCCCTAACCATAATGCTAGAGTGGTTACAGAATGGCTTAATACTAACTTTCCTAACCGGTGGATAGGTCGAAACAGCCCATTAATTGGATGGTCACCCCGGTCCCCGGACTTAATACCGCTGGACTTTTTCTTATGGAGTTTAATAAAATCTAAGGTTTACAAATCACGATCCGGTAATAGAGAAGAGCTGCGTGCAAGAATAAGACAAGAATGTGAAGAAGTTACCCCTACAGAATATCGTAAAAAACGATTGGACAAGTGCATTGAATTAAATGGCGGCCTAGTAGAGGTTACAAAAATTTAATATTGTTGAATTGTCGTGTTTCAGTTTCAGCTAATGTTCGTATACGTTGTTTTTTGTTCATTTAAAACTTAATTATTATTATTATTAATTAATTATTAATATTAAGTTTTTTAGTTTAATGCGATTAAATTTGTATAAAAGCCATTAACTATTAAACCTATCAGGTTAATCTAACTTTTTTTATTTATTTTTCATGGGCTGCTTTGAGTTTTTAGAAAAAATCATACAAAATACTGTCTACATTAGTTTTGTTATAAATCTGTCATTATTCAGTATTTTTTTTCATGAAATTTGGGATTTACCCATTTGGGAGGTTACTGAATCCAGTGCTGTACTTAGAATTTCAATAAAGAAATCGCTTTACAAATTTGTTAATTTTTGACATTGAAAAAAAAAATCATAATAAAATCATAATGAAAATGAAAATTAAACCTAATCTCTAAATTTTTGTCAGAAGGTAAAGGCTTTGATGGTTTATATTTTAAAAAAAGTCACGTTAAAATCGGATAATAAACACATTTTTTGCAGGGATGTTTCCATTCAAAGTGGGTCAATGTATGTCAAAAAATAAATAACTTTATCAGACAAAGTAAAGTGTTACTGAGATACCAAATATCGAGAAACGAAAAACTGGGGTAATATCTTACCTAAGACAGTGAAAAGTAAGTTCTCATAAAAGATATGTTTAATTTTTTATGAACACTATTTGTACATTTTTTCTTTGTTTTTAATGTCATTTGAATAAGATAATAGCAGTTATTATACTTGTCCAAACTTCATTCAAAACAAAAACTATTAAATACATTTTTTTCTCAGATTTACTTTTTTCACATATACTGTTCACCCTGGTAGGTAAGATATAAGTTCTAAAAATATTAAGAACATGTTAAAATATGATATACAGAAAAAATGCGTCCTAAAATAACATGAGAATACAATTATTATTAATGTATGTACATTATGCAAAAATACCAAACTGCTCTCGGGAACCAGTTTAGCCCTCAACGCAAAGAAATTTCAAATTTTCAGCTTCTTCGGTGCGAGTTTATTTAAAATGTAGCATCACCATTTGGGAACAGACGACCCGAGATGCAGGAAACAAAACGTCGTTGCGAGAACGTACTTTTATGTAGTTTTTTGTTTACTTATTCTTTTACCACTTGTTATTCTATGAGGGCCAGTTTATCAATGCATATGATTTACTCTAAACAGAAGATAATGTCCAAAGACAAAGTTGTTAACAGTTGCTTTCTTGGATATTATCCTATATACACATTGTAACAAACGCTTTTGAATATGCACTAAAAGGCTCATAATGCGTGCGCTTCGACTCTTCCCACTTTACACCTTTCAGAATGGTTAGGCCAGGGTCGGCTTTCAAGTCGAGGATCCTCAGGCAAGTGCCTAAGGTGAATTAAGATGTCGATGCTGTTTGTGCTAAGACTAAATTCATGCGCTATCTCTGTCACTCTTTAATTTATGTTCTAGTTAGAATTAATAGAACACTGATGAACTGACTCGAAATATTTGACGACAATAGTAACGCAGGAAACAATCACCACCAAAAACACCAGTTATAGTCCGGCCGCTCTAAGATTGCAACTTTCGTTAATTTTACGAATAATGGAAGACATAAAATAAGTAGTTGAATGAATGTTAAAATTAAACCACAAATATATTAATAATAATAATAAACTGACTATATTGGTAGTAATTACAAAAATATATAATAATTTTCTTACATAAGGCGAAGTCTAGCCAATGGCTATTCTACTTAACCTAAAGAGATCACAATTAAAATCGAATGAAACAACATAGTGAATGATTAAATACGTATACAAAATGATATATTCATTTAAAGTAGGTAGTTGTAAATATGCACAAAATGTCTGCTGACATATGAAATTAAAAAAGCATTTATTTCTTTGACTCAAGAAGAAAGTTACAAACTTATAACGGCCCGACTGTAGTTTGATGCTGCCACACGCTTCGTCACTACCTGCCGCTTGGATGTGCATCGCGCTGCCACGATTTTACAGCTCGTACGTTTATCAGCTTACCAACCAATTAGATCATTCGGTCATTTGCAGCATTGCCGAACGCGACTCACCCAACCATGGACTGTCCAGATCAAATCCGGACATCTGGCAAACTTAATTATTACTATTTAAATAAAATAGTTTACGTATAATTATATTAAAAAGAATCAACTGATTATTTACTAATAGTTATTAAAATAATTGTAGTGGATGGAATCTTTGTCAAGCATGATTATTGTCAGTGGAACCTTGTCAGTTGATTCATTTTTTCTTATTGGTGGAGCTCTTGTGGTTTATGGTTTCATAAAAGCTAAAAATAACGGAGTAAAATTCAACATCTTCTACTTTTATCTCCACAGATACTTAAGGTAAACACTATTTTACTACTTTCAACCAAACCATACACTCTCACGACTATTACCATAATCTTGTAAATATACTAAATATTTTAATGAAATACAATAGAGAAATAGATACCTACATGGATAGGTAGGAAAGTCAGATATCGTATACAACGTTGTCAAACTCTTTGTTGGGAGACAAGGATCTTTAACGTGCTTAAATTTCAGATATACGTATCTAAAGTATGTATTATCTAGTATAACTTCTTTTCAGGTTAACTCCAGCTCTGGCTGCAGCAGTACTAGTTAGCGCAAATCTATTGGTTTATATGGGTTCAGGACCATTGTGGAATAAAGAAGTCACCAATAATCAACAGGATTGTCAAAAATATTGGTGGACTACCTTACTTTATATTCAAAATTATGTTAATGACGATGGTATTTTTGTAAGTACCGTATTCTTTCAGTTTAACAGAATGATTGTGGTAATTTTCTATAAAACATTCACATATTACAAATAAAAATTACCATGATTGGTGTTTCGAAGTTATTGTTGCTCGTCACTGCAGCATTGTTGACAAAGGAACAGAACTAATGAATATGTAGAAAGAACATATACGTATAGTATTCAATTCATGTTTTCGTACATTGTGGGATCAATTTAGGCTTTATAGTAACCCTAAGATAACTTGAAGCCTACAAATATAAAGACAAAAATAGAGTACTCTGTAAGAAGCAATTACTCCAAAAAGATTTAATAAAGCGGACAACTGTCCTAATCTTTAACCAACCCAATCATGATGTATAGTTTATTGATACCCATACCACTTAATTAAGCACATACGTTTACGCATGTTTTTAGAAATTACGAGACTCTCCGTTAGTCAAGAAAACATATGCAGGGTAAAAACTATGACAAAATAAGCACATCTAAAATATGAGGCATATAGAATGAAACCCCGCTACCTCCAATTTTGGTTGAAATTCAAATTTCTGGCGGGTCTTATACGAAATTTTCCAATGAATCTGTATATGTAAACAGTAAGTTTCAAATCCCGTTTAAAACTGAGTCAAATGATCAAAGTTTAATTTCAAAACTCGCTATCTCCATGAGTGTCGCCCCAAAATTTCCAGGAAAGGGGGGCGGAGTGTGGAGCAAAATTTTTAGAAATGCGTCTGAACGTTTCTTCACGTATAGTACACCGAATAAATATAATTGTTTTATTGCGCACATTTTTGTACACGTCGGTTTATTGAATCAAAAAAGACTATCAGCACTAGCTACTCTATTCATAGAACATGAAATATGTGAGAAATCAATTTGTGCAATGCTATTAAAAAAATTTCAAAGCGCGAAAAGTGCTCTTTTAATAAACTGTAGAGGTAAAAATAACCTGAAACTAATGCGCAAAGACTAGTATTACTACTACTATTTTTAATGAACAACAGTGGCGGTCGGTCCATGGAAGCAAGGGAAGCAGTGCTTCCCCTGGGATTATTAAAAAAAACACATAAATAGAACCTAATTATTATTTATCACATATATTAATCATTAAAATTTACTTTTACCCAATTTCAATAGATACGGCCCTGCTTTTATGCAGCTGAGATAATGTTGCACGCTAAAACCGTAACGATGACGCACTCGATTAATCGAGCCAACACGAACTCGCGCAACTTCGATATATGTAAGCAGAGACAACTGTCTCTGGTAAGTAGGTAACTTATTGAAATGCATCCCATCCCGACTTCATAATCTTGATATCTGAGCTGTATAGCATCGTAATACGTTTTATTTTATAGATTTTAATCTCGATTTTAATATCGATTTTAATATTATACTTAATATTAATCTTCCTAGTATTATTCTCAGCGTTTGTGCTATATTTGTAAAAACTTTTTTTGGTGTTTCTAAACCTGTGGTGCGGCGACAAGTGATTTTTAAAACGTTGAATATTAGTGCGCGTGTACGCAGATTTAGAATTACTTATTAAATTTGGAAGCTGGTTCTAGCACTGTGGAAAATATTATTTGCGTTTGTGTGGTGTGCAATTTGTTGAAAAGGGGATTTTCAACATATTCGTTTCAAGATAAACTGGATATTATTAGAAATGGGAAACCAACACCTGATTTAAAATTCTTAAAAACGAAAGTTAAATCATGCTATAGGTACTTTAATATTGAAGTGTACAGTGCTAATCAGTGGTTAAGGGGTTGTGAAAATTTGTGTAAATTGTTTTGTTGGCCATGTGTACTGTTCACAAATGAAAAAGGTGTTTGGAATAAAAATGGCTTTTCAGATTTAAACAACATTCACAAAGTGACAAAAAGGCATGGTAAGTGTGAAACTCATTTGGGAGCGGTGCTAAAAGAATAAACATTTGGAAAATCACGAATTGAGCATTCATTAGATCAGCAGTTGAAAGAAAGTGTTAAAAGGACTTATTGATATTGTTTGTTTTCTCGGCGAAAATGGACTTAGTTTTAGAGGTCATACTGAATCTCGAAGCGTTGCTAATAGGGGCAATTTTATCAATTTAGTTGATTTATTAGCAAAATACGATACAATTTTAAGTAACCATCTGGAACACTCCACGATATTTCGCGGTACATCAAATCATATTCAAAATGATTTGATTCAGTCGATAAGCAATATTGTTTTAGAAAAGATCAAGCAAGAAATAAAAAAGCTCCTTTTGTTGCAGTTATGTTAGATGAAACAACCGATATTACGAATATTAGTCAGTTGTCAATCGTAGTACGCTACATAAATCCAAATGGGAAATTCCAAGAGCGCTTTTTAGGATTTTTAGACGTAGCAACGCCATGAACGGGCGCAGCTTTATATACTATAGTTTGTCAGATAGTCGTTGTCCCTGTTAACAATAGAAAGTGACTTTGTGAAGATGTCTAAAAATTCAAACTTTTACGACGAAGTTATTTCCGACATCGCAAAAAAGGAGAGGCGGATTAAACTACATTGTAAATAGGTAGGTATGTGAATGTTAACTACTTAACAAACTCTCTATTTCGCTGCGGGTTCAATCCTCGCCACCGGCGCTGGCAATGTCGGTGGATATGGTTGTGTGTCTGCGTTTTTTTCATAAGTGTAACCCTCGCCCGTGCAGCTTCGGCTTTGGAATCGGGGTTGTCTAATTTTTGTGGTGTTTTTATGTTTTATGTTTATTGAGGAGTGGCGGTCCTACAAGTGTACTTTTTTCTAGATGTCATAATGCAGCTTTCGACATTTGTTTTAAAATGAGTATACGGAAGCCACGTCCCTTTTCTTAAAATAATTTTTGCCTCGCTTCGCTCGGGGCCTCGCGCTACCCATCACTCTATATCACAAACTGCTTCCTCTGTATCAAAACTCACCGCACGCCCCTGATGAACAATTATATTCTTGAAAACACTTTAACAACTTTTAATTCATTTAACACTTCTACGACTCTTAGAGCACTTCTTCCATCTACGAGGAGCCGGCGGCGATATAGGGAATTTTATTGTAACTGATTAGTTCTTCATTATAGGACCTACCTATCCATATCTTAATGAAAAATAATCATTATCTGACAAAAGCCGAGGGGTGCGCCGCCAAATCAAAGTACAAATATCAAAGCGTAAGCGTCCAAAAGATAAGTCGAAGCCCGGAAGTTGAGCAAGTATTTTATTCGAAAAAGAAATGGAGATCTAATTCCAGTATGTAAACCAGCTGTTTGAAAATATTGGGCATTAACAAAGATGAAGTGTGCGGAGTGTTAAATCAACATATTGACACAGGAAAAATGTAAAAGGAAATCGCAACGGAGACCGAAGAAGTAAGAAAAATGGACGTTCGTCGAGAGTTAATAATTTTTAATTTTTCTTGAATCCCTAAAATGCCAAGAAGCACACTACTGCAGATTAAAAAGCGACTACCACCTAATCTTCCACTAGTATTAAATATTACCAAACATCATCCAATGTACCAGAACTTGGCATTTGATGATACGAATGTTAAAAGATCATTTTATAGACGTGCGTTTTGTACGAGATATGACATAGGTTCGAATCTCCAAGGACTGATGTATGTTCATTGGCTAAAGATGATAATTATTCTAAAATGCAAAGCTAATGGTCGAAAAACTGTGCATAAAATAAAAGCTAAAGCATATTTTGCATATTCACAGGAAGAAATGCTGAAACAACATCTACCTGTAAACGAGTGATAATCGCTACGTTCAGCGTGAGTTATTAATTGTGGCAATTAATTTAGAATTTAGCTTTAATTAAGTGATTAATTGATAGATATTATTCCAGTCGTGAAGATGTTAATATGTTGAAATCACTTGGAGCTGCGGTTCATTACGCATAACGATTTCCACGTCGTTGTCACCCAGATTATAAAGTTATTTTACGTAGAATAGATGTTTTTTGAGACTGGAAATTAAATCCACCGAAATGAAGTGTGGGACACCCAGAGGTTTATACTCTTCCAGATGAAGAAGAAGTTCTTTAAGCATCGAAGATGATCCTTCTAGGCAGAACAATCGGAGTTATCTCACAACTCGAGGCATAGAAGAAATTGATGTAGTCAATTTCTTCCTAAAATTCTATATATAGTGTAGTCCGCAGAAAATCCATGTGTTTCATGATGGTGATCAGAGCTTCGGTTAGATTTTTGCAGATTGTTATTGGAGAACGTGAATCATAATTCCGACTTTACAAGCAATATCCTTTGGAGCGACGATTCAACCTTTACCCAAGAAAGTTTTATTAATTTGAACAATCCACGATTTACATTTTTGGCATAAGGAAAATGCGCATCAATATTGTCAAAGAGATTTCTATGGTCAGTAAACTTCTGGTGGGGAATACTTGACAACTTGGTAACCGGATCACACGTATCGCCTTGCTTGATGATGTTTCTAATTTTAGGCAAGATATTTGGTATCAGCATGACGGAGAGCCCACGCATTTTGGAAATCAAGTATGTAATTTTTTAAACAAACGTTCCGTTGGTCAACTTCTTTCTTTGGGGGTTCATCAAAGAAAAAGTGTATCAGGTATCAATTGAAAATTAGGCGGACATGCTTCCCCTATTTCAAGAAGCAATAACATTAACATATGAGTAAATGTTGCAAAGAGTTGGAGATTAAGACGGCATGCTAATGGTAAAGGTGAGGGAGACTGACGCCTGGCAAGCAGGTCGCAGACGGGCCCTTTTTACCAGCAAGTACTAAAAAAAACAGTCACTTCTATGTATCCTAAACCTTTCCCGTCAATGTTGCAACAAAGGAAGATAAAGTGCAAGCAGTTGTAAAGTTGTTAGAAGCCCATGATGGAGAGAACTTAAGAGGGCTTATAAACTTAATTTGCTTACTCTAAACTGCGATTCCCAAAGATATTTTTAGTTTCATTATTAGTTTATGTTGTTTTTATTATAATTATTTACTTTAGCTCTTATTAAAAGAATTTAATTTTTTGATTTAAATATATGCCAACACTGACGTAGTTTTCCACAAACCACCAAAACACTGCACATCATCTGGAGATAATTAAAAACTGATTTTTAACTTTCATATTTTGGGTCTATTTCCTATAATTACAAAAAAAAATTGTTTGCCAAAAATACTGGCAAAAGCTTGTCAACTCCGAGAAAAGTTGTAATCGATTCCCGCTGTATCTATGACAATGACAATCAAACACGCTATATCCATTATTCACAATTACAATTCGCTAGCTCCATTTAAAAATCGTCAGAAGTAAAAAAAAAGTTGGTGTTGGATTTATTAAGCTCAAAACTACATTATTTTGTTGTAAATGTGTAAAAAAAAATTCGGCAATTTTTCAGAAAATAAGTTAAATATTTGTTCGTTTCCTATAAAAATCTGCATTTTGGGGTTAGCTGGGTTTGATTCTATATGCCTCTGTATTCTATAGGCTGAATATATTATATAAGCAGATAGAACAATAGTATCCGTATGCAAATATTAGTCAATACATAATCGGTATGATCGGATAATAAATAAAAAACGATTATTTTCACTTGTCGATTTACTGATTTTTTAGAATGAAGTTTTTCTATCATCTACATTTTATTCTTAGGCTTGTTGTCTTAAGAGTCGGTATATCCACCTCCTGGTAAAGTTACCGAACTTATAAATTTAAGAATAAAATTGTTAAACCAATAAAATAATAGTGACTAGTTATCTATTTTTGCAGAACAGTAATTCCATATGAGAATATACTTCGTTGTAATAAGTTTTTTACAAAAGTAGAGACGTAATAATTAATATAAATCTGTTTGGTAACTAACAGCCATTCTACCAGAAGATGGATATATTGGGCCTGTCATATGGTGATATTCACATCGAAATTTATTTTCAATCATTATTACATTCTAAATGTTTACATTGCTTATTATAACTCTGTTGTATTTATCGTTATGACATTTTCATCTGTGATATGAGATTATTTGAGGTTTGTTTCACTTAAGGTATGGAGATTACTTATTTTTATTTTCAATGTTCAATTTTTTAGATTTTTAATTTTTTTTTTCAATTTTTGTGATTTGTTTTTTAAATGTTTTACATTTTAACCAAGAGTTAATTCATAATAATTGTGTGTATATATTTTGTTAAAATTACGTAAAATCCTATATCCATTATATCCAATAAATTTGTAACCATACAGTATTGTAAGTTTAAATTTTATTTTTAGTCCTGAAGAAGATTAAAAAATTATTCGAAACGTCGACAAGTAAAAATAACCGTCTTTTATTTATTATCCGATCATACTGACTATTTATGGACGAATATATTATATTCGTTTATAATTCAAAAATTGAGAACGACGGCATTACATTTTTTTTAGTTTTATAGTTAAACGTCTTACTTTAATTTTGTATAAATGCCTAAACGAAAAGAATTAAAAAAGACTTTTTTTAAAATTTGGCCGCGAAAATTTTTCAAATATTTTACATCTGCGTTAGGCAATTTTTTAAATTATTTTCTTTACAAATGTGCATAATTTTGTGTAGACTAATTTTAACTATTTCAGCTATTTTTTAAAAGCAACTTTCTAAAGTCTAATTAGTCAAAGCGTGTATAGTTGGCGATAGTCATTAGTCGGTATTTATGGATACATGTCTCATCGCTTGGTCTATGTCTATATATTACGCATTATATTTGCTTAAAATTACTTCTATCATTGACGAAAAATCTACTAGGCGCTACTTCATAAACATTTGCTAGTACTTCTCAAAATTTTTCTTATCTAATGTTTTTTAAACCATTCCATATTGATAGGCTTTGACAAGCTCAATTTTTCTACTATCTGATAGTCTAAGCGTTTGTTTTTGTTTGATATGAATATATCAGCAAGTTCTCTGAAAACCATCTTTGATTATTTGTTTATCATTTTGTTTCAGTGTCTTGCCCAGACATGGTACCTAACTGTTGACATGCAGCTTTATATATTGTCGCCTCTGATTCTGTTGCCATTATGGAGATATACCAAAATAGGAGTGACTTTGGTCATATCATGTATTATAGCTTTTATAATTGTCCCTTTTTATGTAGCGTATGATAATGAACTCACAGGAATATTAACAAATTTATATCCTAGGTAAGAAACTTTCTTAAAAATATTGCACCAATCTGCCAATACCTCAATAGAAACCATGTATTATGATCAACAATATTTTTATACTGGTCGGGCTAACAGAATCTATGCAGACGTAGAACAAATATACAAATCCTAGTTTAAAATGAAAAATTCGTTATATCCCCTATTCAAACTGAAAATTTTATTAAATTTCCAAATCAAACTGAAAATTTTATCAAATCGTCGGTTATCAGCGGCTCACAATTGATATGAACACAAATTATTGTTTTTAAGCGAAATTAGCAATATTGTTCATTTTCATAGAAAGATTTTAAAATGTGAATAATTGAAATTTTGAACTAAAATTTTTTTTAGAACAATTTTTTTATTTTTTTGCTTGAAAACCAAATTTTTGGTTGGCCTTTGGGGGTCATTCTGAACAACTTTTCTTAATAAAAATGTTTGATAAAGCAATGCCTAATACAATTTACATATTTTCTTTTTTTTTTCTATTTAATAAACAAATTACATTTTATACATGATAAAAAGTGGTCTACTAGTATGATTAAAAATAAATGTCAAAGATGTGTAAGCCAAGCTTGGATAACACAGCCACACAAAAAAAAGTTCATTACCATGAACCAAAATACATGGATCTAGTGTATTTTTTGACGCTGAATTCGAATCCGTAGTTAAAAAAAAGATTTATTATATCAGTTTTTTTTTTGCCAAAAACATCCTTTGAAATGAAGTAAAACTGTAGTAATAATGTAATGACTCTTATTGAAGTGTGAGAAATTTTATAGTTTAGAGAAGAGAATATACATTCAAATCATAGCAAGCTATTTCTATTAATTACCCTTATGAGGGGTTAAAAATACCCCTGAAACTCAAAAACGCACGTGAGTTTAAACATGTACAAAGGACAAATTCTTGTAACTCTTAGAACAAAATATCTGAATCTGGTGGGACAACCAGACACTACCCTTAAAGGGTTGACACCACCCCCACATACGGAGGTATCTCATAAGTTTCAATAACGACGAAAAAGTTCAGGCTTTTGTAGTCTTAGGCAGGGTGAATAAATATGGAGTGGATTCGTTTGAATTACCGACATAATATGACTAAATTATCTTGAGAGGGTGGTAGAAACTACCCCTAAACTCTAATGATGCACATGAATGTTACTGAAATTCGGAAAAGATCAAGTACTTTTATCTCATTGTACCAAACATTCAAGACAACTAGATCATCTTCCTAATAAGGTCGAAAAACTTCCCTAAGGGGGGTACTACCCCCTGGGATTGATGGATCTTAGAAGTTCTATCATCTGAGAAAAAATACACAGGCTTTCGTAGTCTCAGACAGGATGGACAAATACAGAGTTAATTCGTTCCAACCGCCGACAGAACTCTAAAGTCTACCACTAGAGGGTCGTAAAAAACTACCCCTACGCTCAAATGATAATATGATGATATTGTGTCCTAAGAGTTACAAGAATTGATCCATTGTATATGTTATTTAAACTCGCATGCGTTATTTGAGTTTCAGAGGTAGTTTTCACCTCCATAAGGGTCGATTTCGGTTTAATTAATGGAAATAGCTTGGAGGTTTAAAAAACAGGTTTCTGATAATGTATTTTTGGGGTAAATGTACAAAGCGTGATCAAAATTAGATATTAGTGGCAAATAAACTGATTAATCAACAAAATATTAACGAATAATGAACTAAACATTTGTCTCTAATATTCAAGTTATTAATGATATAATTGTATATACTTGTGATTACTACATTTTTTATTTCTGCTAAATAAGTAAACAAATAACACTAAAAATACTGTGTTTTCGTAATTAATGTTATTGGATAGCAGCCACTAATGCCCAATTTATTAGCAGCAATTATATAGAAATATTGGTAATATTTTTAATGTTTACTGTTTATTATATTCGTTAGTTATGACAAGTAGATTTATTATTTATTATACACATATTGTTTATTTAGAAGAAAAATGTTATTTTTCTCAAAATTTTTTTAGTAAAACAATATATTTGTAGCAAATAAAAACAGCATTTAATAAAATATATTTATTTTTAAAAATAAAAATCATTCTATACATTAGAAAAACAAAAAAAAAAATTAAAATCCAAAACAACTTGTATATTCTCAGGGGTTCTAAGAGAGGTCATTTGATTCACTATTACTTTTATTTGAAACATTTTTTTTCTAATTCGAGAAATAAACAAAATATAGGGGTAGGTCTTTTCGTTGGATAACCCTGTATTTAACAAAATTAATATGTATTTTTACTTTTTTTTAATAACTAATAACAATATATAATGTCATCACAATCAATTCAGGATCGCACTGAAGTGCCGTAACGTCACGTAGTATATGAGACACAATTTTAGATCAGCCGGCATGCGTTCATGTAAACGCCATTTTGTAATATCTATACTTTAAAAAATTAATAGTGCGATACTATTTCAATAGAAATTATTTAATGACATCAAATCTAAATTCTAAACAGGCATACACTGTATTTATAATTTAATCGTGCACTGCACAAGAAGACTACAACCATAAACTAAATTTTTTAATCTGACTACGGCATACAACACAGCACTGCACCGAACATCGGAGTGAAATGAGGAGCCGAGGACCGACGCGCACTCTCTACTACCCCATCAAGTATAGCGGGAAACGTTTTTCGGTCACGACGTAATCATACGCATATCAACGAGTTTTGAATTCTAATAAACTAGTAATTTGCGCTTAGATACTGACTATTTGCTTTAAAAAGCAATATATTAATTCCACAACCTCCGTTATTAATAATTAATAAAATGGAATAGAAATGTATATTTGTCATTAATAATCATATCTTAACCATTAATATAGGATTTTTAATCATAATATCACTGTTATTTGTACCTACTAGAAAACTTGTGTTAAATGAAAGTTTTTATTTGGCATTATTAGTGGAATTTATTATTACTCAAAAAAAAAACATTTGCTACTAATAAAAAAGTGTCAAATAAAAAAGTTTATTTGGGCCATTTTTCTCTGTGAAGGGATGTTTTTGGCCCAAAAAAAAAAACTGACACGATAAATCTTTCTTTTTTTAACTACGGATTCGAATTCAGCGTCGAAAAATACACTAGATCCATGTATTTTGGTCATTACATTATTACTATAGTTTTACCCCATTTCAAGGGATGTTTTTGGCAAAAAAAAAAGAACTAACATGATAAATCCTTTTTTTAACTACGTATTCGAATTCAGCGTCGAAAAATACACTAGATCCATGTATTTTGGTCATTACATTATTACTACAGTTTTACCCCATTTCAAGGGATGTTTTTGGCCAAAAAAAAAAAAACTGACGTGATAAATCCTTTATTAACTATGTATTCGAATGCAGCGTCGAAAAATACACTAGATCCATGTATTTTGGTTCGTAGTAATGACGTTTTTTTCGTGTGGCTATATATTCAGGCTGTCATTAACGGTGGTGATCGTTCAGTATAGTTTTAGGTTATCTGCATATTAAAGGCCACAATAATATTAATAAAAATACTGACGAACTATGAGGAATCTCCAACGTTTCTGAAAAATCATAACATTGTACTAAGTGAGCGAATACCCTACAAAAATTGGTCAGAAAATGAGTGACCGATTAATCGTGTTCTGCAGGCTAATTTAATCAGGGACCGCTCTGGCGTTTACGCCGGCCCGTACAAAAAACAAATTGCCGCCCCTTTTAAAGTTATTTTTTCTTAATAAAAGATGGTTCTAATTTGCAATAAAAATGTATACTTAAAAAGAAACAAATATTAAAACTTAACATTTGGTACAAAACAGTATAAATTAAAATAAAATAGAGTTGCACTACCTATAGATATTTAGTTATTATATTTTAAAAATATTTGCTTAGTTTTAAACATACAGGGTGCAATTTTACCGCTATTACGATTTAGATTTTTTTCTCACATACCTAAAACCTAAATAGAAAACAAAAGGTAGATACATAGAACCACAGTAATACATTGTTTGTTTGAGTTATAATCAGAAGAATATTTTTTCTCACTTTTAATTCTGCAAATTTCTTTATTACCTCTTTTAAGTTTATTTGATCAGCATTTTCATATTCAATTGCTAAAATGGCCACGCCGTTTAGTCGTTTTTGCGTAGTAATTGAGCGTAAAAAAATTTTGATTAATTTTAATTTGGAAAAACTTCTTACCCCACTTGCTACTGATATTGGAATAGTCAGTAGTATTCTTAAGGCAATACTAAAATTTGGAGCAAAATTTAGCATTATTATTATTTTAAGAACATCACTTGGACTTTCTTTTTTTGCCCAAAAGTGCACAAACTGCAGAAATTTCCTCTACTAATTCTAGACCGTTAATGTCAGCTGATTCACCATCAGACAAAATGTTTTCCAAATCTCTGCAAATCTTTATCACTGTCACTTCAGGCATGGTTTTCAAATCATATACATATTATATAGAGATTGAAAATGGTTACTATGGTGATTCAGTTGTTCAAATCGACTATCTAGTGCGTTTGATGCTAGAGCATTAGTATAAAAAAAAATTCTATTTTGTATTTTTCTTTGGGACCTTCGATTAGCTCATCCCTTGCCTCATATGAAAAGTTGGCCTTTTTTCTTTTTACGCGATGTCGCGGCGTTGTTGATTCAAAATTGACTTCAATGTTAATCTCATTAGCCAATTCTCTTGCATCAACAATAATTTCATTGAAAAAGTTATCTGATCGAAGATTTTTAGAGACATTTTTGCAGTTCTCTAGAAGATCAAGTGCTTTTTTCAAATCAAAATGTTTCATATAGATTTCCTGTAGATCTTTCCACAGGTAAGAAACCTAAAAAAGCTTTCGTAGATTTTTATTTCGACATCGTTTGAATCGGAATCAGACTTATTGATGGAAATATCTAATTATCAGGGTCGTTTGCTCCGCCTTACTAACGTCAGCAGTGCAATCTAATATTATGGAATAGTATTTCGCTTTATTTATTTCAGCAATAATATGCGATTTTACACTTTCGTGAAGCACGTCTATTATCTCGTTTTAAATGTTTTTTCCAAGATAGTGAGCTTTGGTTTCATCTTTTTTAAGCACTCTACGCACATGTTCCTCCATGACGGTGTCAAATGCAGATAGCAATTCAACTATTTTTTAAAAAGTTGCCGTTATTATACTCAAACAGCTTGTCGTTTGTACCTTGAAAAGCTAACCAACTTTTACCGAGCTCTTTAGTAATTGCTACAATCCTTAGAAGCACCTCGTACCAGTGATTCGTTTCAGCGTTAAAAACTCTTTGAGCAGCTGCATCTCTAGTTGTACAACACTTTAACCTTTGACTGAGTTCTAGCCAGGATTTTTGAGCCTGAATATGATTTTTAGAAATCTCGTGATCCTTTAAAGTTTCAACGATGTGCTTCCAGCTTTTAAAACCTTCTTTTGAAAGGGAACTTGACACACGGCCGTAAATTTTGCAGCAAAAGCAATATATGCAGTTTTTTGAAGTGGAGTACACTAGCCAGTCCCTTATAACTTGCTCTCCATTTCTTAAAATTCGAGAATAGTAATTTGCGCTAAATTTTCGACCAGTGAATCATTAGGAAATTTGTAATTAAACAATGGTTTAGGTGGACCTTGTCGTGATGATAAAGTTGGTTTAGAAATATCGTTTATTGATTGGTCTTGGTTACCAACATCTCTGATGATTCCGTGTTTTCCTTTTTATCTGAATTTTTTTATATATTTGGTTTGGTACTAATGGTACTACCGGACCTACCCTGTAAATAATTGTGCAGTGCACCAGCTTGTGTTTGCTTTTAGGTTTCCTTCTCTAGCCTTCGCTTTTTGTACTGATGGCCGGACAATTTTCTTTGCTCGTTCTAAAATAACAAATTAAACAATGCAAAATACGATAGTTAAAATAAGCCACGGAGTTGCTAAAAACAAAAATTGGAAAAATCTTCAAATCCAATTAGTCAGTGACTTAGTCTGTCTCAGTTTTGAAAAATAAAATGCCTAGTTATAATTACCTACTAAACTATTTTTAATATAAAAACGAAGTTCTTAACGTTTCGGGCTAATTTTCAACCCACCTTATGGAAATAATAGTTAATACTCTTAGAAATTAAAACTTGGCATTTAATTTTACATCGTCACTCCTCAAAGTGAGGAAGTTTCAAAATTTTGAAAATTTTTATTGCATTTCTGGACGAGTCTCGACGAATTATGACGATACACAAAATTTCAGATAGAAATTTTTTTTTGCCTGTGTGTCTGTCTGTCTGGTTCGCGATAGCAGCTACAGTTTTAGAGATAAAGCTTTCAAATTTAGTACATTCTAGAGGTCAAGGAAGAGATTGAGTTCGTTGATGAGCAAAATCGGTCCCAATTTTTGAAACGTCAAAGTAACTTTTTTTGAAACGTCAAAAAACGTGACTTTTTTTGAAATGTCAAAGTGACTTTTTTGAAACGTCAAAATGTGACTTTTTTGAAACATCAAAAAATGTGACTTTTTGAAACATCAAAAAATGTGACTTTTTTGAAACATCAAAAATTACTTTTATTATAAACTCCACCACACGTCGAGTTTTGCTACTGTGAGGAAGTTCTGATCCCCAAGTAATTGGCAGCGGTTTCTTTAAACTGTGGGACAGGTTAAGCCACCGTCACCGACTAATCGTAAGTAGTAGGATTTTTTTCAAAGATTTTTTTAGGTGCGGTGGATCCCAACAAAATGGACAAATTGCGACCCACCACAATGAACATATAATAACTAAGTATTCAAAATAGATATCTATCTAAAATATTTGAATTTTTAAGATGGATTTTTTTGTTTCTCTTTTTTCGCGGCGAAAACCCCAAATAAATGAATAAAAATCCGCCACAACAAACATACAGAAACTATTTAAAAATGTATAAGTACGTACATATTTTTTAAAATAATCCTTTACCACTTAATATCGGTATTTGCAGAAGTACTTACTTTTAGAAATTGACAAAACACATAAAAGTCACTATCCCGAATTAAACTGTTAAATATTTTTAGTATTTATAAACTTACTTCAAGAATATGTTATCACCGGCACCAACGCATTTGCAATAACACAATTGCGCTTAGATGACTCTATATAGTAAGGCGCAAAAACATGTCCATGCATGTTATGTTTTGCAGTTCCTATTTTAAACAAGTAACTATATACCTACAAGTTCATGCAGGGTCATGCGCGTCTTTCAACTATACGTCTTGTTTTATTTCAAAAATAAATACGTTTTTTTTAAAAATGTGTTTTAATATTTTTCTAGCTTTAAAATATAACAAACCACAAAGATCAAATGTAAATTGCATAGTACTTAGTTTTAGTTAGGGAAAAAATCAACAAGTAGTGTAAAATTTATATCAATTGAGAACAATTAACTTATCAATATTTGGTTCACATTCAAAGGGGTGAAAACGCCGCCCTCAGGCTCGCAGCCCCAGACAGGGGTTCGGGTTGTCCGCCTCTAAAGCGAGCCCTGAATACAAGTTCATTGAAAACCATGAATAAGTTTCAAACGAACATTCTGATATTCCAAGAGCTTAAAAATTGCCAAAAAAATTCAAATGTCGTATTACTTTCAAAATGATTCAATTGTAACAATCAATTATTCTCAATTAAACCATTTTCTTTTGGCTTCCATTATTCTATTGATCCATTAATAGTTTGAGCCCACTCATTTAATTACCAGTAGGCCCAGTGCACGTGTTGAAGTAATACTGCCAGCGATGGAGGCACATTGATTAATTTTATACCGGTGATTGATTAATTTTATTGATTAATTCATTAATTTTACATCAGACATGTCTCTAATAGAATCTGGATGAATTTGAACTTTACGTGTCATTTAAATTTACAAAACTGATAGCATTTCGCGCATCCCATATTTATGGAGGAATATTACGAAGCTCACCGGCTTAAAAATAAATAAAAATATATATGGTCATCTTCAATTTGAACCGAGTGTAACAGGATCATGGTACACCCCCTTTTCTCCTTTAGTTGGAAAAAAAAATACTTGAAATTTGGGATATCCTATATACATAAGAAGCGGCACTTTTTGGCATACAAGTGATTTCTTTTCACGATTTCGCCAGAAGTGACACTAACTTTTGATTGTTAAACGGAACACCTTGTATATTATTGCATTTTTGAATTCTGCGTAATTTTCTGAATCCAACGATACCAAATAGGTGACATATCAAACGTCAATATTTTTTATAATATAATTTTTAGTTTTCCATTTAAGTTTGCCATGACGGTTTCGATTTATTCTAAACGATCCGTGTAATGCTAAAAATATCGAAATCCCGTCAAAAATACTAAATTACGTGATTTATGATCAAATTAAGTTCATCAAAATGGTTTTTGGGGCCAAACTCATATGTTTCAAAGGGAACCATATTGGTACCGTGGTACCGCTTATTAATAAGGAATTTATTCATATGTCGTATTTGATTATTTTAGGATAACGTCACAACACGGCGGCCATATTGCCTGAAGGGCAACCAAACATTTTATAGCAATGAAATAACCTCAGTTTAAAACAAACAAAAAATTAAAATGCCATCGTTGCGTGCGGTAGTAAAATGTAGTAAAAGGGCAGAAAGAGATCAAGTGCAATTTTTTAGGATGCCTGCTGTTTTAAAATGTCGGGGTGAAAAATTAGAGGCGTTATCCAAAGAACGGCGAATACGCTGGGTTAGGTCTTTGAAACGAGGAGAGTTAAGTGAAACCTTTCTTAAAAACGCTCGAAACTGTTCAAATCACTTTGTAACAGGTGAGTGACTTTGTAAAATGTATTAAATGGTAAAAAAATGTGCTCCAAAGCTATATAAATATATATTTTCTTAGTTATAGTGGCCCTTAGCATGTTACAATTTAATGCGCTTTTAGGACAGCCCGCAAAACTTGAGGATAAATATAACCCTGATTGGATTCCTAGTCAAAATATGGCGTCCACGTGTTCCGTTTAAAAATCGAAAGTTAGTGTCACTTCCGGCGAAATCGAAAGTGAAAAAAAAATCACTTGTATGTCAAAAAGTGCGGCTTTTATGTATATGTACATATAGGTTATCCCAAATTTCAATCAATTATCTTCAAAAGTAAAGAAGAAAAGGGGGGTGTACCATGATCCTATTACACTCGGTATACTATCAATTAAAAATTAAATTAGCCTGCCGAACGCGATTAGTCGTTCAAGTTCGAAAAATAAGAGCAACTTGCTCGCCTCTACATAAAAAGATTTGCTTTTGAGACAAGTTCTAAAAATTTGCAATGTTATCAGAAAAATCAAATTTTGCTAGCTTCTTTAATCAAATTTTATGGTTCAACAGTCGAAGGTTGATTTAGACAACATCTACATGAGTATCATCGTCAATGGCAGTAGCTATATGTTGTATTAATGAAAATAGATTTGTAGTGGTTGGCATTCCTTTTGTAAAGCCATGCTGAATTCTGTAATCTGATTTTTTAGATGTTTGGGGATTGGTGCATAAAGTAAAATTTCAAACACTTTTGAAAGTTTATTATTGATCATAGTGATTCGTTTTGTCATTTTGTATATTAGAAAATAAAAAATATTTTTTTTCGATTATTTGATAAAACGTAACATTGAAAAATGAAATTTTAAAAAATCTAATTTCAGAAATGATTATTTTAACATTTACTATTACAAAACGCACACGAGAGCAGCACCCTGGATGATAGGAGCCCTCCTTGGATACATATTGGCTAAAATAAAGTTTCTGAAAGTTAAAATGCCTAAACTAAACAAGGTTTGTATACGCCCCATTTCTAGTGTTCTATTTTTTTTATTGGTTTGCAGTTTATAAATTTTCTATACTAATAGTACTTTCATTTCAAAACTAGCCACTTTGATTCTGAAGTAGAAATGATTTTGGGAAGAAACATATTGACTTATTTTTTTGAGGGGGACATTCGAAACTCCTGTTTATTGATTTTGTATTCCACACGTTCATTTCCAGCCACCCCAACTTTAGAATTTCAAATGACAATGCGTAAATATCTTCATGCGTATAACAAAATATCTTGTGGTTATTTTGACTAGTTCGCTAACATCCAAAGTTAACACGGAGAGAGCTGAAAGTATTGGTGAATATAACACTAACATAACATGTACATATTTTTAACTAGCGATCACAATGGTAAAAGTATATTAATAATATTAATGCACCCATTAAAACATTTGCCACATTCCAGCCGCAAGCATTGGTGGTTTCATCCACGCTAATTCAGACGTATTTATCATTAAGTTCAGAATAAATTTTTTGTTTAACACTGTAATATCTTTGTGATAAATATTTTTTTCTTAGTGTCGATGGCACCTGAACATTGTTATACTAACTCACTTACAAAAAGTGTCTAAATAGTGAGTTATCTGTACAGTCGCTATGTACAGGGTTATTCAACGAAAAGGCTCACCCCTATATTTTGTTTATTTTTCGAATTAGAAAAAAATGCTTTAAACTTGTAATCGAACGAACTCTTTTAGAATTCCTATAAAGAATATACAGGTGGTTTTATAAAAGCGGGACAAACCAAACTTACATTTTTTTAAATGGAACATCATTATATTTTTTTACATTTTTGAAATCTGTGTCTTTTTTTGTAATTTGAAATATGTAGATATGTTATATCTTATCTTTTACTGGATTCTATTTATTGTTAATTTTGTACTACCGGCATCTGCATGGTTATTAGGTTCGCTATGGATGAAAAACAATTAATTTGATATGTATGTCTTACAAAATAATTCAATAAATTCAAAAAGCAAATTGCGTGGTTTTGTGTGTCATATCGTTTGTAAAAACGTTTACTTTATCAGAGCGATACGATATGTTCACTATTTATAAAAAATAACAAGAACTCTTCAACGGTTAACATTTTGTTTGGTATAGTATATAAAGTTTATTTCAAACTTATTTGCAATATAAAAAACGTAGCTTCTTTGACGGTGGTAAAGGGATCAAAGAAGCCGTCGTTTTTCGTGTTGCAAATAAGTTTGAAATAAACTTCATAATAGTAGTTATAATAATAATTATTACACAGTTTGCTTTTTAAATTTATTAAATTATTCTGTAAGGCATAAGTGTCAAATTAAGTGTTTGTCGTCCATAGCTAACCTGATAACCTGGCAGATAAAATTTGCAGGAATAAAAAAAAGTAAAAGATAAGATACAACATATCTATATATTTGAAACCAAAAAATATAGAGTATTCTGTTTAAAAAAAAAACTAAGTTTGGTTTTTCCCGCTTTTATAGGAATTACGTAATGCAGTTGATATCACAAAATTCACTTCTTCACTTCACATCACTTCACTTTACCTCACCTCACATTGCTTCTTCCTCTGAATCCTCGTCCTTTTTACCCTATTCTTCATTTTGAGATGAACTACTATCCTCATTCAAATTTATAATAAATTTATTTCCATTATTTATATGAAATTTGGCAATTTTTAAATAATCATCCTCAATTGTAATTATTTTCCTATTACTTCTTTCCCATCTTCTTTGTTAATTTTCAATGCTTCATTTTGATTTAACTCTACGACTTTTTTATCGAATTTCGGAAAAATATTTCCTTTTCTGACATTTTTCTTCCATTTACACCAAATTAATTCAATCGGTTTGAAAATACAGAAATATGGCGGTAATCTCAACACTTTGTGGCAATATCTGTCCGCAACATTATCTATTATACTTCTCATAATTTTTCATTTGCAGGACTTCTAACAGTTGTACTTTATTATAATTTTCCTCATAATAGAGATCATGTTTCATTAAAAAATTTTTTAACTGTTAGGAATTTTATACAGTTGTCTCGAATGGTACTTCGCATTGTCAAGAACAATAATGCTATTCGGTTTTAATTTTGGAATTAGTGTATTTTCAAACCATTCTTCAAATATTTCTTTCTCCATGTTCTTGTGGTAATCCACGTTACAGTCTTCCATGTTTTTCCGCACAGTTTCAATGCATTATCAACCCATCCATAAACTGATCCACAGTGTAATGTAATCAACCGAGTCCCTTTATTAGGAAGCAATGAGATTGCTTGACATTTCCTAGATCCATCAGTCCATCCTTCTTTTACGGTGTCATGAGTATTATACCAAGTTTCATCTAGATAATAAATTGGTCTATTTTCCCTTCTGAGTTCTTTTATCTCTTCTAGATATGAATTTCGACAATCCACTATTCGTCTACTTTCCATAATCGCCATGCGTTCATTAATGGTTTTATATTTAAATCCAATTTTTCTCAGCCAAGTTCCTAAAGTTCCTTTGGTATATTTTAGATGATAATCTATTTCTTTCAATTTTCTGTCTACCACGTCAATAGTTGGGATTTCATTTTTCTGAAACGCGTTGTAAACTAAAGTTCTTAAAAGTGTTGCTAACGATGGGTCCAGAGTTTTCCATTGACCGGCGTCGGATCTTTGTTTTCTTGGGAGAACACCTTCTTTCACCAGTTTGTGTATTGTGGGACGGGGAACATTAGTCAAAGATGCTGTTTCACGTAGTACATCCAAATCATACAAATTAGGGTCATTAACTCGTCACTTCAAAAGATTATTGTAAACATTAAGGCAAATTTGTTTCGCTTGCTCGTTCAAGTGTAACGCATTTTTCCTTACTGAACACACTAATGAACTTTGATTTTCTTTATCACTGTAACTACTATCACTTTTATTTTCACAAACACAATAAGATGCAGACGTAGAGGCCTAAAGCTAAACTCCGCCTCGGTTGCGTGCCAGCAAATACAACAATCATCGTTCTTATATTAATGTAAGCGGTGTAAAAGACGGAAGATGTCATGTGTTATACATTTCCCGCCGACATATTGCATCTTGCTCCGCACGTCCCGTCACAATAAAGGTTTGGCAGACTACATAAGAATATTTTATCATGTCATATTGTTTGGGGGAATGTTTCATTAGGTGTTCACAATATAAGATGTCTTCGTAAGTCGTCTCTGGATTTATAGCTATCTCTAGTAATAAAGCAAATCACCAACCAAGAATTCTGAACAAAGGAATACAGGGAAGATCTTTTTTAATTTTTTTTAGAAGAATAGAAAATTTTATGCCGATTAAAATAATGTGTCAGAATGTAGGAGCCATTTAAAATTACAAAAGTTGGGTGACTGGGGGTGAATGGGTGGAACATAAAATTCATTCAACGGTGGTTTCGAACTTCCTCCTCGAAAACTATATCGAAGTGTTTTTATCTCAAAATCGTGTCTACTTCATATCCAGAGTTATTATACAGGGTGGGGCAATAGTGCGTCCGACTTCGATATTTTGAGTTCTATGACAGCTAAAAATTGTATTTTAAAACATAAGTAAACTAGACAAAAAAGTCTATAACCGGCATTGTTTTTGAATATACAAGGTGAGCTAAGACGATTATACAGGGTCATGTAACATTTTTTAAAATGAAATGCCATGTATATAAGAACATTCTTTGAAACCTCTTTGTGGCCTCCTTTCACTCCTGTATTATTATTGAGTTTCTCCCAACCACTTTGATGTAATGATTTTTTTTTAATGAAATTATACCATTTACACTTGCATATTAAAAATATCACTACAATCAAAACTTTCGATTTCTAGAAAAAAATATGTTAGTACCAATTATAAGACATCTGTGTGATGACACTCCATTTTCACTTCCTAAAAATATGCAGGGTGGCCATAATTTTTAAATTTACAACTTTTTGAATCTCAATTTTTTCTAATGGAGCGCCCTGTATATTTTTGGACAATGTGATGTAAGATTGAAAAAAGAACGTTTTTTGTACGCACATTCCTATGGCTATTTGTGACCATTTTCAATTTATTGAACAATAACTGCAAAATTCAGCAATAAAAATTAAAAATGAGAGTTTTTTTCAAATAATTTAAGAAAAGGTATTATAATAAGCGTGTTACATGATGCCCATAAAAACATCACACCAACAACAATCCAAAATTTGAAGGAAAGGATAATAAATGCTTTTAAAAGGATCACTCCCGCAATTTTATGAACAGTAGAAACCTCATTCCAAAGACGCATAGAAATGTGTGTCAATCAAAATGGGCAACATGTGGAGCACTTTTATAATATCTTCTCTTGAATTACAAAAAAAAAATTATTTTAATTTTTATTGCTGAATTTTGCAGTTATTGTTCAATAAATCGAAAATGATTATAAATAGCCATAGGGATGTACATACAAAAAATGTTCATTTCTCAATTCTACATCACATCTTCCAAAAATATACAGGGTGTTCTACTTGAGAAAATTCAGTTCAAATAGTTGTAAATATAAAATTTATTTTTGGCCACCCCGTATACTTTTAGGAAGTGAAAATGGCTGAGTGTCATCACACAGATGTCTCGTAACATATTTTTTTCTTAAAATCGATAATTGTGACTGTAGTGATTTTTT
This sequence comes from Rhamnusium bicolor, assembly GCA_029963845.1. Lineage (NCBI taxonomy): Eukaryota > Metazoa > Arthropoda > Insecta > Coleoptera > Cerambycidae > Rhamnusium > Rhamnusium bicolor. The sequence goes on from JANEYF010002161.1 coordinate 437,042, forward strand.
AAATATACTTACACGTAAATGGCATAATTTCAACAAAAAAAATTATTACATCCAAGTGGTTGAGAGAGTCAGTAATAATACAGGAGTGGAAGGAGGCCACAAAGAGGTTTCAAAAAAATGTTCTGATATACGTGGCATTCGATTTAAAAAAATGTTATTTGACCCTGTAGAATGGTCTTGGCTGACCCTGTATATTCGAAAATAATTTCCGGTTATAGACTTTTTTGTGTAGTTTATTTATGTTTTTAAATCAAGTTTCTAGCTATCATAGAACTCGACATATGGAAGTCGGACGCACTATTGCCCCTCCCTGTATATAGGTGGTTAGTTTTAAAATGAAAGCACTGTGTAATTTTCAGATTGTAGTATACCTTTGCTGGACAATTTGTATTTCTGTTATGCTGACTTGTGTATTTGCCGGACACAGTACGCTGAGAGGTGAAGATTATGACAGATGGGGTAACGCATTCTACATAGCTTTGGTGCGACCTGTATGGTCACTATGTATAGCATGGGTTATTCTGGCATGCGAGTTGGGTTATGGAGGTAAGAATTTAATATTCGTAGACTGAAATTACTTAGAGAAGATACCATACGTCACAACTTCGCGCATCGAGCATAAATGTAAACGCAATACCAGTGCCGTGTAATTTATTTTATTTTTAAATAAAAGAAAACAACTAACTATTTACTATTTTAATAGATTAATATTGAACAGAGGTAATAAATCGAATGGTGTTATGACAGAAAAGAATAATTATAGCAAAGACTAATTTACTATTATCTAAAGATCTGAAGTCATTAACACTGTATATAAAGTGTGTTTATATAAGCTTGTTTATGTAAAGTTATGAAGGGTTTCACACATAAAGATGTTACATATATTTGTCTATTAAAAGATAAATAATTTAGATGACACACTTTCAATTATCTTAGAATCATAGCGATTCCAACAAATATTTCTATTAATAAAGGCGACAGCTTTATAAGATAAATAAAAAAGGTAAATCGACTAATTAAGTTTATTGACAATCACTTCTCTCTGTACAATACGTAATACTTCAACCGACTGCCACCTCAGCTCCCTTCTTTTCTTCCGCACGGCCAATGTTTTGACTTCGCCCACGTTGTGTTAGCACCGAGAGCCGATCCGCTGATGATGCGGTTTTGGGCGGCCACAGTCGGCCTTCCTGACTCAGGGATTGTCCTCAAGCCCCACATGACCTAGACATTGAAACTAATTTTAGAGATTTAGAATAATAGTGCGTTAGCATTTTATACCATTTCTGGTATCGATACAACGCAAAATAAACGGCTATCCTGTTTCGACTGTTTTAGTGCACAGCGAACAGTTTACAAGGAATAGCTTGCCCCCTATGCATCGAATATTTTCATGTTTACAGTGCACCTCGTTATACATGATCGAATATTTGGCATATACAGGGAGTAACACAAATGATTCGAATGTTCTAGCATGTTTTCTAGTGAGTCCCGCCTATTACAAATTTTATGGACTGGCCAGCCGACATACTCTGAACATTTTACATTTGCATGACACTGCTATGTTTTCGAGAGCTTTGCATTTAGGTACCTTTCTATGCATCGAGCACTTTTCATAGCGTTTCTCAATAAAACGTATACAATTCTATACAGCGAATTTTATACTGTCTCATATGTCTCGAGCTGAATTGCTTTACATATGAGAAGTTCAATGTAGTTCATACTTTTCCACTAGAGAGTGACGGTTCATCGTCCTTTAGAATGACCCAGGGCTTCATCTTGTCTATACAAACAACAGTGGGGCATTTACGATACCTCTCAGACACTCGAATTACTGCATATCGGTCGTTTGCCAGACTTGCTGTTACTCGGAACGGCCCTTTAAACTTAGGTTGCAATTTCTTACTCTCACCGGTGGCGGCCATATCCGTTTTCGCAATCATTACCACATCGCCGACCTTGTAGTCTCTTGCCTTGATCGCTTCACATCAAAATATTTTTGTTGTCTTACTTCGTCTTCAGTAAGCCTATTTTGAACATCTCTCCTAAGAGTCGTTAAGTCTGTACGATTTAACTGATCTTGCAGTTCCTTCAGAATTATAGATTCTGGAAAACTAAGCGGTTTACATCCATACAACACTTCAGAAAGTGTGGTTCCCAAGGTTCGGTGCAATGTGGTATTCTGTCCTCTTTGCACAATTTTTACCTGTAAGTCCCACTCATCATCTTCATTACCCCCGTTCAATGCAGCCAGAGAACTGAGAATAATCCGATTAAATCTTTCACATGGTCCATTGGCACGCGGTGTGGCAACCGCATTTAGAATATGTTTTATACCATATTCTAAACAAAATGTTTCGAACATTTTTGAAGTAAAGGCATTTCCTCGATCTGTGAAGATCCTTACAGGTACCCCAAATATATTTATTATATTTTCCACCATTCTAATCACATACTTCGATTTCGTGCTTCGTACCGGTTCAATGATACAGAATTTTGTAAATCCGTCAACTGCTACTAGTAAATGGGTATTGCGCTTCCGGGATTTGACGAATGGACCCAGATGATCCAGGTGTATGGTATGGAAGGGTATCGTTACTTTTTCTATGGGATGTAAATATCCAGGTTTCCTCCCCGAGGATATCTTGTAATTAATACAATTCAGGCAAGACCTAATAATACGTTTTTGTTGTCATACAATGTGGATTTGCCACATCTTTCTTTTGCATATTGTGGATTGCCACAATATGTTCTTCAACCTGTTTTTGCTTTTCTATTTACTTGTGGAATTGCCACAATGACATATTGTAATTTAATTTAATTTTTGTACAAGATAACTGTTAGACTCTCATTTAATTGTGGTACTGCCACTCGGTACCAGTATCTATAAACACTATTATATTTTGAATTCTAAAATTAGTACAAAATCATTGTTCAGTTCTAGAGAAAAATAATAAACTTTCGTGAACATTTATTACTCATTCCGTTATTTTTTTCTTTAAATCATGGCAGATTTTTCTGCGAAACCACAAGTGATTTTTAAATTTTTAAATTTATCATGTCTTAATTATTTTTCAAATTCCAATTTTCTTTTTCACAATTTCGACATATGCCCTGGTTTACGACAGGCAAAACATAGTTTCGCATTTTTCCTCCTTGAAATGAATAAAGCCGTTTAAAATAAACAATAAATCAGCAGTAAAACTTACATTACTTTTAAAAAGCAGCAATTTTTTTTTCTGAACGTCATCTAGGTCACCAATTACAAGCTTTATTAACAAACTGATCATCGGACAAATTAAAATGCAAAGAATTAATTAGAGACACTTTCATACCCACAGTACGAATCAGATTGATCACTGGTATACAGGCATACAATGATAATTAGTATCAAGCTTAATATTACAGTATTTACGATAACCTCTGATTCGTTTATTTTGCATTTGTGGGCCAAAACACTGCTGTTCGTGTGCTGCCACCATGCTACTCTTACCTTTCTTACACACGAGACAGCGCTCGTTTGGAAGGATTTTTAGAATAGTGTATGGTCCATTATATTTGTTTTAATTTTCCTCCACTCGCTAACTTTGGACCCTCTATAGCAACTAAATATCCACCTGAAAATAATTCGTTGTGTAACGAGACATCAAATTGCTTAGCTCGCTTATTTTCGATTTCGATGATATATGCTGTCTGTATTTGTGCTTGACAACGGCCTCGTCAGGGTCAGCACAGTCGTCGCTGCGTCTGTCAAAAACTGCTGAGTTGCTGGTAATCTTGGATTTGTCTCAAACTCAATGTTAATGTTGCCTTCACTATAATTCATGAGTATGAATAGTTCCTTTAATTTCAACATCGTCGGCTCGTCTGCTCCTGACATGTTTATATTTGTTAAACTATTGAAGGTTGTCCATGTTTCCTATCTTTTTGTAATGAGTGCAAATTCATTTTTATTGTTTGTTATGAACCTTTGAAGCTCTTATTTTTGGGTGTATTGACGACCCCGACCTCGATTAATCGTGAAGCCTGTGATGTCACAATAACAAACATGGGCTCTGTCTTTCAATACTTCCCTAGCTTTCGCTATCATCAGCACATCGCCCACACGACGTTCATCCTTGAGTTTCGTGGCTACGTCAAACCATTCCTCTATCACGTAGTTTGGTATCCGGATTAAAGTCTGCCAATTGGAATGATGTAGCTGCTGATGTTGACGCTTGCGCAGTCACATTATCTGCTACGGTGAATCTCAACTACGAGGCGTTAGCTCAGGTGCCATATTAAATTGGTGAGATAACAATGCTAACTGCACTTACTGCATCGCCATTAAGAATAGTAACGTTTCGAGCCACTGCACTTTTTTTCGTATAGGAGCTTGACTAGACAATGTCTCATGTTCGCCCTGCTCTTCTATATTTTTGACACTAAGGTCGTCAGACTAAGTCTGTTGTTCTGCCGCCATCTTATCGCCAGTCACAGTAATAACGGTGTGCTCTATTCTTCTGCGCTTCGCCAGCTTTTACGATCATCAAAATGTCGCTTACGTTTAATTCATCCTTGAGCTTCGTAGCGTCGTCCAACCATTCCTCAATTGAATAGGTACTTTTATCAGGATCGTAGCTGGTTAGCTTGAATAACGAGTGCACATGCACAGACGCTGGGGCATGCGCGCTTAAATTCTCTGCTACGGAAGTGTTGGGCGTTGGCGCTGGGGACGTCGCCATCTTTGTTTGGCGAATTAGCACCGTTAGCTGTTGTTGTTGTGCTGCTACTAAATTAATTAACGTCTCCTGCCACTGCAGTTTTATGCGCTTTGGGCCTGATGAAGCCTCGGGTGCCTATAAAACATGAGCGTTACCACTACGCCACAGCACACTCACACCGTACAGTTTGATATTAGGTAATTTCAATGTCACTTGCACAACCGGCCGTGTTTTCTGTAGGGTGATTGTACAATAAAAACCACCCCTATCCCACTTCTGAGATAAAGGCGACAGCTTTATAAGATAAATAAAAAAGGTAAATCGACTAATTAAGTTTATTGACAATCACTTCTCTCTGTACAATACGTAATACTTCAACCGACTGCCACCTCAGCTCCCTTCTTTTCTTCCGCACGGCCAATGTTTTGACTTCGCCCACGTTGTGTTAGCACCGAGAGCCGATCCGCTGATGATGCGGTTTTGGGCGGCCACATTAAACAATTAAAATAAGTTTTATTTACATCTATAGCCTAATGTCCAATATTTTTAATACCAATAATAACTTCATTGTCTCAAGAAACTATTAACAAAAAGCTTAAATATTATCAACTATTACATACATTCATGAACAATGAAAAAATATGTGGGTATAATAATTCACTGACAGTTAAGCTGATTTCAAAATGTAAAAATTCATACTTATTTTAATCAATATTAAATAATATACAAACTTAAATATACCTACCTAACATCCAAGATGAAAATCTTTTTATATTAATTTTAAATTTATGTATTTTATATTTTCCTATTTAAAGTGTTCCAGAAAATTTAAGAAAAATATTGACATTTTAAACAAAAACTAAAATGTATCCAATTTTATGACAAATCAAAAGTTTTGCAATTTTATTAAAAACCAATAAGAAACGCCATTTTGTGTGATATAACTAGTTGTTTCATCGGTGACGTCAGATTGCCGACATATTGAATTTGAAAATAATGCCTCCTACGCTGCCATTTTGAAAAAAAATGGCAACTTGTGATATTTCATTGAAAAGAGAATCTTAAGTGCATCCAAATGTGTAAAAAAATATACAGGGTTCCATTTAAAATTCTTGGCTTAGGCCTACTTCCGGAAAAACAGAAAATGATAATCAATTGTTTTTTAATGGAAAATATGAGGCTTAATGAACTACATCTTCAATCCAAATTTAAAATTTCTAACTTTCAAGATAATTGAATAGCGCCTTATATAAAGAATTCATTGTCACCCGGTATATCGGGTCAATGTCAAATAGGTATATTAAATAAAAATAAAAACTATAATATTATAAAGACAGTGAGTTTAAGACGGATAATCTGAATGAAATTTAGACAAGGTAAAATAAGAAAAAAATTATAATCAATCATATACATATATTTTTTAGTAGACATTTTGACGAACTAAAATGAGAAATTTCAATAATTCTTTTAAATTATTACATTCAAATTGAAAAACTTACATATAATTAATTTCACCTGGATAGATAGGTATTCTACACTCTAAAAGTTTTTAATACAATCACTATAACTAAATAACACCCTATTGGTTATACAAATTATTAAATATACTTGTTCTTTATTATTAGGAATTTATTATACACGCACAAGAAAATATAATTCTACAACAGACAGAGCACAGTTATTCAACACAACCAAGTGACGCCACTGCAATCGCACTAATGAGCCCGTTGCTAGGGGCAACCAGCACGCGTTACCAATATCGGTCATTGCGCAACGTGACGTATGGTTTTTTCTCTAAGTAATTTCAGTCTAACTCTTAAAGGACTTCAACTTTTTGACACACTCATTCATTAATCAAGTAGAGCATACTAGACGGAAATCAATATTTTTTTGTTTCTTACAACTCTTAGGAGGGTCCATAGAAAAATATAAAATGTTAATGAAAAACACCTCGACGCTTTTTGTACACACATTGAGGAGTGGGAGTTCCATATAGCTGCCATATGGTAGTTATACATTATTTAGCTATGAAAGAAAAAATGGTGATGGAATTGGCCCAATAATAACGAATTTATAGCTTTCATAATATAATCCATATTTTCAGTGGGGAGTAATTGTATTTATTTCATATATGAAGCAAAAGTAAAATTAAGAAAGTTGAGGAGATGAGTCTTGATATCTACTCAATCCTTTTATTTTTATACACTAGGTACTTTCGAAGTGCCTCGCTAGCACAGGTCCTCATAGAGACGCATATTGTATTATTATGAACAGAAAAGCAAATTATTAACATAATATGTTGCATATATACATATAATTAAAACAGTCGGTCACGGCTAGGTGCTTCTTGACAGTACTCTCATCATCATTTTTAATTTGATATGAATGAAATTATTCGCTTTAATTGAAAATATTATTTACATTTATTTTATTTATTTGTATAAAATAAATAATATGAACAAAATAAACAAAATAAATATGATATGAGATAAGTGAGACAAATGAGAAAAATGAAATAAAGAGAGGCGATTGAGGCAAACGAGACAAATGATATAATAAAACAAATGAGACAAATTACACAAATGAGATAAATGAGAAGAATGAGACGACTGTGGTAAATGAGACAAACGAGATACATGAGTCAAATTAGATAAATGAGTCTAATGAGACAAATGAGATAAATGAGACAAATAATATAATGGAGACAAATGAGAAATGAAGACGAAATAGAACAAAACAAAACTATTTATTTTTCATTCATTCCAAATTGATGAGAAAGTATTGCCAAGAACGACTATTTTAATTTAATGAAATTAATTTTAAACCTTTTTTCTCAGTAACGGTTAATCTTACGACAAACTGTCAAGAGTTATTTTCGGCAGATTTCCTCATTATGAACAATTTTTATTTGAAACAAGGAAGGAAATTTGATTTTTAAAGTTTAAAATTTCTTTTATTAAAAACTACGCGTATTTCGGCTTTTTAGGTCTTTGTCAAGGGTATAGGGAGTACTGAATAGTAAAATTTGTGTTCATTTTTCATGTGTTTGCAGTCACTACATTTCAGCTCATATACTCCTGTTTTTTGTAACTGTTTAGTTTTATCTTTATTGTTTATTAACATTTTACCTAAATTAATTTTATTTACTAAAATTGTTTTACATCCCAGTTTATTAAGTTTATTACTAACTCTATCACTGATCTTGGGCCTATAATTAATACATTTATATATCTCTGTTTTTTATGTTATCTATTAGGCTTTCTTTATAGCCATCGTTTTTTTGCAATAATAAAACAAATAAACGAAAAATTTAAGTAAAGAGTTTTATGCCGGTCCGTCACAGAAAATTAATACGATATGTAAATGTATTAATTATAGACCCAAGATCAGCGATAGAGTTAGTAATTGACTTAATAAACTGGGATCTAAAACAATTTCAGTAAATAAAAATAATTTATGTGAAATGATAATAAGTAATAAAGACACAACTGAACAGTTTCAAAAAAAGAGGAGTATATGAGTTGAAAAAATAATGACTAGAATGTTATATACATTGGACAAACTGGAAGGAATGTAAAAAAAGCTATTCGAGGAATACAAGACATATAAAGTATTTAATATATTATTTTTTTTCAGGTCCAATAAATTATATATTATCGTTTCCTCTTTATCAAGTCTTGAATAGATTCACATATAGCATTTATCTCTTGCATCTAACAATGTTAAGCATGATCGCATTGGCGTCAAAAACAGGCGTATATTTCAGTTTTTTCAATTTGGTAAGTTTTAGGTAATTATCATTTTCGATTTAAACAATTAAAACACTGTTTCAGGCCTATTCATTCTGGGGTATAACGATGTTTAGTTTTGGATTATCTATACTTTGGGTTCTCGCTTTTGAATCACCTATGATTGCTATAGAAAAACTTATATTTAAAGGATTTAGTAATTTAATAATATGTATTGGCAGAAAGAAATCTAAAAAAACTGAAGAGATGCCGTGAGATATTTAACTTTGTAAGAAATATTTTAGTCTATAATAGTAAATAATAGGTACATGTCGTAATTCATTGCCTCCAATTATCTCATAGATTTGCATTTTGTGATTTTGAACGTTATCTATTAATTTACCGATGGTAATGATATTCTGTCGGAAGTTTTATAATTAGAAACTTAATATGCGTCACAAGTAATACGCAATTTTTATAGTCTTTTAACTTTTTGTTATACTATTATTAGGTATATATCTTGTATTGTTATTATTATAAATTGTGTGATTGTAATAACTTATATTATGTACCTATTTATTATTTTGTATGTTTTTTTTACACTCAATAAAATATTGTATTTTAACTATATGACAATTCCAATTTATCCATTTATCATCTATTATCATTTATTACACTCATTATGAAGCTCTTTTAATTATAAACAGTAAACAATTATGAACAAAATAATGGATACCATAAACAAATAAAACAAACTGTCATGATATTTTTATTAAATTGTGTCAAAGTGATGTGAAATCGATTACGATCAGATTATTCAATTAAAATATAGTAAATAAAAATTTATTTTCTTCTCACAATCGAATAAATATCTGATGTGGCCAGCATATAACTTTCTTATACCAGTATAAGGTAAGGGCCCCGGTTTTGGCCACTTTCCCTGTTTTGGTCATTTCTGTTCATTTTTACATATAATAAAGTTTTCTGTAACACGACTGTAAGACAAAATGCAGTAATCTGCTGCTCATTCTGTCGGTATTTAATTATAAATCTGACCGCTAGGGTGATGCAAATGGTGGAAGTGAAAAAAGCATGTTAACAGCGCAGTCTGTAGGAAGACATGATTTATAAACAAATTTGTTAAGGAAGTGCAGTAAGTGTAGATCATTATGTTAAATGTGTATCACTTTATGCTCAGATATTATTTTTATAACGGCTTCTCCATGAAATAAGAAATTCTCTCACTGAAATCAAAAAGAGATTATTTAACGGTTTTTGTGATAAATTAAGGTGGCCAAAATCGGATTCATAGAATTGTGAAAATCTAGTTTTGGCCTGTCTTTGGCCAAAACTGGAGTAAAGTCATTTTAATTTTGGCCATCTTCATCTTTGCACTCTTATCATTCCACATTTACGTGGAAATGATTTTATTTTTCCGTGATTTTTTTCCAGATATCCAAACAAGAGCTCCCGTTCCTACGATGAAATCAAACTACAAGCGGCTTTGTCTGCTATCAGAGGTGATATGGCAATTTTAGGGGCAAGCAAAGTCTACAATGTTCCAAGAACAACTCTTAGACACAAATTAGCTGATCGCGCACCAGAAAATATAGCGAAAAGAGGACCAGAATGTTTGTTAGGCGAAGAACTGGAGTCGTAACTTATCGATTGGTTGAAAGAATGCGCACTAATGGGTTTTCCCATTACCAAAGACGGGGTTTTCTACTCGGTACAGAAAATTTCAACCCAAAAATATACGACAACTCGACAAAAAAATCTGTTCGTTGAAAGGTTATCGGGTAAAAAGTGGTATAATAATTTCATGAAGAGACACTCAGAGTTGTCATATAAAAAATCAGAATACCTCAATAAGGCAAGAGCCAACGTTTCTGAAGAAAATATAAGAAGATGGTTCAAGGAAACTTTGCTTCTTCTCGGGAAAGATTCCGAAGTACTAAAAGACCCTTCCAGATGCTGGAACATGGATGGAACGGCTTCTTACCTGAATCCAAGTGGAGGATGTGTCATTGCTGAAAAGGGAAAACCCGTATATATAGAACTTCATCTAATAGTGATAAGGAGAATATCACCACACTCATAATAATGTTAATGCTAAGGGAGAATTCGCACCTCCACTGACTGTGTACAAATTCAAATGGATTCCGGCATCTTATATCAATACTCTTCCTTGTAAGGATTGGGGAATTGGTAAGTCGAAAAATAGTTGGATGATAGCGGAAACCTTCTTACAATATTTTCAAAACTTCTTTCATCCATTTTTGGTGACAAAAAAATACAAACTACCTGTCAGTGTCTTTCAAGATGGTCATTCCTCACATTTAAGTCTTCAGTTAAGCCGATTTTGTAAGGAGAAAATAATAATACTTGTTTGTCTCCTACCAAATACAACTCATATTTTACAACCACTAGACGTTTCTGTTTTCTTTCCACTGAAAAATCGAGGAAAAAAGAAGTTTCCCTCTGGAGATTTCATCATGATGGAAAAGAAATTTGAAAGCAAAATATTCCGATGTTACTTCACAAAATAATAACTAGGGATAATTTCAATGAAACTGTAGCGAATGGCTTTCAGACATGTGGACTTTTTCCATTCAATGCTGACAATGTTAACTATTCTAAATGCATAAAAAAAAACACAAATGAAGAGACGCCAAGAACCAACGAAGACAAACAAGAAGTAATTAATCATTTCAAATATTTGGAATCTAAGATTGACTCAGGACTTATGCATATTGCAGAATGTGCAAAACCAACAACGTCAATCCTGACAATGAAAGAGCATTATTATTGTATGAAGTGTGGTTGACACTTTTATTGGATTCTAGCCATGTGGAAAATGATATTGTGACAGTCGGAGGTATTATTGAATTTCCATTTCCCGAATATGAAGAATTTGTTAAAGAAAATAATAGTTTTGAAATGTACCTAAATGAAGGTTTCGAAAACGAGACTATAGAGAAAAATGAGGAAATGACCGCAGGTGATATTAGCAATGAAACAATGATGGAAGTACAGATACAATAAAAACTGCAAAACCGACAAAACCAGACTGTAATTGAAAATTAAACCAAAGATAACGAAATATTCGAAGACGAAAACCAAATACAGGATCAAATAATTGTTAAGGAAGATATGACTGTGATACATCAGCAACATGTCTGTGATATAAAAATCCAAGCAGTTAAGGAAGAAATTAAAACTGTACCTGAGATAATAATAAAGGAAGGAGGTCAAGAGAAGAATGAAGCTGTTACTGACGAACGAAAAGACACGTTTCAACGTGCAATGAACAACGTTTTAAACGGTCTTAACGATATTTGCACTGTGTACCTAGATGATATCATTATATTATCAACAAGTTTAGATGAACATATTTTAAACTTGTGTAAAGTCTTTGACAGATTAAGGCAAACAAATTTTAAAATTCAACTTGACAAAAGTGATTTTCTTAAACAAGAAAAAAACTATTTAGGTCATGTAATAATATGTGATGGTATAATGCCTAATCCGGATAAAATAAAAGTAGTTTTAAAATTTCCTATACCAAAGACGACTAAAGAAATCAAATCATTCTCGGACTTACCGGATATTACCGAAAATTCATCAAAAATTATGCAAAACTAACAAAACCACTAACATTATGTTTAAAAAAGGGTAGTGTAATAAAACACGACGGAGACTTCATGAAAGCATTTAACACATGTAAACATTTGTTAACAAATGCACCAGTACTTCAATACCCGGACTTTTCTAAACCTTTTATTCTTACAACGGATGCTAGCAATGAAGCACTAGGAGCCTTGCTTTCGCAAGGAAACCCAGGGCCGGATTTGCCGATTGCATTTGCATCTCGAACACTTAATGACGCTGAGAAAAACTACAGGGTGGTCGAACGTGAGCTTTTGTCTTGTTTGGACCACAGAGTATTTTCGTCCATATCTATACGGACGTAAATTTACCATATACACTGATCACAGACCACTCCAATGGCTTCACCAATTAAAAGAGCCAAATTCAAAACTAATGCAATGGAGAATTCGTCTAGAAGAATTCGATTACGATGTAAAATACAAAAAAGGTACGATAAACACCAACGCAGACGCACTATCGCTCATAAAAATCGATCAGATCAATATTAGTCCACTAGATACTGCATCACTGGCAGTTAATCATGAAGACGATATATCACAGCTATTAGATGACATTAATGAAATTATAGAAAACAACGGAAGTTAACTTAGCACTCCATCTAATATTGATATCAATAGAGATATTCTTGATGCTATAATCCCAGTAGACGACATAACAGTACATCAAATCAGTCTGACGAACCCCAGAGATCTATTGAAATTTCAGAAGATCCAATCAATAAAGAAAACCAGATTTTAATAAAAATTCAAGAAAATCCAAAACTAACAAAATCAAGCAAAATTGAAAATAAACACATCACCAAAGTTTATTTACCTCTTAACTATCAATCAGAAGATTTAAAAGAATTACTAAAAAATCATACAATTGGTAACGAAACATTTCATCTTCTCGCATCAAGGTAAGAAATTTATAGAGAACTGTCTATTATCTACACATCACTATTTAATAACAATGCACCTCGTATCATTTATCATACATCGAGAGTTAAAGATCTACGTGATATAGAACGAATTAAAGAAGTTATAAGAAACTAACACGATGGAAAAACAAATCATAGAGCTCAAGAAACATTCCTAAAACTTAAAGAAAAATATTATTTAAAAAAAATGCTTAAAATTATTCAAGATTGTATAAGTCATTGCGAGGCATGTCAAAGAGGAAAATATTTACGTCACCCATCTACCACCTCTTGCAAAATAAATAAAAAAGTAAGAAATTTTAATTCTGTAAAGGACAAACAAATGAAACCCGAAAATAGCCAAATTAATTTAGACAATTTAAAGCCATTTTGACATCAATTGCCTTCTAAGGGTGGAGGAGTTATGATATAACAAAACCCCTACATCAGCTAAAAGTGATACCCAGATAAGTCTATAAATAAGAGCGCCTCGAGCACTCTTAGAGTTTTTTCGTTCTAGACAATGACTAGCATAGTTCGTGTGTAAATTGTTTATAAACGTAAACTGTTAATAAACGATCCAAATAAATAAATTTTCTTAAGAATCTTTTACTTTTCTCGTCTACGATTCTTAAGTTGTACATAGGTACGTAATTTATTTACAATAACAAGAAATGCCTTTTATTGGTTAGCAGTGGAAACAAAATAACAAAAATAAAATTGACATATTTTCTTTAAAGTTTTGAGTAAGAAACTAAAATGACTGGTTACGCCGATATAAGAACATCTTAATTTAATAAAAAATTTCGATTTAGCTATAAGAAAGCCAAACGTTTTAAAAATTTCCGTTACTTTTTATTTTGTGTACCCATAAGAACTAATGTCAGAAAATAAAACAATTTTAAATTCTATCTGCTTAGAGCGGACCAAATTTTTGCTGCACAATTTTTATATTTCTGCTTTAAACAATGTTATGTTTCTCTCTAATAAAAAGCAATATGCTGCTTTTTGAGCATTTAGTACTACTGTCCTGTGTAAAAAAGTGATTAAAATATACATCATATTATACTCCGTTCATTCATATGAGCACATAAAAAACTGTTTACCTGGGCTCACAGAGCGACCCTTTGTCGATCGTCACTTGAGTCACCTCGTATAATAAAAAACAATTTAGAAAACAGTAAATCATTAAAACATCAAATGCCTTAAGCGCGATTTATAGATTGCCGGCCGCCCGCCCGTCCGTATACCGTATACCCGTAGAAAAGTTCAATAATAGCATATCCTTTAAACCATTTATAAATTACCTTATCCCCCTACCGTAGTCCTTCCGTCCGTAGAAAGTTGGTCAAGTTTCATGATTCTTCCGTTTACGGGCTTACGGTAACCAATGGGATGACACGATTACAATCATGCGTAGTAACGTTGAAAATGGCCGCGTTAAGCAATTGACAACTGCATGGTTAATTTGTGTTTATCACGTGTGCTGTGTGTTTGTATTCCATTATACTTTTGTAGATTTGTTTATTGTGTCATACTGCATAATATGTCATTTTTGGAGAAGCATATAGTGGCAAGACGGTAAGTAAATTACTTTTTATAACCTATTTGCAATGATATTGCAATAAATGGTTAAACATTTTAACAAATTGGTGACTAATTTTGCACTGAAATGTTTAAACCGAAGAGGGTCTCTTACATAGTATAAAATATATTCATAACGTATTCAGCAAATAGAAAAATAAAGATTGTGGCCTCAAAAAAAAGTGTTTGTGAGGTTCAGCTAATATTGATTAGCATTATTTACTTCACACATTAGATGTTATGTAAAATACCCCACTAAATATTAAATGTTTGCCTCATGACTGTGTAGTAAATGGCGATTGAAAGTTTTTTGATAAACATGTATTAGAAATTATTGTAATAATTTGTTGTTCGATGATAAACTATATATTTTTTGTTTCAGAACGTATTCTTCAACAAAACCATTATCATGCTCACTAACTCCTGAGACTCCTCATATGCGTGAGTCTTTTGCTGAGGAAGACACTCAGCAATCTCAAGATGTTGAAGATAGACCTTCAACATCAAGAGTTTGTAGGGAGCCTACACCCTCAACATCGAGGGAAAGTACAGAGGAAACTCCTACACCCTCAACATCACGGGAAACAACACCATCAAGGTCTAAACCAAGTTTAAAGAGGAAAAGAAGTAAAAATCAAGAGGAAGCTATGAGTTTGGTAGAGGCAGCAAGAGCCATTACTAGCCAAATTAGTATGGTTCGATCTGGTCAAAAAAGAAAAAAAACGATCAATGCAAAGTTCGGGGAGTATATAGCCCATCGTTTAGATGAGTTACCACCAGATACAGCCAAAAATATTAGGAAACAAATTGTTGATATTGAAAATAGTGAATAAAATATATTATTTTTCTACATGTATTTTACTTATGAGTTTAAACTATAGTTAAATGTTCACAGAGGCAACGTTTTGTATAAATTATTTATTTATTTTGTACATATTCTGGAAATTATCAAAATATAAGACATTCATAATTTTAAATCAAAATGATAAAGTTTTAAGGTCATAAATTATTGAATTTACATTAATTAATCAGAGTACATTTTAAAAACATTGTACGATAAATTTTAAAAATTTACTACAATGAAAAATGAAATTGTTCTTTACTCCCTAGTTCCCAACTAAACAGAAAAATAAAAAAATTTATATTTGGGTAGTAAGAGTACAATATTAGTTAAAAAAATGTATTCCATTTTTACCTACAGCAGGCAACAACCTAGACTAAAAGTTAACAATTAATTGGTAATAATTCGATCCTAATTAAACAAAATAAGGTAGAAAATGGCACGTTAGATTCTCATTAAAATTATTTAAAACACAAATATGTTATTCTACAATAACTATAGTCTCTTGTCCTTGAAATATTCTTTGTAGTTGCCATGGAAGAGCTCCTATAGTTGAAAAATAATGACTTAAAATGTCCCTAAGTTGATAGCAAATTCGACTGGAAGTATTTGCGGATAACCTACCAACTGATCGTAAAGGTTCAGTATCCATTCTCCATTGGCCATTAGATTTATCATCTGCATCAGCATATCCAGGTGGGCAGTACACATTTAGGTTTTCCGTAGTCATTTTACAAAAATTATGTAAAACCACCACAGCTTTCACAATGTGATCAATGTTCTCTACTTTCGCATTAATGGTTTGCTTCATTATACGCCATCTAGCCACCATAATACCAAAAGCATTTTCAATTACCCTTCTAGCTCTAGATAATCGATAATTAAAAATCCTTTGAGCTTCTGACAAATTTTTGCCTGGATAGGGACGCATTATGTAGCGTTTTAAAGGAAAGGCCTCATCTGCTACTAAAACATAAGGCATCACAATATTTGTATTTGGAATAATGCTATCTTCGGGGGACATTTAATGTCTGTGTGTCTAATCTTGTGCCAAATACACTGTTCCTAAATACACCGCCATCACTTTGTGATCCATAAGCCCCTATGTCCACTAATTTAAATATATATTTTGCATCGCAACAAGCCAATAAAATAATGCTGAAGTTTTTTTTATAGTTAAAAAACAATGAGCCGCTCTTTGGAGGTGCTTGTATAGATACATGTTTTCCATCAAGTGCACCTATACAATTTGGAAAGTTCCATAAATTAAAAAAATCGTTTGAAATATCTTTCCAATCTTGCACTGTTGGCTCACTCAAATATTCAGGTGAAAGAACATCCCAAATAACTCTACATACTTCATTAATACATTTATGAACAGTTGTTAGGCCCATTTTGTATGACCAAGCTAGACTTTGCATGCTTACTCCTTGTGATAAATATCTGGAAAACATAATGTTAGATTACATTTGAAATACCTGTCACAAAATAAAAATAACTCACTGCAAAGTAATTGCTAGTTTTTCTTCAGGGCATTTGATCTGAAATCCTTCGTCGCTTTAATTTATTCTTCAATTTACTAAGCAGATAATCAAATACCATAGTTGTCATTCTGGTATACTTAAAAAACTGCTCAGGATCATCACTTTTCATTTTTAAAAACGTGACAGTATAAAAACCACTCTGTTTTCTATCCCTATATATTGTTCGGGTTTTCCAACGCCCAGATGTCCTATTATTTATTCGTATAAGGGCAGCCCCCAAAAGCAACAATACGCTAGTGGCTAACAAATATGCGTCAGTTTCATCATTATCCATTTCGAGGTACCTATCTTTATAATTAATAATTACTTTAAGAAGTATGTCACATTAGAGTACTTACAATGAATTTTCCTATCTAAATACAAATCAAAATGAACACTTTATTTCCTCTCTTATTTTATTCGTCTCTTGTAATTTAATTATAAAACAAACACCACATCTTAATAGGTTAACTGAAAATATAAACTGTCAAATTTAGTAAATATCACAGGGTCCTTTTACAACGTAAATATGAAATGCGCATGCGTCATAACTACGTTACGATAATTTATAAATTGCTTCATACGTTAGCGGACTTACGGGAAATCCGACTTCGTGCGGGAGGGCGGGAGGCCGGGCGGCCGGCAATCTATAAATCGCGCTTTACCGATTATTGTTATAAAATCAGCCAATAAGCAATATCAATAAAGGTAAATAATTTCATATAAACATTACACAACTCATAAGTTAAATTATTGTAAAAGTAAAACTATATATTAGTCGTCGAAAACACAATTTATATCAAAACACAATCTACAAACCTCCAACTACTACTGATGCCTAGAAAATAAAATAAACAATGAAAATTGAATTAACCGCTATCGGAATTGTGTAATTCTGCCTACTGTCTACACCAATCATTAGCGCGCATTTTGTTCCTTATCCTACCCTATCCCACGGTTTATAAATTAAACGGTTACCGCATTCACGCTCTAGCCTATCAGATCGCGATACGTCACAAAGGGCTCTCTCCATAGTTAAAATGTAATAATCGCTTATCTTATGGCTTGGTGAAACAAGTAAAAGTCCAAACAAAGCAGAAATCAAAGAAAAACCAATATTAAAAACTTAAAATAACACAAATGCAAAAATAAACACTTTAAATGAAAAGCGGAAATACCCTTTATGACGTCATTGACGTTTCCCCCACCATAATTTTATTAAATGGGACAACCGTTTTGTTTATGAACCTTGGCCCTATCCTGGCTAATGCTGCAAAACTTATCAGACTTTAAAACCAGTCATGAAATTGATCGTATTTGTTGCAAGTTAATTTGTCTATTAGAAAATAGATGGCCATACCAAAAAATTAAAAAATAGCATCTGTATCTTGATCTCTGTATATTTATTGCACATTAGATGACATATAGATGACGCTGATAGCAGGTCTCTGATAGCAGTGCCAAGAATGTCAAATAAACAGCGAAAGTATACACTATTCAAGCCTATGATGAAGATATATCCTCTTATGTTATTAATTATAAGAGGCTTGTTAAAATTCTTATCCAATTAGAAAACACTTTCAATTTATAGAAGAATCTAATATGATCAACAACCACGAGACATTCAAGTATTTGTATTGTTTCTATTCGGAATATTGCACTGGTCTACTGTTTGGGAAGATTAGAATAGATAGCGTGCGCGATGATGAGTCGTGATTTAATAAATATAGTTTAAAAAAACTAAAAAACACGCTTTTAAAGCACATCAAACTAAAAAGTGAAAAATAATTATTAATGTAAACTGAAAATAATAATGAACGAAAAATACTAGTATTATTGTGAAAAAAGCGTGGGGTGCTTTGTGCAATATTTTTTCGTATATCGAGCACCCCACGCTTTTTTCACAATAATACTAGTATTTTTCGTTCATTATTATTTTCAGTTTATATTAATAATTATTTTTCACTTTTTTAGTTTGATGTGCTTTTAAAAGCGTGTTTTTTAGTTTTTTTAAACTATATTTATTTTTAACTTTTTTAGTTTGATGTGCTATGAAAGCGTGTTTTTTAGTTGTTTTAAACTATATTTATATTGCTTATTGATGCTGATATTATAACATATTACGATCCAACAGATATTTCTGAAAAAAAAAAAAAAAATTTATTTCAGCCGTGAGGTTCGAACTCACGCCGGATGAGTCTGTCGTTTCGCGTCCAGTGCCTTAACCCACTCGACCACCGGGCTAATTAACAATTATGGAATCTACTGACATATTAAGCCTTTGCTTTCACGCAGGGATACGTGAGGAAAGGATTGGCGATCCTGAACAGGATAGTGATATAAACTTATCAAATTATTGTATTGTTACCGGTTCTTAATAAGTGTACAAAGTTTCAATTAAATCTGTCCGTTTAAAGTGGGTTAAAATCGAGTCCAAAGAGTCGGTTACAAACAAACATACAAACAAGCAAACATACAAGTGAAGCTAATAAAAGCGTGTTAAAAAAGCGCGCGATGCGTTTTCTTGACTGTTATATTTTCAATTACATTTTAATGAAGAAATAAAACAAAACAGGTAAAATAAATCATTTATTGATAGAAAATCAATAAAATAACAAGCCACAACAAATGCAATAATTATGAAGATATTTTAAATAATCTAAACCACAGAAAAATAAATGGCTAAACAAAAAGTTAAGCATTTTACAATTAAATAATAACGATTATAATACTTTCTTGAACAACAGGTACCTATGTAATACAAAACCTATATGGCAAGTACAAAAAATATATAATTAAGCCTACCAATAAGGAAAAAAAATGTACATTTAGCTTCCCAACATCCCAGATATATGTATCAGCATCGATTAATGTTGCACATTATTTATACAATGTGGTCTGCAATTTAACAATACTTTTAACAAATATAATAGTAATATTTAATTGCTTAAGTAAAGTTTACATTAACAAAACATATTACAAACACCGATAGGTTTTTACAAATAAATATACATATCCAACACAAGAACGAAGAAGTACTTGCTCGTAGGTACATAAATTATATACCTAATTAATAATTATTGGGTAAATATAAACATATTAGGTAGGTGCATATGCACATATTACAGTTTCAAGCAACATCAACACTTGAAATTATAAAAAAAAACAATATCATTAAAGTTATCAAGCCATAAGAAGCTAATAAAATAAAACATATTTATTTATTTTATAGTTTGCAAACTGTTTCTGACTGCTGCTGGAACAAACCTCATATCAACAACTATTGATGCTGGAATGTCGTCAGCTTATGTTCAGATTTTTTTGCATCCTTACGATTCTGGATATTTTTTTAGTTTTTTCTTTTACACCACCTAAGAATCCCAATTTTTCACATAGCTTTCACGATCTCCCTGGTTACAATTTCATAATGGTCAGAAGAGGAATACCATAAAAGATGTTCACATTATCAAATATGGATTCAGTGACTATAACAGAAATCTTGGGTTTATGGCAAAAGGTGTGTGTAGTGATACATCGGGAACACATTTTATTCCCATCATTCCTTGCTAAATTTTGGACCTAACAAGAAGGAAACAATTTCATTTAAATACTTTTAAAACACAAAACACAAACTTACTTTTGGTCATTGACTGGAAAATAGTGAATTTTTCCACCTGGTCTACCTACATTGAATCCACAAATAAGACAATGTTTTTGTGGCATGGTTATAATAAAATTAAATATTACACTAACACTAATAAAAAGTTAAAAAAAAATAGTATTTAAAAGTCACAGTATTTTACAGTTCGTAATCCAATATAAAATAAAAAACAAACACACCCAATGAAGTGTTTATATTTCAATGAACACACCACACAATATCAGCATCAAAACAAACACAATATGGCGACGACCTGATCCAACATCAACGATGACGTTTCCTGTGCAGCCAGCGGTATCTACGAAAATCTTCCCGACCTGCAACAAAGATAGATTAATCGAGAAACACCTATGTACAACAAGGATGGAAGTACTGAAACCCTACACATTTTTATATGTACTTGAATGTCTCGTGGTTGTCTCTGGTATGATACTAAATATTTGTTTGGCAACACTGACTACTGTTCGATTTTTTTAAGCGGTGCCCTAAACCTGGTTTGCAATTATTAGACTGATTGACATAAGTATTACAAGTTTTATTCAAGAAGGCAATATAATTAATTATAACAAATTTAATACTAGGTAGGAGTTATAATTTGTTCTATTAATTATTAGATTATTTAAGATTTTTTAGGGAGTTATCAGGGAAAGGCCATTTTTAGGTTGGCTAAGCTGTCAAAAGTGCAGAGATAACTTAAAAGTGGTAACACTGTGTTATGTGTAAATGTGAGTGTTTCTTATCGAACGTGTTTTGTACTTTCTCTAAGAAATAAATTGCATTTAGTAAATGATCAAGCTATAAAGATATATATTAATGTGAGTTATTGGAACGTTCATTCCATGAAGTATTAAAGTCGTTTAGCTAGACTGATAGAAGCAGTTATTTTTAGTGTAGCACTGACATATCTAAGCGTCTGTTAAAAAGGCGCCTTATTTGAATTCTATATTAATTATATTTCTCGAAATATAGGTAGGCTATAAATATTTTAAATTATAGGGTAAATTTTAATTACAAAATATTGCAGTTCCTGAATAATTTATCCAAGAGAAGCACAACACATATGTTGATGGAGCTATCGGTCCAAATAAATGTAATCCGTTAAGAGCTATTTGGTCCTTGCATAATTCCCGTAAAATGTATAACAATGTAAGTATTATCCTTCTAACTTTTTATCGTCTATTAACCAAATCAATAGATGACTGTTCCATATTTTTCTTATGAATTTTTCAAATTCCATATGTATTCTATAGTACTGTAGGTATATATCCAAACCAAATGATTTCACTTTTCTATTTCTCAATAGATAGATAGATAGATTTATTTAACTACTTTACATAAAATAATGTTTATAGCAAGTCAAAAGTTTACAGAGTATTGTAAGACAAAGATAATGAATATAAAACAGAGAAATAATAGAATGCACAAACAACATATGTATATATACATAGAAGAAACAATAATAATAACAGTATTTAAATAGAGCTAAGCATACAAAAGTAACTATCTAATAGTAACTAACAATAATTTTTGTTTTATTTTTTTTTTTTTCGTTTCCTAATAACTTAATTTTGAAACTTCGTTTTTAAACAGTGAAAATATTTTTAAGAGACAAAATTTAGGTATAATTTTAACATTAAGTATAATTATAATTAAATCATTGTGTGATACTATATATGAATGCTTAATATTTTAAAATTTTAAGACAAATTTGCACTTTCCAACATTTTGTCATAAGCAAGTTAATATACACTTTAATTTTCCCATTTGATAGCTAACTTTATTTTTCAACTCGTGTAAGTATAGGTATCACAAATTATATAAAATTGAACGTAGTTTTATAATAAATTGTAACAATCGCATTTTCAGTTTACCTTAAGAACAGTCAGTTTTAAAAAAAAAATTGGAACATCGAAAGTTTAAATCCAATAGATTTTGAAATTATTATTTTGATTTATAGTCGACCCACTATCCTAATACTGGCTACCAGAGTGCTTACCCGCAATATCAGCAAAGTTACAGCAGTAATAATTATGGATACCAAGATTATGGAACTCAGTATACTGATCAGGTGAGTTATTTTATTGTTGATATATAATTTAAACCACTTGGGAGCGAACTTTTCATTCCAGATTAAATATGTTATACCATATAACTCTATTTATATTTATTTATGTTATAATTAGACTAGGCCAAATTTCATAGTAATTCAGTGGTCACACATGAGCCAGTGTATGTAAACATTTATTGCTTAACTTTCAACATTTCTGTACGGGGTGGGCAAATTTTGATGTTTGTATAGGGTAACTCGGTAACTGTAAGAGAAGTTATGAAAAAACAACTTTTACATTCTTCAGACACTTTTTTCTGTATAAAACAGTGGGCGTCGAGAAAATTAAAAAAAAAGAAGATGCAATTTCGAGTTATGGCATAAAGTTGTAGTTTTTTAAATGGGATTCATAGTTGGCTATGGTTTAGTTAAAAAGGAAATTTTCTTTATCAAATTATATATCGTATGTGGGGTCGCTTTTGAAGTGTAAATATTTAATAGCGAAAATAATCTATTAGATTATTTTTTGCATTTTTTATATTTATTCCAAGTAGGCATGTGTCATCTATGACAGTTTATCCATTTGTCAGTAAATAGCATATTAATAATTTTCTATAACTGTAATTGGAATGGCGGTTGCAAATTCTTCAATTTCAAGTCGTCAAATTGAAGCTGATTCTGGGATTTCAAGACGTCAAGCTTTGGGTATTTTGAAGACACACATATTCAGGCTTTATACAATAAGGAAACAACATCACCTGCAACCAATTGATCTTCAGCGACGATTGGAGTTTTGCATATGGTATCGTCAAAAAAGTCAACAAGATTCATTCTTTTCTAGAAATATAGTTTGGACAGATGAAGCCTACATTAGCAGTGCAGGAATTTTCAACAGGCATAGTGAGCACTATTGGTCTGATATGAACTCTCACCGTACCGTTGACGTGCCATCTCAGGGATGCTTTGGCTTTAGTGTTTGGTATGCTCTACGTGGCAATCGTATTTTAACATATCACATATATCAAGAAAATCTTATGTCCAACGGTACTATGAAATCTTAAACCAGAAAAATATTGAGAAATTTTTATGGACAAGCTACCTTTAATTGAGGCAAGAAATCAGTTCTTTCAACAAGATGATGATGATGCATCATCTCATAACACCAGGACTGTTTCAGAATTATTAAATACCAATTTTGGAAATAACTGGATGGGAAGTAACGAACCAGTGAAGTGGCCACCACGATCGGCTGACTTAACACCACTGGATTTTTTTGGGGCCACGTTAAAGATAAATTATACAAGAAAACCAGTACCGACATAAATGAACTCAGACAAAATTTTATAGACTGTTTGAATTCCATTTCAAATCTTCATATTTATAATGCAGTTTAGAGTGTTATGAAGAGGTTTAATTTATGTATCGAACGTAACAGACAGTTTAATCATTTACTTTAATTTGAATTTTTATTTTGTAATTGTAATGTATTATAAAATTAGATATAAATATTTGATTTGTTGGTCTTGGCTTGTTGAAGGACCCATAATTAATGAGATTTTCTTTTAACCTCTTAAAAATAGCTTTATTAGGTTGCCTTCTTTCTGGATAGCAATTGAAATATATTTCGGATGCAATATCACAATCGTTATTACTTTGAATAAAGAAAGCATTCCAGCATATCATTTCTCATAATTTTCGTAAGACATCTTCACTTTTACGATTAAGTCGGGTGTAATTATGACGGAAACAAAATTATTAATATGCAATTTACTGACAAACGGATAGACACTGTCATAGATGACACACGTCTACTTGGAATAAATATAAAAAAAGCAAAAAGTAATCTACTAAAGGATTATTTTCGCTATTAAATGCTTACACATCAAAAGCGATCCCACGATATATAGTTTGAAAGAGAAACAATTTTCCTTTTTAACTAAACCATAGCCAACTATAATTTCCATTTAAAAAACTACAACTTTATGCCATAACTCGAAATTGCCACTGTATTATACAGAAAAAGTGCCTGAAGAATGTAAAAGTTGTTTTTTCATAACAACCAAGATATTGTCGTGTCTAAAAGTCGAAAAATCGAACTTTTGTTTATAATTCAAAAACAAAAGTAAAAATTTTTGTTTTCGCCAGTGAATTTGTCTCAAAAAAAGAGGTCGAGAATATATCTTCCATTTTTTTTGTATCTCTTACAGGTACCCTATACAAACATAGAAATTTGCCTACCCTGTACAGATGACAAAATCTCGGAGAGAATACATAAGCACATGTTCATTCAACGTCGACTGAAGTGATATTTGCAAACTTAAAAAAAGTTGTAAATTTCAGTTGAAATATGTTACTCACTGAAACACCTATTAGTATCACAATTATGCATACTTTGCATTTTTTTTGTAAAATGTCGCTAAATCTCTTACTAACCAGCATATTAGGCACATTTGTAAAAGTTTGTAATACATTTTGTACACTATCAAGTAGTTTAAGCTGTGGATAAGGAATAACTTTCTAATTTGTGAAAACTATCTAATACCACATTATAGTTGTTATAAATAACACATATCTTGATTATTAAATAATTGCTGAACCTCAGAAATGGTTTGTGAGTCACCAGGATTTAACTGAAGCACAAAAATTTTTACATTATTAATAGAGACCGGATCCGAATATTAGATTCCAGGAATGGATGTACTGGCAACAGGAATTATCCTGTATTTGCATTCAAAATAAAGCTGTGTAAATTTTAGCCAATTAATTTAACTTTTTATGTTCTCATAGAACGAATCCAGTCTTTTTGCACGTCAACAACTAACAACGCAAACCCTACTACAACAAAGTAAACAAATAAGCAGATGAAAAGAAACAATTATTTTAAGTATTTAGCACATTTACAAAAAATAATTATTTCTTTAACATATAGAGATCGAGAGCACAAATATTACTGATTCTGTGTCGAGATGTACCAATAAATGACGTCAGGTCATTAGGTGTTTACAATGTAATATTACATCTACGTAAAAATCGTCGCTATCTCTACATTAAAACACAAAATAATATCAATTTAAAAATAAAGAGGACATTTTTATGTAGGTCAAGTTAAGACTGCTTTTTACCAAGTATCTCTCTTAAATCTATAAATCGTTGTTAAAATTTTTCTATTATATTAAAAAACGAAAACAAATGATTTATCCTAAAATTAAAAAAAAAAAAAAAATTAAACACCATAAGTAATACAACTCCTGTATCCCTGAAGGTACCTCGTGTGAGAGAGGGCTACACATTTAGAGACAATGGACACACCCAATGTCCGAGTATGCTAGAATTAATTTCTGATTTAAAAAAATCCTAGCTCCTCGACTGAGGATCAAACTAAGGGTTCCAAGTTGAGAGGCAAGTCTCCTTACTATACTCGATCATGAATCCACATATACATATAAATACCATATAGATCTAATATACAGGCAATACTGTTTTTTTTTTATTAAAGGGAAATATGATTATTTAGTTTCATAAAATAACACCATATAAAATATATGTATTTCTTATTAATAAAAAAAAATGCTCATCAGTATTGCCTATATATTTATACAGGGTGGGGCAACAGTGCATCCGACTTTGATATCTCGAGTTCTATGATAGCTAGAAACTTGATTTAAAAACATAAGTAAAGTAGACAAAAAAGTCTATAACCGGAAATTGTTTTCGAATATACAGGGTGAGACGATTCTACAGGGTCAAGTAACATTTTTTTAAATGAAATGTCATGTATATTAGAACATGTTTTGAAACCTCTTTGTGGCCTCCTGTCAATCCTGTATTATTATTGACTTTCTCCCAACCACTTGGATGTAATGATTTCTTTTGTTGAAATTATACCATTTACACGTGTATATATTAAAAATATTACTACAATTACAACTATCGATTTTAAGAAAAAATATGTTAGTATCAGATGTTTTATTTAAACAAATGTTAGTTGACCCTGTGGAGTAGTAGTAGTAGTAATTTCCGGTTATAGACTTTTTTGTCTATTTTATTTATGTTTTGAATCAAGTTTCTAGCTATCATAAAACTCAACATATCGAAGTAGGGCGCACTATTGCCCCATCCTGTTCACTAAATACATATGGTAATTAATATGAATTATTTGTTTTCATTTTTTGTTCTTATTAATAGAAAAATAGAGTTTTTATATTGGTAATCCTGGCGACGAGGGCGTGCTAACGCTGCCTTTAATAATGCTGTTTTTAACACCCGGTCTGTGATACAAGTCTAATCTAATTTGAGTAGTAGTGCCGGTGTACAACGAAATAAAAGAAATTATTTCTGAGTTGTAAGATAAACACTTATGGGTTAGCGCAGATGAAACCGCCGACGTTAGTGGTCAGAACATCACAAATGTATATTGGTTGAAGGAATGGATGAGACAGTGGCAATGCCAGGTCACCTAATAATATCAACAAAGGTGTTAGAACGCACAAATGCAAAAACGATGTCTGGACAGCTGTCTTAAAACACTATGAGACGAGAACTATAAAAATAATAAAGGACATGTCTTGCTGTATGTAATGAATGCAGCTTCGTATATGAAGGCAGCTGGACAACGTTTAAAATACACTTCTTTTAATCAGCTACATGTGGCATGTTAATCATTTCTGTGCGTGTGTTTATACCAGTATCAGCCCCTGATATAATATTCGGATCTGGACTATAATCATTAAAGTACTTGTGAGAATAGAGAACTGCCTCCAACTATGTCCCCTAACGTGTTAAAATAGATTGTGGTGTCAGTGGGATGTTAACCAGACCACACGAAAATTCTTAACATGTTTAGTGCCATTCACAAAAACTTTGCAATTAGCATGTGTTATTTTTTCCAATTTCCTCTGCTACCAGATGTAGGGCGTGGATCATACATGTTACATGTTTTAAATGTGGGAAGACAGCTTTTAGCAACTGGCCAGCTTTAAGCATATACCGTGCTGCATCAGTCACTAACGTTAGCATTTATGAACTAGTTATCAACGATGTTACAACTAGATTTCACACAGTTTTCACATTTACCGCTTCAACTCTTTTACTAGCAAGTAAAAATGCAGGCCACGGTCCACCAGGATGTAGAATTCGTACTATCACATTTGCCAGTTGATTTCGTCATGTCGTCTACTGCTAGCTATTTTATTATTATTATTTTTTTAATGTGTCCAACTTTTTTAATATCGCATTCCAAATTTTCGACGTGCGGTTTTTCTTTTTCACAGTTCTCGCTGTGGTACATACTTGCTCTAAAATAAACAGAATGGTTCCTTGATGAGCACACGTAGTGCAATATTACAGAAACTGAATATGAAAATAAGGTCACACACAAAAGTTGTATATGAGAGTTCATTGTTTTTATTTCGTGTGTTTTTTAGATCTTAAATGTTCTTTCCAATGAGTTATATTTAGACATACGGGTTTGGATGTTATCCCAGAGACGGATTTTTAAACGTAATACTATATTCCGAAAAAAAAAAACGCGTGATTTAATAGTAATAAATTAAATTCTAATTTTTGAAGTGTGACACGTTTATTTATTAATCTTTTACATGTAAAACCGGCACCGATGAGCCGTCGTGAACCCCCGAGATTTATATTCCCTAAAAAAAAACACATTGTTAGCCGACTATCTGCTGGGTTGATTCGACCTATTTAGTAGGGGGGGGTTATCTTGCAGTGTCCAGCCCTATATTATCCCTATGTAGTTCCTTTGGCCCTATATTCCATAATTTTGCAAAATGACAGATATACAGGTCTGATTATCAAAAAATATTTGTTTAAAAAAATTGTTAGTCAATAAGTATGTCAAATGCAAGTACAATATTGCATCTTAAAATTGGATGGTGTTATGCAACATTAAGTTAAACCACATTAATATTGTTTTGAAATAATTAACACAAAGTCTGTTAGCGTGTAAGAAATAATTACGCCCATTTTTTAATTACTAATATTACACTTTGTAGAAGGTGGTACAATCAATTTGTAGCATGAATCATATTTGCCATATGTTAAACAACTTTATATTATATATTATACTGATCAACATAATACTATTAATTCATTTTTATATAAAATGTGGCTTAACTCATAGGTGGTTCCTAACACGATCCAATTATTATTGTACAAGTATACAAAATATATACATATCAATCATAAACATTTTCTGGTAGAGTCGGACTCCTCAACCAGCTCCACCAGGAGAAGGTTTCGCTATAGATAGCTGGAGTGTAGCCACAAGTTATGGAACATCTCAGAAGGATGGTGAGTAATAATCAAACAGTGGTTATAATACAATTATGTATAAAAAATTAAGTATAGGGGAATATATTAATACAATTTTTAAAATGGGAGTATACAAATTAATATTTGGTTTTAATTTCAGGATGAACCTTGTACTGGTCATTATATAGAATAGTATAGAAAAATACTTCCATAAGGCTAACGACCAAAGGTCTTCCTGCCTATTTATATGATATTGTTTATAGTATAAAAGTTTTCTGTATATTTAAAAGATTAGATGCAAATATAGTTAAATTATGAAAAGGTAGTTGATAAAAGAATGTAACAATGAAAGTATTAGAAAAACAAGAATGTTCGTTATTTAAATTAAAAAAAGTTTTTTTTTAGCCTACTTGGAGCACTCCATTCGGTGTTAATTTTTATTTATTTATTTTTTGACATATCCAGTGATTAATATCAGCACTGAAATATTTTTAGAGCGAAACATAATGTACATACAGTGAACTGACATTGACAATAATATCAAACCACTCGTATAAATATATAAATATAAAAATATTAATGTAATACTTACTGCCTTACATCTTTATCAGAAAACAAAGGCAATATATGATCCTCGAACAAAATTTCACACCGAATTAAACTCTAAATGGGGATCGTTGAGATAGAACAACCCAAATTGTGGTGTTCTTTATGTGTTATCCAACTGTCCACCAAAAATACAAGTAATCACTATACCCCGGATCTTACGGCAGTTATGACGTAATAGCCAGGGCTGGCTGTCACTCCTATGTTGATATTGACGCGTATTAGTATGAACAGCTGCATATACGACTATGTGTATAGTATGGGTATGTATTCTTAATAAAAAATAAATAAATACTTACTATGTACAGTTGAGTAAGATCATATTAATGTGTAATATGAATTTGATAGGCCCTGATTTTTACATCATGACTACCGTGACATCCGGGGTTTAGTGATCACTTCATATATAATTGAAATCACGAAAGAATGCCATTAGGTCACAAATTTATCTCTAATCTACAACACTACACTGTTTAAGTATTCTTTGTTTACAAGATAATAAAATGAGAGAGATAGTGCAAAGAAAGTCCATTATATGTGACTGTTAACTAACGTTGTTGATGCGTTGTATGAAAACCTAACTTCCTTGATGAAAAAGAAAGAGAAGGTCTGATTTCATACGTCTTAGTAACAAGCGAGAATAATATTGATGAATCTGATCGAACGCTTTTGACTAGCATCGTTGTCACATGTGTCATGGCTTCCTGTTTCTGCATGTCAGCTGTCAAATTTGAATTTGTTTATTTTTGAGTTTGATTGTTACTGTTTTCTTTATCTTATTGATGTTTGTATATGAAAAACAAATCTTTTCAGAACAAACGTTAGTTAATCTTTAAGGCAAAAGGTATGTTTCAATGTGTAATAATAATAATTCTTAAAAATACATTTTGTAGGTTATGTTTTTACATTTTCACGAGTAAACTATGTTTATATCTGGATGTCATTTCAACAAGCATGATCTTGACTAACAGTACTGATTTGATTCATATGAATTATAACGATGATGTAACGGCATTCTTTCGTCATGTCGATAATAGCTAAAGTTTAAATGTATTGTTTTGCTTCAAGTTTTAAATCCTTTATACACATACAGGGTGTCCCAATAGTGCGTCCAAGTCCAATATCGGCCTTATTAGAAGACTTAGGAAAATTATTTTTTTTATGGAAGTGGTATAACGATAAAAGGCGCACATTTTAAAATATTTTGAGATATACAGGGTGGTTGGCTACAGCGGAACATCTTTGAGGTATTTTTTTGGAACTATGTATTTTTACACTTTTGAATTAAGGTAAAATTACCTTACAATGACCTCCAGATTTTAATGTGGTGTTGCCAAGTTATTCTAAAGAGTATGAAAATTTTGGTCAAAACAGGGCGTAACAAACAAAACGGTATCAGGTAATATAAAAATTTGTACTATTTAAAAAATTCAAAGTTATCTTGAACCTAATTTAATCAAATGAATATATATTTTTTTAATTTAAAGTTTATAGGAACTGTTCAAACTCGTGTTCAAAGTAAAATGTATACCGGGTAAGTATCTATTTTGCCCCCCCCCCGCGGTGGATTTAGAATAATATAATTAGTTTAAGTATATTAAATAATGCCTCTGGTTTTTACATTGGCATCCTTAAAATGCGCGATTATTGTAAATACAATTTTTTTTTTTTATTGTATTTATTCACTATTAATAAAGACGTTTTATTATTATTATTATTATTATAATAGGGGGCACAAGCGAGAAAAATGCGCCACAGGTGAAAATTTGGTATTTTCAAGGTCAAACGTTATAAAATAAAAATTTGAGTTGCAAAAACATTTTCTTCGAAAAAAATTTATCATTTTTTAACGTAACTAGGTAAAACAAGTAAAATCAGATTTTAGATATTTTTAAATGTACTATTTACTTCATTGGAAATATAAATATGTGTTATAATATATATACTTCAGAAAAAATAACTTTGCTTCCGCAAACTCTAATAAGGGATTCACAATCAATTTCGTATAACGTATAAGTAGTGTTTTATGACATCATGATATAGACGGCGCGGCGGCTTGGCACTTGGCTTGGCGGCAATGGGCCATTTACAATTTACAAAGACAGTTGATACATCAGCATTTTAATTCCCAGCTCCAGTATTAAAATTATTAATTATTTGCTATATTTTAAATTTGTTTATGGTGAAGAGTATCATGTATCATATTTACACTAGTTTTACTCTAATGTACCAACATTTTAATATACGAATTTATATATTTAAACTGTTAGCAAATTATCGTCCCTTGTCAGCGCCTCGGACAGCAGCCCGATCCTTCCACCGGGCTTGCATACAGTGAATTCTTTTGATAAACCTTTTCCAACTAAAATTTTCATTTTTTTTTGCTAATTTGGCAACACCACATCAAAAACAAAAAATCTGGAAGTCATTGGAAAGGTAATTTTATGCTGAAATCAAAAATATAGGGTGTTCCGTTTAACAAAAATGACCTCGAAGATGCGCCTTTTAACGTTATACCTCAAATAAAATAAATTTTCCAAAGTTTTCTAATAAGGCCGATATTGAACTTAGACGCAATACTAGGACAAATAAATGCAGAACCCTTCATGTGTGACTTTGAAGTAGATGCATACTATACCAAGTCCATGTCGAATAATACCTGCAATGCATAGTCATATGTTGAGTTTATTACAAGCAACTTGTATATCGACTGTCGAAATGAAGTACTTTGTATGTTCCAAATCTAAAATTTTACAGGAAACAAATAAATCTGTTAGTTTATTTTTAAAATTAATTTTAAATGGTGCTTTTGTTCCATGAAACAATAATTGGTACTTAACAGTTTAGTTCAATAAAATGAAAAATAATAATAATTTCACAATAATAATAGTGAAAACTATAAAATAAAGTTAGTATTCTATTAATACTTAAAAAGTTAACATTAAAACTACAGAAAAATTATTCTTCATTGTACATTTTAAAAAAATCCTATTGGCCTCTCCCATTTTAATAATTTTTTTGTGTGTGATTAGTGATTACCATAATGGTCTTATGAATACGCCAACATTTTTAATTTTTTACAACTGGTTTCTGAGTTATACCACTTTAAAAGTCAGCAGGCACAGTTCTTATGGAAAGTAAAATAAGTGTCAGTAGAAATTTTAAAATGTGTTTCTATTGGCCTTATGAAAATTGACTTTTAACGGTGATTCCTGCTACTGAACTGAATAGTGGATACACTTTTTTATACTAAAGCGTAATTGTACTAACAAGATCACAGTCTTTGAAAAAATTAGAAATAGAAATAGTGCACCAGTATGTATGTGTAAAGCAATAAATAAATTTTATGGGATGAAACTATCTATTTTTGGAGCTTGTGTGCTTTGACCTTTGACATTTTTGATCAGTGCTATGATAAAGAACAAATACATATAGCCAATTTGACCGAAGCCACCGACATAAATAATAAGCGTCAAAAATCAGCAAGCTGTTTAAAACGTGAAAGTTTTATATGTAAAAATTTTTGGGACAAAGCCACTTTGTAATAGATTATATTTTATTTCAATCATAAAGATGTTTACGTTTACTTTTTTTTTGTCAATATAAAGGGATATGTAGAATTTAACTCTAATATTTTTAGTTCCTCCACTTCTGAACCCCAAAATTTTAAATGACATCATTGTCGTTGTGATCAATCAAACGAAATATCCTAAATATGTATATATTTATAAAAAAAAAGAATCAGCAAATTCTAATTTCTGATATTTTTCCTTATTTTTTTAAATATCTGAAGAATGAGACTTTTTTATTTAAAATATTGTAAAACACAATATTCAATATAAATTATAATGTTTTTTTTTATATATATAAATATTGTCCTGTTTTACAAATTTTCGATTCTTTTCGCTTAAATTTTCATAATGGTTTCAGTAATATCATTAAAAATGAAATACTGAATATACTTTTATATGCTGTATCTTGTGAAAATATTTTGGGGTTGAAGCTCTAATGGAGAAAGTAAAAGTAAATTTTAAAGTTATTTGGGATTCCATATCTCTTTGATTTTGGCAAGATATCTTTTCATATTCATTTTTAAGGACTTTCTTCTAATGTATTATAATGTGTGCGGACCTGGAGGAGAATATAACAGAAAATTTGTATGTTAAGAAAATTGTACAATTACCGAGTGACATAACATATGCAAAATCGAGAGCGTAAAGAGTGATCAGGGTCAAATAATTGGGACATTTAGTAGTACTTTTTGGAACTACAAGTAAATGAAAATGTTACTGTTTGAAAGACATTTTGGATCTCCGAGTACACCTAGAGACTTTTCCTAAACCAGGATCATATTAAAATAGTCAAGGCCTGCTAGAAATAAGTTTGATTTATAGTACTCGTAGCTTATTAGCGATGAGCTCAAACTGTTTTAATGCGTTCTACTTTAAAATCTGGAGAAAGATCATTAATTTTTTTTTAAATATCACAAATTAGTATAATATGTGCAATTCTCAATATATCAAAAGAAGATATGAAGTTTTGATTTTCACTATTCAGTTAGTTTCAAAAACATTGAGACATGAACATTCCAATATATATGTTTTACTTTAATAACAATAATTATATTCTTTAATCCCATCAAAAATGATTTGCCAATGATTCGTCATTGCTCAACTGCCTGTTTCCTGGGTTCAAGCACTACAGCAAAATCTCACTAACTTGTATAAATATATGATAACGAACTAGTATAAAAATCCTAAGGAATATCAAGGAGCCACTTCATATTTATATTTAGACTAAGACCACTGCTGAGAAGCTTGTTTTTCTGTCCTTACTATACCAGTAAAAGTTTGAGGAAGTGGCTCAACGGAACTTTTATGTGTCCTATCTATAGTACAGAGCATAGCGGTACACATTTTTAACTCCATCATAACTGTTGTACTCACATTGTAAAATAGCTGGTTTTGTGATTGCAAGGTTAGGGTACATTTCCATATGTATAATTGTATAGTATCTATAATGTTGAGTTTCACTTGTGTAACCCTACTAGCGAGTGAACTGATACTTATCAACTGCCAGGGAATGTCGTTCATGCCATGGTCATCTGATGATGACATAATTTTACACTCATGATCAACAAAATTCTGGAAGTTAAAATATAATGGGGGGCCTGAGAGGCCCGTTACTATTTTTTTTTGTGTTATATTTTCTGTAAGTAATATATTTAGTTTATGTTCGCATGATTTATTTCATTTTTAGGCTTCATCTTAAATATCGTGTGAGGAAATATTACAATATTAAATCCTTTCATTTTAAATAATTTTACCATAATACAATAGTAACGTGCACTAAAATTAACCACATACCAAAAATGAGGATATCTATGTTTATAGATATTTTTATTTTCTGTCTGCTATTAGTTGTCCCTGTTTATTGCAGTTACCAAGCTGATGTGGAAATAAACGGTCACGAAAAAAAGTAAATGAAATACGGAAGCTACATAGAAATTTATATATACACATACATTAAGTACTCATGCAATTATTGTTTATATCTTATTCTTGTATAGGCAGAAAGTAAATGCACATTTTTAATATGATTTTTTCGTAGGAGGATCTTACACCAATAATATCTATTGGAGTGGTAAAGTCAGTTGCACCAAAAACAAGGGCAGTTAAAACCATTATAAAGTTACATGATATTTTTACTTTTCCCACGTGCCATATTCGCTAATGATATTTCTATTGTAGCCGTGGCGCAAGAAATGCAACAGCAAAAAGCGCAGTTAGCTAAGCAACGTGAGGATTACGTAAGGAAAGTGTCAGTTCTGCGTCATGAACTGGATCAACTCCGCATGCAAAAACAGGAGCTCGTAGGAGATGGCACCTCTGATCGTGATTTGGGAAATATTTTGAGAGAAAATGATAAGTTACAGGTAATAATAAAATAAATATTTGTTTTTTAAGGAAAAAAAATAGGGTAAGTTTTTTTGAGTGTCCATTTGGTAGCAATGTTTTGTTTCGCAGTTTTGGCTTGAAAGTCCAGCATAGCGTCAGCTCCGATATTTCCAATGAAATTTTCATATATTTTCCATTGTTATATTAAAATTTAATGCAGAGGAGAGGAGAGGTGCCAGTATGTATTGAGTACATTTGTATTATATATGTATATTGGGCAAAGTTATAATTTGTTTTTCTTTTCAGGAGGAAATTCAAGGTAAAATGAAAGCAATTCACAATGTTATAGAGATGTTGTCGAGTATCATAAAAGATGGTCGCACAGTATCTGACCTTGAGTCGTCTCTTATGGCCTTTGAAACTTCCAAGTCACCATCTCCCTCAAAGTTTCATGGAGATAACCATAATAAACCAAAGAGCCAATCCCCCGAGCCTAAAAAAAGATTCCCCTGAGAGGTACTGTTATGTGCATTACGATACCGGTTTACACTGGTGCCGGATGTGCGACGAGTTTCCGGAAACAGCAAAAGATTTTCTTTTACATCTGCAAGATAAAAAGCACCGGGAGATGGCTAAGGAGAATGATGTCGACAACACACCCTGGCATAAACTGCCAGCTGAGCCTATTTTACCTTCAGATGAGACTGCTCCAAGAAAACGTATTCCAATTAAAGGTATATATGAATATAAATCTTGATAATGAGTAACTAATCTACTGAATGTCTAGAAAATCCCAAATATATTTCTTTTAAATATGTGACTTTCTAAATTCGAGTTATATAATTTATATAGGGTGGTTTGTCTTTCTGCAGCCATTATCAGTTTCATTTTTAATATATTAAACCCGAATTTTAAATGATATCAGTGACATATTTATTATAATAAGATAAATAATCTCTTTGTTCTAATTGTGCCCAGCAAATGTCAAGAATGAGCATAGACAATACCAGAGGTGACACTAAAATATCCTTAATGCATTGATATTATTCTTTAATATTTTATTAGGTAATAATCTATTACACTTCTTTTAATAGATGTGTCAAATAATTTGGATGAGTAGTATTAATAAAGGAAAAACAAGAAAGCTGTGTCGCCCTCTGGTACTGTCCATGCGCATTTTTGAATTTTGCTGGCTTCAAATAGAACAGAGATTATTTGTCTTATAATAAATATGTCACTGATGATATTGTATAAATCTTTTTCAACCACTTAAATCCAACCGCTGGACCTCGCGGCGCGGTCGAGCCGAGCATATAATGGGCTCGGCTGGGTCACATCAACATGAGTCTTATTGTTACATAATTTATAATTTAATAAATCAAGGAATTTATTATTTATATACTTGTAATAAAAAAAAATAGTAATGCTGCTCTATTTATTTCACTGTAAAATATAAATCATGATTTTGAAAGATGGTTGGTTTAACAAAGGGTGGCCCATCTTTAACGAGTTAAATATTGTCTCCAAAATAGCCCAAAATATAAATTTTGATTTAATCTATTTGTTTAAACAAAAAAACAATGCACTTTCTTAGTGTAACAAGAAATAATTTTAAAAAAAATACATTGGAAGCAATAAATATTGCAAATCAATGGGACATCAAGCCAGAGTTTAAAAAAAGAGGGGTCATCCTGAAGTCAAATGACATTATGATGAACTATGTATAAATCATCGAACCCCAAATGAAGGTAATTTTAAAATTAATATATTATGGAGTAATGAACATTTACATTATACATACACAACTAAATAATAGATTCCAATAGATATATTTGATTCTGTTGGCATTGAATTAACAATTTAAAAAAAAAAAATAATTTATAGAATTTTTATTGATAGAAAATGCTACAATTAGCCTCATCTTTTACTCAGACAATCACGGCCTTGGTATTTCTGCTGCTAGCTCTGAAAGGAGTTTTTCTGAATTAAAAATAATACCAAATTAAAAAGTATTTATAAAACAGCATGACTCATGAAAGATTAGAGAACTTATCATTATCAATACTTTCAATCGAGTCTCTAACGACTAACATGCTAACATTCATTTTTGGAAAACAGGACATCAATAGTTGCATCTATAATAATAATAAAATAAAACTACTTACTCGATGAAATTTAAAATCAACATTTTGGGTTAGAATATGTTGGTAGAGGTATTTCAAAACCTTATGAGCCGTGAAATGTGCAAACGGCGGAGCTTATTCCGAGCTATAAGTATATTTTGACAACATTTATTCAGCTATCTACCATCTGTATACAATGGAAGCTCGTGATGTTTTTAGGAAGTGGTGTAACTGAGCTGACGGCCGGAGTTATGCCTCTGTGCATATGAAGGTCGAAGCTCATAAGGTTTTGACACACCTCTACCTTTGATGTGATGATACTAACAGTGGAATAGTTCCACAAACCAGTGCAGGCTGATGCATTTAAGTTATACAATATCTCAATATTGGAGCATGGAACCCAAACATTTTAAGGCACAACTATCAATACTGAATGAAAACATTTTGCAGAAAAAAATTGAGAAAAAAAAAGAAAAATGCATTGGCATACTAGATTACTTTAGAAAATTTTGATTTTTTGTAAAGTTATATTTTGAAAAAAAAAAACGGTGGTAAATGTTTCTTTTGATTACGAAGTAATCAAGCGCATTTTTGTATCCATGAATTTTTTACAATTTTTTTTTCTGCAAAACTTCCATTCAGTACTGATAGTAATGCCTTCAAATATTGCTTGGGTTCCACGCTCCAATACGGAGATATAGTATAACCAAAATCCACCAGCCACCACTGCCACAAATACAAAAAACCGTTAAGTGAGGAAATGTAAAGAGGCGCAACATATGCATAAAAAAAGTGTTCCATATTGCTCTTTCACATCTTAATTCCCTGTAACCACTATCCACATATTGTTGACCATGTAGTGCTATCAATGTTGTTGTTTAACAGATTAATAAACTCATTTTAGGAATTTTGATGTTCTATGGTTTAATCAGTTCGATACTTTTTTGCTCCCGAAACTACGCTCTCGGTGGCCTAGTATTTGTAATTTTAGATACTATTTTCAAACTTTATGTTTCATAGATATAATATATTTCCTAATTATTTCTCATAATTTTTAACTAAAAAAACACGACTTTGTTTAATTATAAATAATTTCTTATTTAGAGAAAATAAAAAAAATATATAAACAGATAAATAATTAATAAAATTATAATAAACCAGAAACCATTTAAAAAGAAAAAAAAGCTAAGTAGGAGGATACGAAAAATCACATTTTATAGTTTTTTTAAACTTTATTAAATAATACACCTACTATTAATACATCTATTTAACTAAATTAGAGAAAATTATTTTAAAAAACTTTTTATCACAGATGGAATATGCACCGGTGCAATTGTTTTTACACCTTCACACTTTATTAAAATTATTGCACCCAAAATGGATGCAAAAGTGTGTATTAATACACCGCACCTGGTGCAATAATAAGCATTCATATATTACCTTTTTAGAAATGGTCAATGGTCACTGCAACTAGTATTTATTTATATTTAGTTTTTGCACATTTATTGTGACAATGTGTCGAGACATCTTTATTTTACTTTTTTTTATAGATTTAATGACTTAAAACTAAAAGTATTAAATCTTGATTATCTTCTTCATAAAAGACAAATATTGAAATTTTTGATTTATATTATATAAAATATTGTTGCATATTAAAAAGCAAAAAACACAAACTGTAAAAGTGAAAAATAATTAAATAACCAAATAAATTTCTAAATCTTAAAAAAACATGTTTTTTTAAGAAAAGATAGGATATGCGTCAGATGGAATTGTTTTTGCACCTTCGCACCGGGTTCATTCTTTATATTTTTCAACTGAAATTAAAAAGTTCTCCCATAGATAGATAAATAGATTTATTTCATACTAGGGACAATACTAAATTGTTTAGTACAAGTCAGTGGCCGTGGGCTTCGGAATTCAATGCTGGTGTGTTTCATTGAATATCGATGCCCACTCCTAGTAATAAAATTACACTAAGTTAGCTTACAATACACATTTAAATAAAAGACTTAGTACTAGCAATATAAATAACAAACTATAAAAAAACAGCTTGCTTTTAGCATTTTCAAAACAAATTTCCAGTTTTATGTTTTAGTTTTATTAATTTTAAAGTTCTTGCAAGATACATTGATAAAATTAATAATTTTTTAGGTTATGACGCAACTATTGAGAAAAATCGTTATATTTAAAAATTTTGAATGCACTCATGGGTGCAAACGAATGCACCCCACCCGGTGTAAACGATATTTGCACCCGTTTTTTTTTTCAACGGTGCATGCCCACTTGCCATCTCTGCATTTTATTATCATTTTAAACAGGAAAAGAGCATTCATGTTAAATTTATTATATCATCATTATTATGTTATAATGTTATCTAAAAAAGTAAATTTGTTGCGACCATGTAGAAAGTGAATTTCTAACATATAATAAAGCATTATAGAAAATGGCCTTCTACAGTACCCCGTGTAGGAAAAGTTACTTTGTGCACTAGCGTGGAGAGTACGTTTTTCCTTTTTCTCATGTTAATAAAAAAATCTAAGCTCTAGGTATGGAAAAATTAAACATGACAGAAGGAAATTTAACAAAAGTCAAACTGACATACCTAATGTAATTCAGAAGAAATTATAGAAGTTAAGTTTAAGGATACTTTCGACAAAAGCTTTCTGCGTTTTGCTTTGTTGCGTTTCAAGGTCCTATTGGTAACGTAAAATTGAGCTTCAACTTGCTATAAAAGTTTAATTTATACAGTTGCGTTGTAGCATTCTGTGATTAGCGTTTCAACCATTTATGAATGGCTTTAAATGTCAATTTTAAAAACAACAAAACCAACCTTAAAATAAAATGTGTATTGAGTTATGTTCATTTACTTGGACTAAGCTGCACTAGTGCAAATTTATCTTGCTTTAACATTCCTTATTTGCGTTAATGGCATCTCTGTATCCGCTATATTCATATTTATATAATTTATGTGACAGATGACAAAAAGAAGTTGAGGTGACAAGTGATGTCGCCGAGTTATGAACTCGCCTTTAATGCAAACACGACCGCGAGAAGTTGAAAATATTCAACACATTGGCACCAATATAATTTTAAATTTTGCGTCACAGGATCTCGAAACACAAAGTAGTTGTTTATAAACACAAATATGATTTGCTGTGGTACTCGTTTTAACACTAAAATTTTTAATGTTTAAAACTACACACGACATAACTTTATCCAAAGAGACACTTAAGTCAGTAGAAGCGTGTAGTGAAGGAAACAATTCAAAACAAACAAGCAACGGTACAATGGCATACTACATGCAATGTGAACTATACTACTACAATCAACTGATGAGCTGACTGAAAAATCTGGGATCCAAACGGGAGTGACGGTGCCCTAGATGTCGAATCCAGTGTTGGCTATGGATTTCAACATACACTTGTGCCTTTTTATATATTCTTTCACACAACGCTAAAACATTCCATGCTATACCTGAAGTACATTTCGTCAACCAAGTTGGCATCATCTGGGGATGATTAAAACATATTCATGCCCATATGGTACCAACTTGGTGTGCGAAAATGTGTGTTGGGTATAGTACCGAGTGGTTTAGTATTTGTGTGAAGTACTTCAGTGTTAGTAAAATTTGAGGTCACATTTGCAATTTTTTTTTTACTAATCGTAAAACTATTCAGTTGGTAATAAATATATTTTCTGAGCAGTTCGGTCAAAATAAGGACACATTGTAACTTTGTTTTTTACAGGTTTGCAGTTTTTCATATCAGCCCCATCATGGTACTGTAAGTTATGTGATTTATGGATTGGTGATTTACATTGTGCATCTCACCATTTGAAATCTCAAACACATTTTCAAAACTATGAGGTAAGCATCAGGAACAACCGAATGTAAATCAAATTTAACAAACTGAATAAATTCTAGATGTAATGTGAACCTCTGGATATTTTTCATGTACAAAAAAAATATTTTTATTTCAGAATTTTGTTGTACAAAATCCTCACTGGGAAATGGAATGGCTAAAAGATAGGGAGACAGCAATGACAAGAAATGGCGTCCAAGATTCTTCAGATTCCGATGGTAAGAAAAAAAGAAGAAACGTAGAGAGAAACGTCACGCAGAATTATTTGCATTGAAGGAAAAGAAAAAAGAAACGTTCAAAGAAACGCAAGAAACAATCTTCTGATTCTAGCAGTAGTTCTAGCTCTTCAGACAGCAGTTCTGATGAAGAAAAGGCTGACAGATCTAGAAGTATTAGAGTAGCAATGCGGAACATGAAACAGGTTCAGTCAATCATGGAGGAGGATTTAACAAGTAAATGGAATGTCTTGGAAAGATTGGTGGAGGAGCATAAGAAGAAAGAGGAGAAAAGAGAGAAAGATAAAAAAAGACAAAGAGATGGAGAAGGCCAAAGAATCAGAGGATCCTCTCATCAATCAGTGGATGACCGTGTCCCAACCTCAAGAGAAGGATAAGCGTCTACTGGAAAACTTAAAAGACAGGATGA
The DNA here is from genome assembly GCA_029963845.1 of Rhamnusium bicolor. Lineage (NCBI taxonomy): Eukaryota > Metazoa > Arthropoda > Insecta > Coleoptera > Cerambycidae > Rhamnusium > Rhamnusium bicolor. The sequence goes on from JANEYF010002161.1 coordinate 479,100, forward strand.
AACAAAAACAGGAGATGGAAAAAGCAAAACAAATAGAAATGGAGAAAAGACGACAAGAGAAGGAGAGAGAAGACAGGGAGTTGAGGGAAAGAAAAGAGAAAGAAGCAATGGAAGCCGCAGAAGAAGCAGAGAGGGAGAGGAAGAGAAAGGAACAAGAGGAATTCGAACGAATTAGGGATAGGGAAAGGCATCAGGTTAGATTTAAGACGAATTATAGAAGAAGGCGCACTTCGTCAAGGAGTGATGATGACGACAGCCCTCATGATAAACATTACAGGCATGAAAGGTAAGTTGCTATTGGTTTACAATCATTTCTAGGAATATTGGTCTGGAGATTCTGGCATTTTTTACATAATTATCCAAATATTGGGTCCCAATAGTGTTGGGAAAATTTTTAAATGGAATTTGAGGTTGAACATTAGATAAAGGCTAAGCTGGTCAGCTTTCAGATATTTACCAACAGTGTGTTTTTTGTAATCTAAAGTAACCCCTTGTATTCGAGATATTGCGAAATAGTAAATATTTAATTGAAATTTTTGCATTTCAAGGGTCAAAACACGAAATTTTTTAATTTTCGAGTTATTAAATTTGTTGACCTTTGGAAATCTTCAATTTTTTTGCAAAAAAGAAAATAAAATCGAGTAGTACTTCCAAAAGTAAAAATTTTTTTTTTTAAATGAGTATGTCGACTTGAAATAACAAATTATTTTTTCAAATAGGTACATTATATGATATAAATGGTGTAATTATTGTTATCCTTCCTTCATACATTATATTGTAGATATGTGGGGTGAGACAAGCCTGTTGAAAAAGTCCATCAGAGATGCCTGGAAAAGTAGATTAGTCCAAGGCACTTTTCAACTTGGAAAAGTAGGATGCGTATGCGCAATAAATTCACAAATATTAATTGTAAAGCTTGAACAGAGTTGCCAAAATGTCCAATATATAGCCACATTCAGGGAAATCTATATCATTCTCGACGATAAAACAAAAAAATTATTAGATAAATAAATATATGGTAACTGCAATAATAATATTAAAAGCCATTAACATTAATAAAAAAAATAAAACCCATGAAGAGGACTTATGGCAATCTAGCAACACTTGGTTACATATAAACCGATTTAGTCATAAGTTTGAACTTAAGACCAAATCATATTGCAGGAAATTTGTATTCAACCAATAAGTATTGTGAGTGTTTAATAATAATAGTTTATTAGTGTTAAGATACTGCGAGTATGTACACAAGTCATGATTGTTGTCTAATACTAATTACAATAATTGTTGGAAGGAAGTACATAGATATATTTAAAATTACAAGACACTATTAAAATTATTACAATAAAAGAAAAAGAAATATATATACATTAGAGTACACTTTATTTAAAATCTAAAAAGTCTTATCGCAAAGATCATGGAAATCATTTTGAAGGTATTCCTCAAAAGTGTAGATTACTTTTCCTTTTTAGGTATGTTTTCAAGTTTTCCTTGAACTGACTCGTATTTAATTGTTTTATTTCATCAGGTAGAACGTTGAAAAATTTTATACTATAATAGCCATCCCTGCTTAACCAATTGATATTTGGTACAGTATTTTTGTTATCGTTTCATAGTTATGAACATGCATTAAGGTTCCTTGGCTGACAGAGTTCGCTAAGTTCCGGACTAGATAAATATTTTTTGAGAAGTTGTCTACGTGTTTTTCCCATGTCAGCTGGGGGTCAAGGTAAACACCTAAAAATTTAACCAAATTATTTTTCATTTCTACATTAGTATTTGAGGGTCTGAAGCTAAAATTGCTGCTGTGTTTTATTAGTATTTATTTTGAAGGTGTTTGCCGCATACCAGGTTTTTATATTTGATTGTGTGTTCTCAGATTTAGTTTTGAGGAGATCTATTGATAAATCTTGTTGTACCTCTGTCATATCATCTGCAAATAGGATGAGGTTTGTATTGGGATCACAATTGGGCAGATTATGAATGTAAATTATGAAAAGCATAGGGCCCAGGACTAAGGCCTGCGGTACACCATGCAAGACGGTTTTATTGATGGAATGATTACACAGGTTGACAAAATTTAACTGGCCTTCTAAACTAGAAATCAGACTATACTTTTCCTAAGATTTTTTACGCGCTGAATGCGGATCCGACCTCAGAATTGCTCCATCACGTCAGGTTTTTAAAAGATTCTAACCTAGAAGTGGAAAAGCCCCGGTTTTTCGCTATATTTGAAGTTTATATCACGAGGTAAGTTTTCTCTACAAAACTCGTTATGGCATCTTCCCCTTCAAAAACGTTAAAATAGCGCAGACACTACAACTTCATTTCATGACGCTGGATTCGACTCAAGAGAGGTACTCTTAGTCGAATCCAGCGTCATGAAACGAGAATGTGGCGGTGTTCTCTCTAAAATTTTTTTTAAGTCAAACATTTATTTGAACAATTTCCGATAACAAAACAGCCAAATAAATAATATGATATGAGTTTTCAGAAATTTATATTAATAGTTAATTCAAGTGCATTTCTGAATATATATATATATATATATATATATATATATAAGTAAAAATTTATGTACAATAAATATTGAAAATTATTAGTCTTATTACTCAACCTGTGAATGTTTGAAATATTCAATGAGAATAAGTACAGCGATATGATGATGAATATATTCTAATATTTATGGGTTTATTTTTATTATAAGGTGGAAATTTAGGTGTTTGTAGTCCTGGAGTGGGTTGAAACCTTTGATGTGAACTACGTAGGTGTTTGTAATTTGATTATTCTGAAATCTTCACCTGATGCTACTCAATTTCCGAATACCCACTAATATACCAAATTCATAAAATTCAACTTACGATTTTTGGAGAGGAAAAAAGTATTGGTAAAATTCAAAATGGATTTTGAAGGGAAAGAGTACTTCTCAGATGCTGTAACGAGTTTGGTGCAGAAAAATTATCTTGTGATGTAACATAACCTCAATTATAGCGAAACAATTTTTTTTTTCACTTAGGTTAGAATCTCTCGAAAATCTGTCGTCATGAAGCAATTCTGAGGTTGGAATCGGATTCAGAGGGGTCAAGAACCTTCGGAAAGGTATAGTTTGGTTTCTGGTTTAAAATTTTGTATGCAAAATTGAACTGATGATTTTCAAACCCGTCCGTGATTGTCTGGGTTGATGAGGCTGATTTTTTATTTCGGAAACTGTACTGATATGTGCTAAGGAAAAAATTCTACTATTTGTGTTTTCAAAACAGATTAAAAAATTTTAGAGAAGATAGGCACCAGAGAAATGGTTGTCATTGCATAAATCTTCGTGAGAACCATTTTTGAAAATCGGTACTACTCTTGCTATTTTTAGTTTTTTTGGAAATAGATTTGCTTTTATGCGTAAATTTATTAGTGTTGTTAGTGGGGCACATACAAGATTTACTAATGTTTTGACAATTTTTTCTGTAATATCATTGTGATCTTTGCTCTTACTGTTTTTTAAGTTACTTATACTTATTCTTACTTCATTAACTGTGACTTCTCTAAATTTTAAATTTAGACATTGTTTATTATAACGTAATCCATTAGGGTCTTTATTCATCTCTGGGATAATTTTGATTATATTGTCAGGGAAGTTTACAAAGAAATTATTGAAATCAATGGCATTTAGGTTACTGGCTATTGGAGTATTTGATTTGTTATTGTTTTTAATGATGTCCCACATGACACATTTTGGTTTGCTGGAGTTTTTGATGTATTTTCTTTTAAGAAATTTAGTGAGTCACGCATATGCTTAAGGGCACAGTTGTACCAATCAACTTTTTTGTCATGCTAAAAGTTGTTTATAGATTTGGACTTTAGTGGAAGTGTTTTGTCGATAGTTTTTGTTATTAAGTCAATGGAAATATCAAATTTTAATTCAGTCTGCATTTGGGTCTTTAAAGTCCCAGTTGATGGTTTTGACTATGATATATAGTTGAAATAAACCAAAGTCGGTGATTACTCTATAGTTTACTCTAGCGATACGATTAATTTTTGTTGTCTTGGCAAACTGAAGGGAGATGCTGAGATGATCAGATAAGTTGGTATCTATGGTTTGAGCTGAATAGCAATTTGAAGGTAGGCTAGTGAATATATTGTCAAGGCACGAGTCGCATCTTGTATTTTGATGTATAGTTTGACAGTCAATACGACTTCAAATTGTAAGGTGTTTGAGTCACCTGTGTTGAATTTGACGTAACAGTCGCCTGTTAACAAATTTGCTTTGTGTTGTCAAGTTTGTGTAGTAGTATGTTAATTTTTTGTAAAAAAATGTTGAAGTCTCCCAGAGGTGATCTATACACCGTGATTATCTGCATATTATCGAAAACTATACCCGATATTTCACAATGTAGTTCCTCAGATATGCTATTCACCCCACAAGATTGGCACTCAGCTTCATTATTATTACTAAATATACTTACACCCCCATGTTTTCTTTCTGTCCTGCAGAAGCCAGAGATGGCAAGGTAGTCAGTAGTCACTGACTTTGATTGTTTCAAGTTCATCTGGCGTTAACCAATGCCCGTTTAAGCGTAATATTTTAAACTTGTTTTCTTTGAGATATAACTTCAACCAGTGGTGGTTGGTGACATTTTGAATAGTCATATCATAGTATTGGAACATGGGATACAAGCAATACTTTATGGCATAACTATCAGCACTAAATCAAGAAGTTTTGCAGAGAAATTTCCACTGAAATTTGTGAAAAAAGTTCCAAACAGTATGCTCCCCAGCCCCGGGTTATTTTTTTTGGCGATTTGTAAAATATTTGCAAAACTTTTTTTTTTTCAGGATCAGGTGGAAAGTATATCGCCAGATTTTAAATTTCATAAAAAAATATTACTTTTTGCAATTTGCACAGTGAAAAATTAAATGAAAATAAAATTTCAAAATGGTGTAACTTTATAACAAAGCAACATTTTTTGATGTAATTTTAAATCTGGCGACATACCCCCTTGATTCTGAAAAAAAAAATGTTTTGCAAATATTTTTGAAATTGTTTAAAAAATAACCTTGGGGGCATACAGTTTTTGTAATTTTTTTTCGCAAATTTCAATCGCAATTTTTGCACCGCAAAACTTCATTTAGTGTTGATAGTTGCCCCAAAGTATTGTTTGGGTCCTAAACTCCAATACTGAGATATGACCTAACCTAAATTTCTGAGTAAAGATTATTGTATACTATTTTATGGAGGTATTGGTATATTTTCGGTTTACAGCTATAAAGTGGACTGATCAGAAATCTATTCTGTCAGATGGAATTTAAGAGGAATGCAATCTTGTGGGAAACTCCAGACCAATTCACCAAGAACGAACAAAATATGTTCTGTTAAAAATTTCTAGTGTACTTTTGTATCTATAGCATATTCAGTTAATGATAAAACTTGATTGGTTTAATATTTGTCATGGCATATCACTTTTAGGTATAGTGAGAGCAGATCAGAAGCAAGGTCAGAAGCAAGATCAGAAGCAAGGTCAGAGGCAAGGTCAGAGGCTTCTCGTGAAAAATCGAGGAGTCGTAGCAAGAGCATAGATCGTAAGCCAGACACTAACGTTGCTAAGAAGAAGCCACCAGGACCACCGAGCTATAAGAAACTTCCATTTATAGGAAGGATGCCTCTCTTTAAAAACAAAAAGAATGAGGAAAAAGAAGAAAGGAAGGAAATAAAAAAAGAGAGTTACGAGGTGCCTCGACGTACCAGATTCCAACCAGGAACCCTTGCTAGAGCTTTCATTCCGAAGCCTGACGTTTGTTGCTTCCCCAAGTTATCGAGCATTCCGCCACTGACAATACCTCCACCTCCTATTGTCTCACAGATTCCTGTAACACCGCCAGACCCCCCTAAAATAAGCAATAAGAACCCTCCCAAGGCACCTCCTCCACCTAAAATAGCCCAGAAACAGGAGCCAAGTCAGGTGAAGACTGCAAATTTAAGTGACGATGAAATGTTGTATGCAGACCCCGGAGAAGGGATGGATCCAAGTATGATGGGTCAATATTATCAGGACTATAACAGTATGATGTACTCACATAATTATGAATTTCCACAGGATGAGGGATCTGTCGCACCTGCTGTTCCGCATTCTCATACTATGCCTTTGCAGCCACCGCCTTTACCTCCAGATGATGATTTGGCTCTTCTAGGAATCTGTGCTGATGATATGGCCGCTCAGAGCTTTTAAAATTTTCATTTATAATTACAATTACATTTTTTATAAGCTTAATGTTTATAATATCTGAAAATTATGAAATAACTGTATTTTGTTTTTAGAGACTATTAAACAATTTAAATTTATCATCTTCTAATTTCAACACCAATGTCCATAAAAATTACAAGCTAGGAAAATTCATTTATTAATTATTTACTTCCTTGCCCTGACTATGGAAAATATCCCACATGACCACATCTGTAAACGTTTCTGATGGTTTTTTTTATTCTACCCGCTTTTATTACAGTCCAACCAAAGATCAACAGTCAAGACAAAAATGTGTTCCGATCCATGTAATATGGGATATTTGTGTTGTCATTTGATAGTAGAAAGTCTATACAATCTTCCTTCAAAAAACTCTGTGGAGGGTAAATTGCAAGGCTATACTAATAATTTTCATCGAATAGTTCAACTATATGCCGAGAGCGTTGGTGTCGCTGCCTTACTACATAATCTTAACAGAACGTTCCCTCCGCCTATATAAATGGAACTACATTGTAAAGTTCGCTCTTTGTTTCCTTCTCGATTTGGCAACATCGCGCTTTATTTGCGTTTATTTTGTCTTGGTTTCCCGTCTAAAATCGTGCTTTTGGGTTGTTTCTTAACGGATTTTTTTCAGTGATAAGTGAGAAGACAGTTAAATTGTATCATATTAGCATTACATGTGTGGTTTTTGCAATGAGTTCCAGAAGTCTGTTAATGGTCAAATTGGCGCGTATGGGTACCTATTAAGATAAAGAATAAGTTCCTCAAGAATACCACAAATAACTTTCAGACAATGTTTGTGAGTTACAGCTTTAATGAAAATATTTTTAGTTAACTAATGTATAAGCTGTTTAGTAGCTAAAGTATTGAATATGTCAAGTATACACGCAATTTTAAACTGGTATTTCTCATTTCTATACAGCTCCGACAAATATTCAGGGAGATTCTGACTGCACTCATGTGTCGGATACCGAATCTGAAGAAATGCTTTCCGACCAGGTAATAAAAACAAAAAAAAATTGTATGTTGGTTTACGTCTGTGCAGTGGTTGAAAATTAATTTTTTTTAATATTGAGTAGAAGTTTGGTACATATAACTTTACTATTGCTAAATTCGATATACAGGGTGTCTCCAAAAAGGTCTGTACAAAATGATAACACAAATTCATGAGAATAAAATATGAGGATATAGCCCACTTTACCTTAGTCCAAAAATTGATAGTTTCCAAAATACAGGTGTCAATGTTATTATATTTTTAAACTTTTTTTGTAAATATTTATCTTAATAATAGCATGAGTTGCACGAAATTTGGTAATTTCTTGGACAAGTCCAAAGCCTGGATAAAGTGTGAAGGGGGGGGGGCTAGGACGAGTTTCAGTAAGTACCAAATTTCGTGCAAATCATGCTATTATTAAGATAAATATTTTAAAAAATAATAAATTTGACACCCCGTGTTTGAAACTATCAACTTTTGGACAGGTAAATTGGGCTATATCCTCATATAGCCAGCAAGTAACCTCTCTATCTGTGACCCAGGCAAACACATTTCTCAAGTAATGAAGAACAGGCCCGTAACTACAGCAGTCATGGATATAAAAAATACAAACTATCGCTAGAACAAAAAGTGGATTTAATACTAAAAACGGTAGTAAAAACTAATGGGGATATCGAGCTACTCACAAATAAAGTAAATAAACTCGAAGACGAAAATAAACAGCTTAAAATTCAAGTAGATCATTTAGAAAATCAACTAAATATTCTGGACTCTCAAAATAGGATTAACTCCCTAGTACTTTATGGAATAACCGAGGACAAAAATGAGAACCAGCTAGTCCTCAAAAAAAAGTGCTAAATATTATCACACAAGAAAATGGTGGTTTAGGTTTAAATGAAATACAACCGAACGATATCCAAATGGTTTCCAGAATGGGTAATAACGAATCTGGAAAAAGACCCACAGTCATTAGATTTCTTAACTATAAAACAAAAAACAGATCTTCAAAAACGGTAAAAAATGAAAAGGCACAGGGTACTCTTCCCCTCATTATTCTGCCCAAGATCAGGATGCAAGAAAAAAACTGCTACCATATCTGGAGTAAGCCAAGAACAGCGGTAATTCTAAAGCGTACATAAAAAGCACCAAACTATGGATAAATGACAGATCGTACACACTGGCTGAATGTGAAAGCACCTTTAGAGATAACGCAACCCTCAACCTAAACCCGCAGCTATACCAACTGTCACAGCAAGAGTCGCAGACGGACCAACAATCCCATACTTCCCAAAATCAACCAAGAATACTTAGAAAACAAGCTCAATGAAAAAACTAATCAGCACTCTCACGATTTTTCACCAAAATATCCAATGTATATCCAACAAAGTGAATGACATTCAAGTTTTTTTAGAAGATATTCCAGAAATTCAAGTCTAATGTATTTCGGAACATTGGCTGCTAGATAGCAATTATTGTGCACCATTTAATGGTTATAATTTAATCTCATGTTACTTACTGTAGAAAATTGAGCATACACGGTGGAGTATTAATCTTAACAAAAGATAACTTAGATTTTGAAAATATAAATAACCTGTGGACAAAAACAAAAGAAAAAGAATTTGAATATGCTGCAACTGTAAGTAAAAGTTTGAAAATGATTATAATCTGCATGTACAGGTCTTCAACTTGTCAGGGTAAGTCATATAACATTTTCTTCGATCTTTTTTACGTGTTATTATTAGAAATCAACGAAACATACCCAAATTATGTGCTGGTAATATGTGACGATTTTAATATACATTTTGAAAAAGATAATCGACAGACAAATGAATTCTTTTGCTGCTAAAAATGTTTAAAATTTTTCTACCCCCCCATCCCCCTCCCATCGGGTTTAAAAACACCTAACTACCCAACTAGCAGACAACTGATTGATCAATGGCGAAAGATAAATTAAAATTCCAGTAACGGATGGGCCCCGGGCCGAAAACCCCCCCGGAAAAAAAACCCCCCCCCCCGGGCCCCCCCCACCCCAAAACCCTAAAAAAAAAAAAAAAAAAATTATTAAAAAAAAAAAAAAAATTTTTTAAATATTTTTTTAAATACACTGGCGCACGCTATACACAGAAACTGATGTAAATGTGGCTTGTGAGGTTTTTACGATTATTTCAACACTGCTTTAATGTGTCTTTTCCAGTTAAACTTATTAATATCAATCATGAAAATAAATGTCCGGGTTGGATTACAGAGGGAATAAAAACATCATGCCGTAACAAACATTCTTCATTATATATTAAAAATTCCATACCACAAATACATTCTTTAAAAATTACGTGTGCAACTACTGTAAAATTCTGGAAAAACATCATCATTGCAAAACAATGTTATGCAAATAATTGTATTACAAAGTCATCGAATAAAATAAGATCGACCTGGCGATTAATTGACTCAAACATAAAACAAAAAACGGCTATGACACAGGATAAAATTAATGTTCTAAACCAAGAAAATGAACTAATCACGGATCCACTCGCCGTAGCATCAGAATTTCAAAAATTCTACTTAAATGTAGGGGAAGAACTAACAAAAAATATAACCAGCAAAAAACAAGCTATGACTTACGTAACAGCAGTAAAATCCAATAAGAGTAACTCATTTTTCTTTTCACCATTGATAGAAGCAGATATAAAACAAATGATAAAAAATTTAAAACAAAAAAAACAGTACCAGGCTCGGATGATATCCCAATAACAATAATAAACGATGTAGTTGACCACCTTATAAAACCAATAACTTACATAGTTAACTTATCTTTAACAACAGGAACTTTTCCAAGTTGCCTTAAACATGCAGTAATTAAACCCCTATTTAAAAAAGGTGAAAAAACTGAAATCTCAAATTACAGACCAATGTCACTTTTATCAGTAATATCTAAAATCTTGGAGGCTACTGTTAAGGGGCAAATTACCAAATACTTAGAAAAAAATAAAATATTTTCAGATAGTCAGTATGGCTTTAGAAGTGGAAAAAACACAATGGCAGCTACCTTCGACCTAATCTGTAATGTAAATGAAATATTTAGAAAATAGAGACATACCAGTTACTGTCTTTTGCGATTTATTGAAGGCTTTCGATTGCGTCGACCACAAAATCTTACTTGACAAAATGGAGCATTATGGTATACGGGGTATTGTTAATGATTGGTTTAAATCTTACTTAAACGATCGCACTATGTCTGTGAAGATAACGGCAATTGAAGAGGAGCGAATAAACCAACTGTCAACAAACCCGGGCTATATAAATTATGAGGTTCCACAAGGCTCTATCCTGGGACCAACTTTATTTTTAATTTACGTAAATGATGTAACAGCAAATTTCCCACTCGCGAAATCCTCACAATTTGCTGACGATACAAGCATCACTTTACAGCACAAAAACTTAGATGATTTAATTAGTATAACAAAGATTTTACTAGAGGATTTGAGCGACTGGTTCGCAGCAAATAAGCTGGTTTTAAATGTCAAAACTTTTAACATTCTATTCCAACCAAATAAAACTCTACCTCATATTGTTATCTCAACAAACGGTGGATATGTCATCCCTACATCTACCGCTAAATTCCTCGGAATTCACTTGGACCAACAGTTAGACTGGAAAGCCCACATTATAGAATTAAATAAAAAATTAAGCCATGCAGTTTATGCCATAAGTACAATTAGGAAAAATATAGGCTTCAATGTTGGCAAAACAGTGTATTATGCATACTTCTATTCTCGTATGCAATATGGAGTAGAATTCTGGGGAAACTCAACCAATGCCAAGAGAACATTTTCAGTACAAAAAAAGCCATCAGAGCATTATTCAATCTGAATACTCGGGACTCATGTAGATATTACTTTAAAAAGCACTCCATACTTACGCTAACGAATTTATACATATATAAAATCAGTATAATGATATACAAAGAACAAAAAAGCATTTCTACACCCGCTGATACCCATAACCATGATACGCGATACAAAAACAGATACCGAACGCCCTCATACAACTTGGATGTAAACAGAAGAGGACCTGAATATGCAGGTATAAAAATATTTAATCATCTACCAGAAACAGTTCAACATAAACCATCTTTAAATCTATGTAAAAAAGCAATTGAAAGATATCCTAAGAGCCAAGGTATTCTATAATTTAAATGAATTCTTTGATGATGATTTTAACTAAAACAACAGGTTATTTATATTTTTGTAACTCGAGTACATACACCAAAAAAAAAAAAAAAAAAAATCGCACCACTCATATTTAATGTATTCTTATTTAATTTAGTTCAATTGTGTACTTTAAGGTAGCCGTTTTAATGTATTATTAGGTATCATATGATCAGATGTAAAAAATCCTTTGAATCTACAGACCGAAGTATACAATATATTTTCTCTAAGGCTCGAAAAAAGCCAGAAGTATATATCTATCCCATAACATAATACATGTATACACTATAACAATTATTGTAGTTTGTAAGATATATACTGTGGGGAAATAAAATATTTCTATCTATCTATCTATTATCCTCAGGAATTTGTGCTATTGTAGTGAGGGGGGGGGCTAAGACGAGTTTCAGTAAGTACCAAATTTCGTGCAAATCATGCTATTATTAAGATAAATATTTTCAAAAAAGTTTTAAAAAATAATAAATTTGACACCCCGTGTTTCGAAACCATCAACTTTTGGACAGGTAAATTGGGCTATATCCTCATATATTATCCTCAGGAATTTGTGTTATTGTTTTGTACAGACCTTTTAGAGTTACATATACCAGTTACAACGGAAATATATAATTTTTGTTATTTAACTTCTTGAATTATATATTGAGTATATTTTCAAATAAAACATTTATGGCACATAAGTTCAAAAAATAATATGAGTTTTAAATAGAATTGAACTTTTCTCACCCAATGATCATGTAAAATATGCAGGGTGTATTGTATTTAAAAAAAAATTACCATTTTCTCCTTAAATTTAATAATAATAACATTGTTGGTATTTGTCTCGGTGTTTCTGGTGGACTCGCTCATCAAGCTCTGAAATGAACTTAATATTGTTAGAAGATTAATTAGTTTTCAGATTCATATCAAGAATAGCTTTTATATTTTTAAAATTTTCAGGCTTTTTATGATTTATATGGTAATCATTTCCCAAGTGATGATAAAAATATACAACATTTTAAGGGCAACCCTAATAAAAGTAACTCGATAGGCATCATTAGCGAAAATATACAACAACTTTTACCATGCAATCTAGAAGAAAACTCAGCACATTTAGATAATTATTTTTTTGATAAGACAATTTACCCTGATGTATATAATTTAGTAGATAATGGTAACCATAATAATATCATTAAAAAGAGATTTTAAAATGAATATTGTTTTATTATCCAAATGCAATGTTTACAAGCACAATTAAATAAATTAAAATAAAACTATTGATCACTTCAACACTATAATATGAGAACCCTATACAGGGTGATTTTACGTAGGCCTCGCATTAGAAGTATTTCAACTTGCAGTTGGATTAGAAACTTGAAATTTGATATGCAGCCATAATCGATCATTTCAATTCTATCTAAAATAGTCCTTCAGCTATACAGGGTGTGCCAAAAGTTGATACCAAGCAGCAATTTAAAAAAAAATTGACGTCAAAAACTGTAATAAATAAGTTAACATAACTTAGGTTGCCTAAACTCAGAATTAGAAGGCCAAACGAAACATGTAAAGAAAATTGTAGGTTTCCATTTAAAATAAGAAAGTTGATACCAACTTTTGGCACACCCTGTATAGCTGGAGGACTGAAAATATTTTAGGTAGAACGGAAATGATCGATTATGGCTGCATATCAAATTTCAAGTTTCTAATCCAAGTGCAAGTTGAAAAACTTCTAATGCAAGACCTACGTAAATCACCTTGTATAAGATTAGCACTAAGTCAACCACTCCACAATCTCGAAATATATCAGCATATTGTACCTATATTAAATTGATAATATTATATCAATTTATAATAAATACATCTAGCTCCCTCCCATCAGTTTGGCAATGCCGCTGGAGGGAACTGAGAACGAAATATATAATACAAATTTATATTACCGGAGGGCACAACCTATTTGTTTTATATGTTTCCATTGCTGATTTTTATTAGTTAAAATCATTACCCTCTGAAGATATACATGTTCGTTAGGTCCCCCTCCATTTATATATCCACTTATATACAGTCTGTTATGAGTGTCTATGGTGGAGGTCGGTCCGCCTGGGGTTTCACATGGAGGGAACTTGGTCTCGCAAATACATATATATATGGGGAAAAAGGGGCAGAGTAGTCCCAGTACTATTTAGCGTTGATGTTCAAAATAATATTGAGTTTATGCTCGAATATAGGTCGAGTTTTGTCCCCAAAGAAAATTTACATTTATTTGCTAAAGCAAATTCCAAAACTGAAATTAGCGGATATAAAATTTTGAGTAAATATGCACAAACATGTGGTGCTAAAAACCCCACCACCATAACTTCAACACGACTCAGAAAGCACTTAGCTACATTGACACAAATCTTCAATATGACCGACAGTGACATTGAACAACTGGCTGCTTTCATGGGACATACTCCTGGTGTTCATCGAGGTTCCTATAGGCTCCCCGATGACATTTATCAAACTGCAAAGCTATCCAAGCTCCTATTGTTAATGGAGATTGGCGGGGCTGGCGATTATAAAGGAAAGAGTCTAGAAGAAATTGATTTAAATATGGAAGAAAACTTGCTAGATGAAACGAAATGTGATGAAAGCGATATGGATGATGAAATAGATGATACAAATACTGAAAATGTAAATGAAATTAATATCAATAAAGCTGTCAGTGTGAAACCTCAGGCAGAGATGAAAAAAAACAAAAGAGTATTAATCCCTTGGACTAGTGAACAGAAACTACTGGCCAGGACATTTTTCCAAGACCACATTAAAAAGTCAAAGCCTCCAAAAAGACACGAGTGCGAAAAACTTACTGAAAACCATCCTCAAGCGTTTAATAATAAAAATTGGTTAAAAAATAAAAGTATTCATACAAAATATATATAACCAAAAGCAACGACAAGACGATTAAAAACATTTATTGTGTGCTTGTTTTTAAACATGTACCTAGTTATTTTTAAGTTTTTCCTAATATAGGATAACATGTTACTTCATTTATTCACTGCCTTTCTTTTTAATATACCGCACCAGTTAAATAATTGGATTCCTTAATGCCCTAATTACAGTTTTAAAATTTCAGGCGGGTTTAGGCTCACATACGCGATAATTTGCACGAGTGCATATATCGGTAATTTATCGATAATTTACCAGTACAGGGTAGTTCAAATACGACACAAAATACTACGAAATTTTTTTGGGTAACCGTTATTAATAGGCAATTTAAGTACAGGAACTAATTATATTTTGCGAAATTTTCCTAATAAAATATCATTCATGCATTAAAAATAATATCCATAATTTTATGTTTTCATTCATGCAAGTTGAAGCAGAAAATTTTCCTAAAATTATCGATAATTTTGTATGCACTAGTGGTATTACTACTCATAAGTTTAAAAAGGCGGCTTATTAAGAATGGATATGAAGCAAGTAGAAAATTTTCAGGATTTCGTGACAATTATTTTACATTTTAATTTTTATCTAAAAAAAACTAATACAATACAAACATGGGTTAGACATTTTTTGTTTGGGTCATAATTTTTTTTATTTAGTCAGTTAAAATAAAGAATTTGCCCAAAAAGAGGGAAGCACTGCAAAATAATCTGATTATTACTGCTCCTCTTTTTTTGAGGAAACTATTTGATTTAAAGAAATTAAAAAATTATATTCAAATAACTAAAGTTATTTCTAAGTCTGTATTGCCTTAGTTTTTCAATTTAAACAATAATTACTTAAATAAAAATTAAAATGCAATATGTGTCGTGATATCCTGGAAAATTTTCACTCACGGCATAGCCGCTCAAATATATCTTAAACTTATTCGAATGGTTATATCCCGTAATAGCGTTTTTGGTTCAAAGCGCGCAAATGTTTCTGGTAACTGTTAACTGATGATTACTTTTGATTTTCAACTAAAAAATCATATAAAATAAGAATTTTTTTTCCACCTTCCATCAATAATTGAACACTTCAAATAATAACCTCAACCTTCAATTTAGTAGTTAAAAACACAAACCATCGATCCAAATACCTATGTTATTACCAAGAAAACTTAAGCACATCTCAAATACAATTAGTTTGAATCAGGCAGTAATTGGTTGCGCGCTCGAATATGTTTAATCTGTCAATAATAAATATTCAACTATTAAATTGAACCGTTTAGCCCAAGAATAGTATATTATTTTTGCGTTTTGCCTACCTCTACAAACCAACCGAAGAGTCTATTAAGGCATCTTAATCTCTGTGCGAGGTGCAATGTTGCCATATCGATTGAGTTTATAATGTGCTTGATTTGGATAAACTATACAGATAACGTATATGAGAAGTACGCATCAAGCGGCAGAATCGTGAACTAAAATATACAATTTCACCTATGTTTCTAACATTACCGCCTCATGAGAACTTTTCTTTTTTATCCTATGGTAATTCTATTTTCGAAATTATACATATCTAATCTTGCCCGACTTGCTCAACTTTTGTGAGAATTTCGATCATGATAAATTACACTTAAATAACTTTAATGCAAGAGCAGAAAAATAGAGTTGATATTAAGGCGTCACGTATACTGACGCCTTAATTCGCTAGACGCCTTAGTGTATGGTAGATGCATATTATCTGAGGCGCTAAAGATAGTAGCATATATATATATATATATATGCTACTATAATATAAGAAACATAATATGTTTCTTATTCTCTTATTTAATTTTAAACATCTCCTATTATTTTATTAGCCGTGATAACAGTGTATCTAATTTTCCTGTAGATTTCTGTACTCCTCGAGACGGGTTAAATAGTAACAACATAACATAATGTTTCACGTCTCTTGGAAATATATAAATAAAAAACTGTTATATTTAACACTGACACAAAAGTCAATCTATTATCAAAGAAATTTTTATTTAATTTTGAGAAAGAAATCAGAGAGTATTCCTAAACGTCTGCATATATATATATATATATATATATATATATATATATATATATATATATATATATATATATATATATATATATATATATATATATATACTTATATATATACATATATATATATATATACATATATATATATATATATATATATATATATATATATATATATATATATATATATATATATATATATATATATATATATATATATATATATATATATACAGGGTGTTTTCGAACTTGGGAATATATTTTTAATGGGAGGTAGTACTTGGTAAAAGAAGTTTGATTGCTAAAAATTTAACTTTAGTAAAAGTCGCTCAGAAGTGGCAAAAAAAATATTTTAAATAATACACCAAATTGTTTGAGAACCGCCGACGAAGGTAGCCGTGTTCGAAAGCCATGGCAGTGTTGCCAAATGGTAATCTCAATGTCCATTACTTGGGACAATTCTTTTCTTTTTCCAATAGCA